>JAREIK010000088.1:6409986-7002486 GCA_029783825.1 Sapria himalayana | reverse complement strand
TAATTTGATTGAAATTATATTGATTAATTTTATTAATTGATTTAAATTAAAATCGAAATAATTATTTGATTATATATATACATAAGTGTGTGTGTGTGTGTGTAATAAATGTAATCTTATATTTTTTATTTGAATAGATTTAAAAATAGACATGTCACATCACTTTTTGAAAGTGATGTGAGATGTGTATTACTTTGTTTAATCATTTTAAATCTATTAGCAAAAGGACACACAACTCAAATTCTTGTGCATCTTCTTCCTCTTGTCAATGAAGATGTAGACACATAAGGTGAGTTTAGAAAACTCTAACATCATGATTAATCAAGATATGTGCTATACTATCATACTATATATAATCTTCATCCTAGAAGATAAAAACATAAAGCGAATTCATTTATATGCATGTGTGTTTGAGTGTGTGAATGTTTATACATAATTTCATTATTATCTACAACCCCTCACCGACACATTTGCATAGATATATCTATAAAAGGCAATATATACATGTATATAGATAGTATACATATCTAAATACTATTGTATATATACATGTATATATACTTATCTTTCTAGATATAGTATACATACTATATATATGTGTGTAGTATATGTACTCATCCATCTACATATATAAATATGCAATTGTGTGTGTGTGTAAACACATCATTTCATTATAAAGTAAATACACGCACGCACAAAAATGCCTATGTAGATATATCTATAAAATGTAGTATATACATGTATATAGATAGTGTACACTATAAGAAATAAACCATTTAGTAATGGAAAATAGAAATGCCTAAATCCATTTTAAAAATTAGGAATGGATTTGAAACGAATTAGAAAGGGAATGAACAAAACCATGAAAAAATTGAAATGGACAAAATTTCCATCGCTAGTTAGCGATGAAAATTTTTTAATTTTTATATTCCGTCGCTAAATGATCCATGAAGTGAACAGTGGATATGCTTTCATGGAATTTAGTGACGAAAATATTTGCATCCATTTATAATCAAAAATAGAAATCATATCAATTTCTATTAGTGTGAGAGATATTAAGACCATCACTAGATAAATTTAAATGATTATGCGACAAAAAATCATTTCATTGTATTTTTGGCGACGCAAATAAATTCTGTTGCTAAAATATAATAATTAATTTTCGAAGACCACTTCGAAACTTCTAATTATTCTTAGGGTTTTGAGAATTTTTTTTGGTTTGGTTGTGATTCCATCAAATTCATATTTGGATTACCTATCCTCCATATATTTTCATATATAATTTTCATATATAATTGATTGAGATATGAATTTATAATTGTTATTATATTCCGTATGTATTGTATTCAAGAATAGCTCCATTTGTGCATTTTCATGTTATGTGTAATTTTTTTCTATTTTTTAAACATTTATATTGAGTTTTATCTAATTGTTTTGCAGAATTATTATAATATATAATTAATAAATTATATATTATGTACATTTTAGACATTTTTTCATAAAACTTTTATATGTAATTTTTTTTTGTAACCTAATTGATTTATTAAAGTTTTGTGTATATGGTTATTTAATATAGTTAATATCACCAAAATTATATTGCATTTTGTTTCCTTACTAGAATTACATGATATTTAATAATTTCAAAATTGAGCAACTCATATTAATGGTGTAACCTTAAAAATAAACAATTTATAATTATTAAAATAATTACTAAATATTTATTTGTAATAACAATAAAAATGAAAAAAAATATTAGTAATATATGTAATTAGAATAGTGAAATGATGTACCTTAATAGTGAGGAGTTCAAGACATTATCAAAGATGACGTCACATAATCATCGATCAAAAAAGGAACGTGAATGATCAAGACCTTTAGAATATATTCGAGATTCGAAAGTAACCAACATTCGATAGGTCTAGTATACCTATTATTTATTTATTATTAATATTTCTATTTTTATAATCAAAAGGATAATATTTATATCCTAATAAATGTTATACCTTGATAGTAACTAATATTTATTTGTAAGATACTAATTTGGGACATCCATCAACACTGTTTGAGGTATACAAGTGAAAGTACAAAAAAGAAGGATTGATCATTTGTGGAGAAGCATTCAAGTGATATTAATTTGAGGTTCTCATTTTGCACATATAATTTAATTTTATAATTGAAAATACTAAAAAAATGTTAAATATATTATTTGGCATTAAATGTAAATAAAATGCAAACTCAAATATATTTTTTTCCCATAGCTAATAATTTACTCTTTATAAACTCATTAAATATAATTAATGACATCATTTTTAAAATATTTTGAAGTAGCGAGAGGACAGTTTCTTATGAAAATATAATTTTTTTAATTTAGCAATTGATACACCATGTTTTATTTTAACAATTACCAGAAGTTTTAGAAAATATGGTTATAATTACTTCACAATTGATAGATTCTTCTATAAAAATTCAAGAAATTAATGTTGTACAAATTTACCTTCAAGCTGTCAGAGCGGAGCCGAAATAATGGCAAGTGTATGATTAGAGGAAATGCAACAAATAATTTTGAAGATAAAAAAAATAATATGCAAGTTGGCAGAGTTATCATCTATTTTTCATCATTCTGAAAAGGATTCATTTAAATCTCTAAATGACAATACTCTTCAAGAGAATGACTAGTATTTATTTGTGAAGTGCTAATAATTTTTTGCAACATATGTTTTTGATCTGAATTAATGGTTTTTGGGTTTAAGGTTTTAAATTTTGTTATAAATTATGTACATAAATTTATAGACATTTGTTTGTTATTTGACTTGTTATCTTATGATTGATGTTATGTGAATGTTATTTGATAAATAATATGTGGATATGCTTATTTGATTGCAGGTCATATAGTTTCTGTATGTAATTATATATTATATGCATCATACATAAACAACATAAATACTACTTATACCTATTGCAGACAATATAAATGGATTTTTCTGTTAGTAATTCTGTTTGTAAAATAAATTGGAGTAAATGGGTCTCTTTATTGATCCATCAATCTTTTATAAATGGATGATATTTTTGTAATGAATCTGTCACAAAATTAACGATAGAATCCAAGATCCATTTGATGTCGCGATATTTAGCAATGGATTTTTTCTCGTCGCTATTTATAGAAATGTCATTATGTGATCAATTCTAAAAATTTAGCGTGGAGGATTATAGAAGTAGAACTACTTCGTTTCTAAATTCATCACTTTTCACTCATCACGACGAATTCCAAAATGTATTCAAGCATTATATAGTACACAGATAGTAATATATATACACTACTTCGTTTCTAAATACATGATAGTACACAGATAGTAATATATATATATCATGTATGCACATGTACATATATATGGTAGTGTATATATGTGTGTATGTGTGTGTGTGTGTGTGTGTGTGTGTGTGTTACTATATGTGTACAATCATGTATGCACGTGCATATATATAGTAGTATAAATATGCATATACATATACATAGTATAAGTATATATATATATATATATATTGAAAATTTACTTATGGGCATAGTATAATTATACATACGCAAAAGTATATACATATATAAGCAATATATTTATATATACACTACAGGAAATAAAGCATTTAGAAATGGAAAATATAAATGCTCAAATGGATTGGAAAAATTAGAAATATATTTGAAATGGATTAGAAACAAAATAAACAAAAAAAAAGGCAAAAACTGAACTGGATAAAATTTCTATCACTATTTTATGATGAAAATTTAGCGATAAGCTTGCATGGAATTTAGCGATGAAAATATGTACATCTGTTTAAAATTAAAAAAAGAAAGTCATATCCATTTCTATTATTACGAGGGATTTTAAATCCATAGCTATATAAATTTAAATGATAATGCAATTGTAAAGTCATTTTATCGTATTTTAAGCGACGGAATTAATTTCCAAAGACCACTTTGAAACTTTAAAGTGTTCTTAGGGTTTCAGTGATTTTTTGGTTTTTTTGTGATTTCGTTCGATTCATGTTTGGATTGTCTATCCTTCATATATTGTTCAACGCGATTTTTATCCATAATTGAGGTAAGAAAATATGATTTTTATTATATTCCATATGTATTATATTCAGGAATACCTTCATTTATTTGTTTTCATGTTACGTGTAATTTTTTTTCTATTTTTAACATTTATATTGGGTTCTTTCTGATTGTTTTGATGAATTATTATAAATATAATTAATAATTTAAAAAGTGTTTACATTTTTTTACTTTTTTTCCTTATACTTTTATATGTAAAATATTTTTTATAACCTAATTGATTTATGATAGTTTTATATATTTTGTTATTGACTTATAATTAAAATCACCAAATTCATATTGCATTTAGTTTGCTTACTAGAATTAAATGTTATTTAATAATTTCAAAATTGATTAATTCATATTAGTGGCGTAACCATAACAATAAACAATTTATAATTATAAAAATAATTACTAAATATTCATTTGTAATAACAATAATAATGGAAAAAAAATATAATTACAGAATGCAATAAGAATAGTTAAATGTAACGAATTGATAAAATTATATGGGAACAATCTATCTTTTCTAATTTTAATCTAAAATTATCTAATACTTATTTTACTACAACTTATTTATTTTATTTAAATAATTTAGTAAAAATATTATGACATCCTTATTACAAACATATCTATGTATACATATATTATTATAATTCCAAAAATATTAATGTTATGCGTTACAGGAATGAAAAATATTATACTACCTGATCATCAATAATTAAATATAATACTAAAAGATAAGTTTTTAACTGAATAATTTGTAAATAAGATTGAGGAATTTATTATCTTGACTGAAAAATAGCATAAATTTATGAATGAAATAAAAATAAGATATACATATAATACTTTTAAATGTCAAAATTAGAGTTTCTATTATGTTGACTCAATACGATATCATCTTATAAAAAATAGATCTGTTAGCAACTATTATGTTTAGTATAAACATAGAAAAATAATTATCCCACAAATAACTAAATATTATGTACATAGAAATATTGATTCAACTATTGTAATAAAATTTGATAATCCTAATGATGCATGTGAAGTAATTTGAATAATGTTATGGGCCTTTAATTAAATCTGAATATCACTGATGATATCTCGATATTATCAGTAAACTAATTTTTTAAAATGCTAAAGGTTTTAGAAGAAGATGTCTAAGAAGGTCATCCGTATGACCACTCAAAGTTATTTGTGGCGGCCAGACTAAATAATTTAATGACAAAACATTATTTTTTTAAAAAAATATTATGAAAAAATATGACAATTGTTATTTGAATTGTTACCAAAGAATAACTTCATGATAGATAATTTGAGTTTACCAGCATAAAAAATACATTGTTTCATTGGTTGCATGATATATTGGAGCATAGATAGTGAAGAAATTGTATGCAATTTTTGTAATTATTCTCAGTACAAAAGAAATATAGTAAGTAAAAGACAAAAAATAAATATTTTTCACAAGATGTATTATTTCTCATTGATTTCTTATCTATAAAAATTATTTGCAACTGATGCCATTGCTAATGATATGAGTTGGTACAAAGATCATGTTATTGAAGATGTCATGATACGGTATTACTCAGATTCTCCTTCTCAAAAACATTTTGATGATTATCATCCAACATTTGGAGATTAAAGTCAAAATATTAGATTATGGTTGTGCACAAATATATTTCAACCATTTAAATAATTTAAGACAATAATACTATTTATGACCGTTATTTATTACTCCTTATAATTTATCACAATTGATGTGTATGAAAGATGAATACATATTTTTATGTGTTATCGTGTCGGTTCTAAGAAATCCAAAAAACAAATTGGATATCTTTTTTCAGCTCCTTATAGTAGAGCTCAAAATTTTGTAGAAGAATGATATCAAAACATATGATATATCTTGATTGTAGGAAATTTAAAATGTGAGCAATATTAATGTGAATTATAAGTGACTTTTCTATATATTTAATATTGTTCAGATATTGCAGAGAAAATAGCTTACCCTTTATGAATGCAAGACTCGTATGCATTTTTCATAAGCAAAAGAGAAAATACTTCTTGATTTGATAGTAATCATAAATTCTAACATGTGAAACATCTAATAGAATGAATATTAATAAATTTAAGAAAAAACATAAAGTCATTAAAAGTGCACCACCCCTGAGGTGAGGTGATAGGATATTAAAAATAAATCAAAGATATGAGTTCAAAAATATTATAGATATTGATGCAAATTTCATCAATATACAAATTTCAAAAATATATCACTATAGTTAAAAGTAAAAAAATATCTTTTGGGATTTGTCATATTGGAAAATAAATCTTATTAGACATAACTTAGATGTGATACATATTGAGAAAAACTTTTTTGATAATATTTATAATACAATAATAAATGTGGAGAAAAAAAAATAAAAGATAATGTCAAATCAAGAGAAGATTTGAAAAAATTATGTTCATGTCTAGAGTTACATATGGACGAATCAATAAAATAATTTCCTAATACACAGCTTTCTATGAATTACTTCCACAAAATATTTATAAAGTATTGACTGAAATAAATTTTTTCTTCATGAATATCACTTGCAGTGTCGTAAGAAAAAAAGAAATCGAGCAACTAAAAAATGACATCACATAATTTTGTGCAAACTTGAGTATATTTTTTCTCCTAGTTTCTTTGATTCCATAAAACATCTCCTAGTCCATTTGCCTTACAAATCCTTGATAGCAAGTCCTAAGCAATACATATGGATAAATCCATTTGAGAGAAAATATATTTTCCATTTGTTAATATTAAACTTATAATTTATCTGCTAATTTTTTTATATGTATTAATTTTATATATCTTAGAAAATTAAAAAATAATATTCAAATTAAAGCCAAAGTTGAAAGATCACTATATAATATCTACTTGGTTGAAAAAGCTTCAATTTTTTATACGCACTACTTTCAGCCATAATTGTATAATCGACATAAAATATTATCACTAAAGAATGTACACCTTATACTGACTAAGATTTATAATAATTTCATGTTCTAATTTTTTTGTCATTGTATGCGATATAGCATTTTAATAATCAAAATATCTGAAATTTTATTTTGAAGAATATTTTCTTAGGAATTATAACAAAGAGAACCTCATATTGATGACGAATCAATTGATAAAAATTTGAAAAAAATTTTACCAATTAGTTTGCAAAATATGTCAATATATAACTTATCATTCATGGTTCTAAACAATTACGTGTAACATTATATATGTATGAATTTGTTCTCTCATTTTGTAGGTATAATTTTTTCATCAACTATATATAACCTACAAATGAAGAATCTTGCAAATAGGGCAATTACAAAGTTTAAAGATGTATCTCATACATTATGTAAATAGATACAAATTTCACATTTTAAAATATGATTCAAATAGAGCTATAATGAATAGTGGTATTTGTTAGGTTTTCGATTTGAATATCTAATTTAATTGGAATATATAAATGCAGCATAATTTATAATTTTTATCCTTTAACTCACCAATAATCACATGTATTTCATAAAAACATGAAGGAATGATATACGAACTTATCTCTTGTAGATCGATTTGTCAATCTTTCAAAGGGTACATCTTAGTTTATTCGGATCTTCAAAGTATACGTCTTAGTTTATTCGGATCTTCAAATATGCAACCTTTTTGAAAAATGACCACTCTTTACAAGTATCCACACATTAAAAAAATGATCTTGTTGAATGCTAGTTCAAATTCGTCTTCTCAAAATGAAAGGATTTCTCTTTATTTTATAAAAGATGAATATTTGTATCAAATATGTCTCACACACACACACATACACACACAAGCACGCGCGTCTATTAGGGTTTTAGTCATAAATGAATTTAATATATATTTAAAACTCTTTTAAATAATAACAACTTAAAAACAAATCTTTAAAAACTCCTTTTAAATAAATTTATTCATTAAAAATCTTAAAAATATATAACAAATTATTTTTTTATTTAAATCATGAATTTAAACTTTCTCAAAATTAACTAATTATTATTTGTAATTTAAAATAATCTCATCATTTTAAATTACTACAGAGAGTGAAAAATCATAACCATTATTATTCGTTCTTAATGTGCGATCCTATATGTTCAATTAACATTAGCAATATGCCTAAATCATATTTTGATCCTACAAGTCATAAGTAATCTCTAACAAGACATTATGACTACCCAAGTTAAATAAAAATCTCATGATCCAAGACAACCTCAATATAGCTAATGACATAATCTTTTTGTCTAATGATATCTTGATAGAATATAAGGCATGGACAAAGTAAATCTTATATCATTTTATCATGATTACTCAAAACCCAATTAGATTAACTAAACAAATAATATTGATCTTCATCAATTTATTTGAACACAACCATGTATTTCTCAGTCTTAATTATCAAGGGAACTTAGAGATATGTCTCTTATAATAAGAGAGACAAATTTCATCTTAATCACTCATATCTCATTACATAATTCTTATTAAGTTCAAGTATAACCTTTATAATCATCTGATTAAAGATAATATTTGATTATATCAAAATACAATATTCCTTATGTTGATAACTATAGTGATCTCTTGTCAAAGGATTTAATAATATAACTATTAGAGATTAACATATGACTTTGATCTATGTATTAATCTCAAGATGTGTCTGTTCAATATTTATTCTCAACAATAGATATAAATTTGATTTGTATCTCATACACATATTCATCCCATTAATATCAATCAAATTTTATACTAATCTTAATTCATTATTATTCCCATAATAATAACTGATTAGAAATATCTAGAATAGTTAATAATATTTTTCAAGGATATTATATATAATAAACATACAAATTATCATAATAATTAATTCTTACAAATAGTCAAATTATCATATCCATACGAAAGACCTAAAATACTATTACTAACTATATTTGCATCAATGAGTCTAACTATACTACATGTACTACTAATTTTCATTATCGAATAATTAAAATTCTACCCGTGAAGTATCATGCTTTACCAATTAAGATGATTATTCTGTTTAAGTATGAATGATTTGATCCAACTCCAAATATGGGTACTAGAATTCATCTCCTATACAACTTTGGTGATGTTATGGTCACTTCATCACATGTATCAACATTTCAAAAGAATAATGTGAAAGTTCATGCTATCGTTCATGTGGCAGATAATGGCCTTCAATCTTTATTTGGAAAAGGTGAAAATTATTTAGATATTGATGATGAAAATGTTGGAGAAGAGAATAAGAAAAAATTAATTACAGAATCAGATGATAATAAATATGTAGATAGCGATGATTTCATAGAAAGTTCTGATGATGACTAGAAATTTATTTAATATTTTTTTATTTTCTCATTCTTATTTTGTAATTATTAATAACTAAGCGTTAAATTAAAATATTTTAATTTCTTTTTCTAGTGTCAATGTGTTTTTCATAATTTATGTTATTATGACATTTCATATAATATGTTTATTGTCTCTATATATTTTGATATTTATATAACTTAATTTAGGTATGAGAGATAATCATTTAAATGGTCTAGATTCTCAAAGTATACAGAGGGATAGAAAAAGTCAAAAGATAGCTCATGAAGGAAGAAATCTGTGTATTCAATAACAACACTACTAATATCTTTCTGTATTCTCCTACATATACATAAAAAAACTGACATCACATCATCATGTTATGCATGGATTTACTACCATAGAAATTTTATCTTCATCTAATTCTTCACCAAAAGATACTAATAATTTCGATCAACATATATTAGGAAGCCCATGTATTGGTACTATAGCAACGGCATCTACAGGATATATTCACAATCATTAATTTACATGCCAAATAATAAAAAAATCTTCATTAAATATACAATTGATAATAAATCGTACGTAGCATTCTTAAATTTACTATATTCATTCTTTAGCATATTTTTTTCATTTAATTTAAATATAAAATGAAATGTGAATGAAAATAATAAATATATCATAATTTTTAAATATATGTATTCTACAATAATAACGTATTATATTACTACTAATTGAACATTATCATTAATAATATTAAAAGTAAATTTTAATTAAGTAGCAAAAAAATATAAATTTTATTTATATGTATAGGTACATGATGATTTTACATTACTTACATGTTTATTTATTTTATTTCTCATACAATCTAGAAGATATTTAAGGAGAAACAATTTATGAAGGGAATAAAGTGGAACAAAGTTCTACTCAGTATGAAAGAATTTTATTGAAAAGAATTTGAGTTAAAAATTAATACTTTGATGCATTTACTTTTTTTTTCATTTTGATATAAATGATATACTCTTAAAATAAACGCATTACAATGTAATATTATTTTATTTAGTTTTAGTAAAAAAATTCAAATGAAATAATATATTGGTGGTAAACATGAAGGATGCAAGGAAATATGTGACACATGTGAGATACAATAACAAACTTTACAAATTGATAAAAAAAGTATGATAAAGATACAGAGCCCAATAATGTCCCCCTTAATGTTTGGATAAAGTAATGGGATTACTGGAATAGTAAAAAATTTTAAGACATTGTCCTTGGTGGCATCACACAGTTATTGATTAGAAAAAAATAGGTAGAGGAACATGACCTTCATAATATATTGGAGATTCAAATGTAATATACCAATATTTAATAGATCTGGTATAACTATAATTTATTTTGTCATTATTCATATTTTTATAATTAAAAGGATGATATTTATGTCATAATGAATGATGTACCATAATAATAACTAATTTTTATTTGCAAAAGGCTAAATTAGAATGTCTACCGACACCATTTGAGGTATTCAATCGAATACATAAAAAGAATGATAGATCATTTATGAACAAATGATCAAATGATATTAATGATATTTTTATTTTGTACTTATTTTAATTTATAATTGAAAATACTAAAAGAAAAAAAATTAAAATTCATTATTTGGCATTAAATATAAATAAATAAAAACTCAAATATATTTTTTTATAATAACTAATGATTTATTTTTATAAACTCATTAAATATAATTAATAAAATCTTTTTAAAAATATTTTGTAGTTGGGAGGACATTTTGTTTTGCTAGTATTAAATTTCTTTTAATATAGCAATTGATACATTATGTTACATTTTTATAATTATAAGAAACTATAAAAAATATGATTGTAGTTGCTTCACAATTAACAAATCCTTTTATAATAGTGCAAGAGATTGATGTTATGCATATTTACTTTAAGGCTGTAAGAGTCAAGCTAAAAAAATGGCGAGTTTATTGTCTAGGTTCCTATTCATCTACATTTTACTCATATTCTATTTGTAATTATTTATCATTATCTTCCAATTATAATAACATGTTTAATGAGAGCTTGCGCGAGGAGATGCATGATTTTAAAGATTCATAGCAAAAAAAAAATAAAAAAATGAAACAACAAAAAAATAAAGAGATGCAAAAGGAAATTAAAGAATTAAAAAAAAAGAGAGGCTGAATGATTTAAAAGAGAAGAAAATGTAATAAATAATTTTGAAGTCGAGAAAAATAATATGCAAGTTGACAGTGACATCATCAATTTTTCATCATTCTTAAGAATCCACCCAAATATTCAGATGATAATACTTTTCAAAAGAATGACTCATAGTTATTTGTGATATGTTATTAATTTTTTGCTATATTTATTTTATATCAGAATTAATGATTTTTGTGTTTACGATTTTTAAATTTTTGTTATAAATTGTTTATTGAAATTTATGGACATTTATTTTTATTATATGATATTTTAAAATATGGTGGATGTTATATGAATGTTATTTGATAAATAAGTAAAAATACTTATTTGGTTGCAGATCATATAGTTTCTATATGTAATTATATATTATATACAACATGTAGAAACTACATAAATACTACTTGTACCTATTGCAAACAATATAAATGGATTTTTCTATTTCTAAATTCATTTCTATATAGAAATGTAGTCATGTCTACCTTTATTGATGAGTTGCTCTTTTAGAAATGAATAATACATTTCTAATGTTTCCATCACAAAATTAGTGATGGAAACTAAGATCTCTTTGCTATCGTAATATTTAGCAATGGATTTTTTTTCCCGTCGCCATTTATAGAAACATCATTATGTGATCTATCGCTATTAACCCATCGTGACAAAATTAGAAATAGATTCATGCATTTTTGATTAAAGAATTTCTTATAGTGATATATATATATATATGTACATATATACTATTATCATAAAGTTTACTTTAGTGTGCGTGTGTGTAGTATATATGCATGATATCATATTCATATATAGAAAGTGTATAAATATAAATACTATATACATATATACTATTATTTGAATGTTTACATGTGTGAGTATATATGTACACAACATTATATACATATATTAACAACATATATATAAACAATTTCACAAACACGGACCATAAACATGTACTAATGATAATGATTCAAATTGTATCCTATAAAAAACAATAAACCAGGCATAACATCAAAACAAGTGACGTGATAAGTACTAATACAAATATGAAAAAAAATAATTAATCAAGCCAACAATTTTTGTTTATTGTGTTCAATCTTGTTGCATCTATGATGATATACAATCCATTTGTTTATCAATTGAGATTCTAAATATTAATTTCATGATCATCCAAGGAGACACTTGTACTTAGAGGATATAAAGAAAAGTGAATTGTACCAAAAATATCATATACAATACTATCATTGCAAATTGATGACATGTACACATCTCTATCCTAGAAAATGAGCCTTATTATACTAATTTTTGTTTTGCAAATTTATATTAATTACCAAAAAAAAAAATTCATGGAATGACCAATTGATAGTAATGTTGCACGTGCATGCGTACATGAGATACCCAACATTTGCAAACCTCAACAAGTACACTTGATGTTAATCATATCAACATTAACATGAGTCAGCTCAATGCAAACTATCTTATATTTAACCAATATTATACCTAACTTTATCATATGCTTCCTTAATAAGATAAACATTAAATAATACCATTCAACATGAATCCAAGAATTAAAAGGCCACAAAATTTGTTGTCATTTAATTCTATCTTTTCATTGGGAACTTTGACATTGTCTAATGTTCTGGACCTTCTTGTTCTTTTGATTCGAAACATATTGGTAGATCTTCATCATTCTCAATTCTACCAAATATACTTTATAATCATACTCTAACATAGCATATACAAAATTATCAAGCTAGTTTAGAGTATTGTTCTTTCCTTTCATCGCTTTATTATTGTGCTTATCCAAAATACTACTAAAATTATCTTTTAAGTAGTTATAATAATAAGCATGATTTTTCATATCAATTAACTGTGAAACAACATGCAAATTAGTTGGTAGTCTATCAGATATAATAACAACATCCATATAAATATTAATTTTTTTATATTTTCCAAAAATTAAAATTAATCATCATAATTCTTTGAATTCATCACCTCAAATATTTTTAAAAAAAAACATAGAATTATTAGCATCATATATTGTAGCAAAAAAACAAAAGAACTCAACCACAAGGCTAGATCATATATGATAAGTCGATATCAATAACATGTCGACAACCAATAAGAAAACCTTGAATAGATATATATAATATGCAATTAAAACTTCCTTATTTTATGAGTAAACTCCACAATACTTCCTGAGTTTCTTTTGACAACATATTGACACATCCTAAGTAATAATTTATAATAATTACTTAGAAGTCACGATATATGTTCTATCACCTTCTCCTTGACATGTCATGTTTGAAGATAAGATATGTTCAATCCATGATTTTTGATAAGAAAATTATATATTTATCCTAATAGATTATCAAAAGTTGATTGAATAACATTCTTAATGAGAATTAATTATCTACTAGGATGAATAATACACATAGAAACAATATTATATAAAGAATGATTATGAAAATTATTAAAAATTATATATTCGAACAACATTAAAATTCCTTATTACTCAACAAGTAATTTTCTATGGTTAATCAACAATACTTTTCTCAAGTCATTTCCTTTGAAAAATTTCTCTCAAATTTATATGTGAATCTTTTACATCTAAGGTCATTTAATAAAAAACATAATAAAAATCACTTACATTTGAGAATGTTTGGCCCAACCTCATTATAGTATTATCATACTGAGATAGTGCAAGTACAGAGCTATGTGCTACAACATATCTTGATGAAAAACTATGATAATTAATCAATGTGTTTAAGTGCCTATATGTACATACAACAACACATACACATACAATCTATAGACACTTGATAATTAAACTTGTCTCAAAAAATAATTATATATAATATAAAAAAATATAAATGATATAGTCATAGTAATGAACAAAATAATAACTTGTTATTTAAAATATTTTTCCATTTGTAACAACAATTAAGGTCAAGTATACACGACAATACATATTATTAAAATATTAGATCTTTGCCACAGATACATAATCTTGAATTATAAATATACAAGAAAAATTAAATTTTACTATGAAATAAATGGCACAAAAATTCAACTTCATCCAAATTTCAACACAAGTTTGCTTAACAAGCAATTTAAAGGAGATATTTTTACGAATAATAATAAATTTGGTGCAACAATATTTGTATTCAACTAACACATTACTCTTAAAATTATGATTTTATGAATAAAATAAAATACTTCAAACATTCATTTCCATTCAAGATACTATGATTAATGATGTTTGTTTTTTTACTTAATGTTGAATAGAACTTTTTTTTTGAATTTAATGCTTAATAATACTTATAGCATTAAATATTAAGTTATTTTTTTTATTGTCTTTAATAAAAAAGGGAGGAAATTTTCGATCATAGGGAGAAACTTTTTCTAAATATAATAAACCAAATTTTTCTTTTTAGTTTTTTTTTTAATTTTAAGTGACAGTCATTTAAAAAAATACAAAAACGGATTAACACTAAAAATAATTTACTTTTAGCATTCTGCCTAAAAAACAAACACGGACTAAGACTATATTATAAAAATTTAATAAAAGTCTTATAAATGTATATACAAACATACACAGTAAGCATATACATATATGCTTATATAAATGTTAAGCATTATACATGTATGAACATTGCTGTGTGTATATGGATGTGTGTGTGTGTGTGTGTGTGTGTGTGCGTAGTACTATATGTATAAATGTACAACAATATACATGTATAAATTCTGCTACGTATATAAATGTACAATAGTATAACATATATTTACATGCATGTATAACATTATATATGCATCTCCCCATATGCTTATACTGTAATTCATACATACAAATACGTAAGCATGGAAGATGCATTCGTAACCTGATTGGAGGTGACATGGGGATCCGATCGTACCTCTCATTGCCATTATATTTTCATAAATGGCAAATGACATGGAAATTCATACATAATTTCCTCACGAGTGATGTGGTTAGACAGAATAATATTTTAGGCTAATAATTTTAAATGAATAAAACATAGATACTTGAAGGTGATGTGGCTTGAGAGAATAGAATAGGAGAAGATCAATCATGCATTTTTATGATATCTTATTTCTATTCTAATAATTTATTTGCATTTGGTAATGGGGATCGACCTTTATTCTCATTGCCGCCAATATATTTTCATAAATACGGGGATGACCACGAAATTCACTTATAATTTCCCCTCATTGGCACACACGAACTTTTGAAAAATAATAATTTTTGTTTCTTAAAATTTTAGTAATACTACGTTAAGTTAAAAAAAAAATGGAAATTTAACATTTTGTTGTTAGGAAATAACATAATTTACCTACAAACAAGTACACCTGATCATTGTTTTTTTATTAGTTAAAGAGCTTTTCCTCTAAACTTAGAAGAGCTTTTTTTTTCAATTATATTTTATTTTAAAGGATAATTGCATAAAAGAAAAATTATTAATATGCCTAAAAATTCAAGACTTGTTAAATAATTTTGCAAAAAAGCTTATTTACCTTAAAAATCTTGCCGTAAAAATACGAGGGTCAGACATAGAGGTGTCAAACGGGCAGGCCCAGCACGGCACGGCATATTTTTCACGTGCCCAGCCGTGCTACCGTACCGTGCCCGGCACGGCATGGTTTTTTAAATTCGGGCACGACACGGCCCGTGGGCACGGCAAGGCCGTGCCGTGCCGGCCCGCTCGGGCACGGGCGCACGGCAAGGCAGGGCAGGCGGGGCGGGTCTGTTTGGACCCGACCCACGGTCTTTTTACCGGGGGCGGGGCCCGGTTGGGTCACGAGTCGCGACTCACGACGCAGGCACGCGTGCCAGCATGCCCGTGCCAAGGCACAAGCCGTGCCGGGCCAGGCACGGCACGTGCTTTGTTCGCCCGGGCACATTTTTTGATCGTGTCGGGCCGGCCCGGGCACGGCCGAACCGTGCCGTGCCTCGTGCCGGGCCGGCCCGGCACGTTTGACACCTCTAGTCAGACATTGAAATCTCAGGTTAGCACTGCTACAACTGGCGAGCAGAACCTTAATGGGCCCATAAATAAGCTCCATGGCATTACCGTCACGGAAGTTTTGCTGGAAGACCAAGTCCGCGACACGTGCAAAACGATTTTTAAGAGTCCCAAACAAAACGTTAACTTGATGTAGAATATTTTTGGGCATTACAGCAACCTTATGTAAATGACCCTTGGGCACAATGGCAACTTTATGTAGGCCGTTTTTGGGCATTGCAACAACTTGAAAATATTCGCCCATAGACATTACAACTCGATGTAGATCATTTTTAGGCATTCACAACTTAATGAGAATAAATCTTTAGATTAAGCGATTTGTTAATCCATTCCTTCCAGTTTCTGTTAGTCTTGTGGGTTGCTGCTGCTGTTGATTTCCCGACTTCTGACCCCAGCGCACGGTTTGCATACTTGCAGAGCATGAAATTGCGAGATCCAAGTGATCCAATAGTCTCCAATGGACACGGGACTGAACCAATCACAAAACCATTTTTAAGAAAACTCGCTCAATAACTGGCATTTTTCCTTTCACCTAAGATTCTCAAAGGCGATCGACAAAAGAGACAAACAAAATTGTGAATGCCTAGTTTCATTCTCCCGACGATAGAACTTGTCTAAAACTGCTTGTTTGTGAAAGTCAAACGCCAAACTAATCAACTTCAGAGATTGTAAAACTCTTTTCAAATGCATAACGAATTCGTCAGCTTTTAATTATCAAAACCGACAAATTAATTATCGAACAAAAATCGAATATAAAGAGGAGCATTTATTGAATAATCGAACAAAAATCGAATATAAGCATGTCAAAATGCATATAAAGGAGCATAAATATCTTAAACAGAAGAGATTCTTTAATTTACCTGAAAAGGAGCCTGGATAATAAAGAAAAAACCCACTAGCATCTGTTCCAAGAATTGGAAGCCTTCCTTCCCTCGCATAAGCCTTTAACGTCGTATCGATCACAAAAGCCACGGAATCACATTCATTAACAACGAACCTGATTGGTCCGGCGCTACCTAAAACCGTAATCGTAAGCAACAACCGATTGCCCTTAGAATGACCCTTCCTTTGCTTGTAATGCAACATTTGGGATTTTCCAACAGCAAAAATGAGCAAAAACAGAACAAACAGATCAGATGAGATCGAAAACACGGAAGCAGTCGGGATTAGGCAGTTCGAGGGTCAAGGCCTAGGCAGCGGTAGTACCAGCCTTCCTTGCAGGATGCGAAAGCAAAAGAAGATGCAACGCTCGCCCTGTATTGGCTGCGGGAGAGCGAACGATCGCTTCGACTTGAAATTTCCACCATTCAAAACCTCAATAATGGACAACACTTTTGGCAAGCCAATATTCCTCTACCCAGCTATGGAACAAGAAAAGGAAAGAAGAAGCCGCAGGCAAGCGTTGCAATGGATGCAATTTAGAGACCTAGTAAACGAACAAAGATGGGATTATTTATATTTGAAAAATTGGGCTAGGGTTTTAAAATCATAATGGTTGCGTCATTGAGTTTGGAATCTACGTTTCCATTAGGCTTGGGTCGCCAAATAAACCAGATGCTGTGGTGTGCTCGTGCCGCGTCTGGTACCTGTCCGTGGACATCTACATCTGGCAATAATCATTGCTTACGTGGGTCGTGAAGCAAAAACGTGTTAACATTAATCGTTTTGTGTTTTATTTTAAGACGTAATATAAAAACTCAATTATGTTATAAAACGATTTTTTGAAAGACATTTTAAAAATATGACAGATTCCGTTACACGACCTCTTAATGAAGTTAGTTTTATTGAGAAGACTCGAAAAATAAATCAATATTTTTATTAAAAAAAAACTAGAAAAAATATAATCGTTGGGTACCCCGATTGGGTAGTTACACCAAGTTGTGTTATTGATTAATTTAATACTAACATATAATTGTTATTTTAAAATTTGCATGTTTTATTTTTTAATTACTATTATTTTAAAACCTGCATATTTTGAAATTGAAACCTGAGTGATAAAATCAAATCTCGTGTTTTCAAAAAAACCAAAAATAAAAACAAATAGTTTTGGGAAAATTATGTTGTCTAGGGAGCCAAAAACATAAATATTTATACTTTAGTCTATTTTTAAAAATTTTTAAAAAAAATATATCTGAAAACGTAAAATAGCTACAAATTTTGCCTTGTTGTTTTAGAAAAGGAATTTTGCGTTATTTTTAAAACAGCTACAAAATTAAACAAATTGCTATGATGAGATTCCAACACACACTTTAGAAGTTAGTTTTGCGTCTAAAATCATTCCTACTAACATCAATTTATTTAATAAGTTGTGTGTGTGTGTGTGTGTGTGTGTGTGTGTGTATTTGTGTCATTCAACACACACACAATAAACGTATTTAAATATATAACTTTATGAACATATATAAATATATAAACATATATAAATATTTTTAGATATGTATGTATATATTTATACATGTGTGTGTGTGTGTGTGTATTGATATTTATATATCTATATGCATGTGTGTGTGTGTTATTTATTTATATTTATATTTATATATTTATTTATATACGCATTTATAGATATATAGATATATATATATATATATTATTGGAACCATATTATTGTGAAAACTATTTTTGATTATATTTATTGATGGTTGAATTTATTTTGGTTTTCTTTTGAATTATAATGTGTTGATATTATATTTAAAATAGATATACATGTATTCTCTATTCTATATAATAGATAATTTACTGCGTAGAGTTTAAATTATATATGGAATATCGATATATCAGTTCTTGTAATATATAAATCAATTATTCATAATCTAAATAGAGTTAAACATTATATATGTAAACTAATAGCAAAAAATTTTAGTAGGTCTAGACTACAAAAAATAGTAAAATTCTAGTAATTTTTTCTGGTGCACTTATGTGTATTGAATGAAATTAAATTGGTATAATTACTTTATACTGACATATAAAATAAAAACATATCATCATCATTACAAATACTATTACTCTCAATTTTGGTATAATTGATAAATAGGTACACTTTTTAATAGTTATTTTGACTCATAAATAGTGAGATATATAATTAGATAACTTTAATAATTGTATAGTGAATATTAATTATTAATGGAATTCATATTGTGTAAAATGGATTGATGATGCCTACTTGATGATGCTTATAAGTTTTGCTATTGTCAAACACTATAGGTTGATTATGATCTAACATATCGAATAAATTAAATAGAATGTCTTGAGGTAATATATAATAGATTGATTGAAATATATTGTTAATAATTTAATCCAATTAATATAAATCTGTAATTTTAATATGAAGAGTTAAATAAGTACTAAATAATAAAAGATATGACTTATTTTGAATAAGTGAAAAAGTCTAATTATAATTCTATAATGGTATAAATTGTAATGTATGTGAATTATGGTGTATATAATTATATTGAGAGCCCAAAATCTTATTTATGATATGATCTATTTTATGGTCTAATCTAGTGTCATTTGAAATGTTAAAAATTATAATCTAAGATTTAGACATTTAGTTCTTCTATTTAGAGTGTATGTGTATATAAAATTAGGATAATTGATTTTATTAAAATCATAATATTAAATTTTATTAATTGATATAAATTAAAATTGAATTAATAATTTAATTATATATATATATATATATAATTAATTCTTTATTATGATGATAAGAAGACACATCACGTTGCATTTGGAAAATGATGTGTTTAGTGCAGATTTCTATTTTTTAATATTTTGGATTTATTGGCAAAAAGATACACATCCCATGACATTATGCATCTTATTTCTCGTGGTGGTGAAGCGGGTGACACGAGAGATTAGTCTGGAAACTCTATTATCATAAAATATTTTAGGTCCGTGTTAAACAATCTTGTTTTTATCTTCATACCAGAAGATAAAAAATTAAAATAAATTAATTTAAATGCACTATCTATGAATTATTTTTAAAATCCTACGATGGTATTAGAGTCTAGTCTATGATATTGCATGTAAACGAATCAAATTTTAATATGAATACAAAAATAGAAAAATGTCCCTGATTATAACAAAGGTGTTCTAATCTCTATTTAGTGAATAATACCGCTAAACAATTTAGGCTTATTAAATGTGCATTTAGATATGTTTGGATGTGCATTTAGATGAATCGATACTTGTTAATTTTGGAGTTGTAATTTTGCATTTAATCTTGTTTGGTTTTTGTAATCACATGGGATTTAATTATAATTTATTTCCATAAGTATGTTAGATGAATTTGTGAACTCCTTACTAGGAAATATAAGCTCTATAACTAAGAAGAATTGAGACCATGGTAGAGCCTATGGTGGATCACAGTGACTATAGTGGAGCTCATTAGGAGAACAATGACTTCGGAGAAGCCTATTGTGGCTAACGATGAGCAGGTGGAGTCTATAGTGATGAATGATGATCATCAAAGAGTACATATTGACTAACATCGACCGAGTTTTTGGTAAAAAATATCAATTGTAGTGGAGATCATAACAATTATTTTTTATATATTTTTGTGGTTTGTTTTAGTTTCATAAGTACTACCCTAAACCCCTACAACTTGACCAAATAGGATTGAATCTCATTAGAAGCACTGCCACAAAAATAGTAACTTTCTTAAAATAGGCAATTGGTTAATATGCATAAAAAATGAAAACTAAAATAGTTAGGCTATTGAACCTAAAAATTGTGTGATGACATTGTCATCACATAACTATGGAATGTATGCATGTAATAGCATGGTCATCACATAGTTATGGCATGGATACATATGATGCAATGTTTTCATAAAAACATGTGATGAGCTTTCTGTTCAGCTGAACGAGTATGATTCCTAAATGTTTCTTTGAGAAAAATTTAGCATATTAGAAGAAATAGGCATGGATTGATATTGATGTTGGAGTATATTTGACATAGAAGTTGTGATATAACAACTTGATATCTCATCAGCTTTTACTCATTTCTCATTCATCTTGGCTTTCTCTTCTGTTTCTTCTCTATTTGATTTATTTATACAAAGATTTGTAAGTACAAACTTGTAGTTCTTAAATGTGAGAACAATGTTAAGATTTCATTTCTAGTCTATGTATTTAGTTTTATCGAGTTTATTTTATTCGAGAATAGTGGCAAATGGGTTGAAAGTCATTTTAAAATTATGAAGAATTACAATGAGTTGATTAGCTTTAAATTCTATTTCAAGTACTGTTTCTCTCGACCAATTCTTAAGTGTATTCATCATGAATTTGATATACTATGAATAACATGCCTCATTGGGAGGGCATTTACTATCAATTATTTGTTCAGACAGACCAATTCTTAGTAATCTTATTTTCCATGCAATAAGTCATATCGAACAAGACTAAGCAAATGATTTTGCTTTGGTCCTTTATGTAATAGTAGTGACTCAGGTAGAAATGATACTATTATATATAGCTAAGTATACACCATCACATAATTCCAAATTATTTGTTCTTAAATAGATCATTCAGATGGTAAAGTGATTTATTTTAATAATTCACAAAATTATCTCATGGTTGGTTCTACTAAAAACTCCTACAAGTCAATCAACCTCATAAAGGGAATTCACTGAGACCAAGATGCTAACTAACTTGTATTACCCACAGACCAAAATGCTGCCTAACTTGTATTACCCACAAACCAAGATGGAGACTATGATATTCATTCTTGATAAATTCCCTCATCCACTTAGGTATTTTAAAAGACTAGAATTTTTTTTTAAAAAAATTGCAAATTCCCATAAAAGATATTTTATCTTAAAAAATAAATTTTAATTTATTTTAATTTTAAAATATAAATTGCAAATTCCCCTCATTCTTTATTAAAAATAATATTTGCAAATTCTATTTTTCTTAAAATTAAAATATAAATTTTAATTTTATTAAAATAGAATTTTTAATCTGTATTACCTACATACATATATGCTAACTAATTTATTTTATCTTAAAATTAAAATATAAATTTTAAATTATCTTAAAAAATTGCAAATTCCCTTCAAAGTATTTTTCTTTATTAAAAATTGCAAATTCCCTTCAAAGATATTTTATCTTAAAACATAAATTTTAATTTATTTTCAATTTGAATATATGTATGTAGGTATGGAGACTATGTGAAATAACTATTTTTTATGCACAACCAACATACAAGTTATCACATACATTCATCATTCACATCTTCAGATATCACTATGCATGTCATCACACCCAAACATCAGAACAATTTTTACTAGATTCATATTAGCAATTTTTCTTGATGTGCAATATAAATTAATATAATTAGATACTAACACAATTGCTTAGACAGTTAGTGTTGACTAATAGTCTTATCAAGAAACCATCTCATGCCCTTATTGCTGAAAAGACTTCTTCTAAGCCAAAAGACAAGAAGCGAAAGCAATTTCAGAAATATGTTCATATTTTCCAGTTAGCTTATCAATCACAAGTAGATGTGAAAAAACCAAAGTATACATTATTCATTATGAGTAGTTAGGAAATTTGAAGTAGTATATGATTTATCTAATAATATGAACAATCAAGGTAAATCTTATCTACTAATATTTGAGACATGTTTAGTAGTAATATTTTGTAATACCTAGTGCATAGATATGGGTGCCACAAATCATATTTAAAATTCTTTTTAGTGGTTATAGGAAACAAAACAACTAAAGTGATGATGAGATTAATCTTTACATGAAAAATACTATGAAGGTGATAGTAATCGTAGTATGATATTGCTATCTTAATTTTGAGAGAGATAAAATTTTAATTTTGAAAGATTATTTTTAAGTACCTTCTATAAGAAGAAATTTAATTTTTATTTCCAATTTAGTTAAGAATGGATATTCATTTTTATTCACCAATTATGTAACAGATAATTTGAATAAAAGGTTTATATGTTCTTTTTATTAAAATCTAATCTTTATATTATTAATTTTATCTCTCCTTCACTATAATACTATGAATTGACTAATACTAATATCTTGTCATACAAGAAAAATAATCTTTCCAACTGAAAAAAAAACTTATCTTTGGCTCATATACATAGGTCATATAAATTTAAAATGGATTTCAAGACTGGTTAATGATAAACATTATAGTTCATTGAAAGTGGAAACACTACTAGCTTATGAATTCTACTTGGAAGGAAAAATAGCCAAAAGGCCTTTATGGCTAAGGGCTATAAGAGATAATGAATAGTTATAATTGGTTCATTCTAATTTGTGTGCATCCATGATTATCCAAGCTAAAGATGACTTTGAGTATTTTATTTTATTTATTGATGATTACTCAAGGTATGAATATATTTATTTAATATGTCATAAGTTAAGGGCCTTTAATAAATTCAAAGAATATAGGGAAGAAATAAAGAAGTATCTAAATAAATATTTCAAGATATTGTGATCTAATCATGGCAGCGAGTATCTTTTAGAAGAGTTTTGGGACAATTTATTGGATCGAAGGGTTACATCCCAATTATTTGCACTTGGTATTTTACAATGGAATGATGTGGTAAAAAAAAATAATACAACTCTTATGGACATGTTGACATCGATGATGAGTTCTTTGGATATATCTGATTATTTTTGGAGATATGTATTAGAAAAAATAACTTATGTTCTAAACTTAGTTTCATCTAAGTTAGTACATGTTACTCCAAAGGTAGTTTATTTTATAGTCTAAAAGATCATAAGGTCGTTATTAATACCAATGCTCAATTCTTAGAAGAAGACTTATGTAATAAGTCACAAGTTCAGAAGTAAGATTATTTTAAAATAAATGAGAGGAGAAAAACAAGCCCATACACTTTCAATATTGATGCTACAAGAAAAAAAAACACAAAGTAATTTTTGAAACATCTCATTGCCTAATCATAGTGGAAGGATTGTTATATAAAGTATTGATGCTCAGCCTTATAAATTTGTCATTGACATGTTGGTAGCACAAAATCAAAATATGGTGATCAAAACAATTTACACAGATCAACATCCTACATATTGCACCATTTATACACTAAGGGGAGTATCTAATCATAGTGAGAGATTTATCTGTCAATCTACATTGTATCTACTCCTGGGAGAGTTAAATGATACATTTTTTGATGAGATAGAAACTTATCCTAGTAACTATGATGAAGTACTTAAAGATAAAGATGTAGAACTATAAAAAATGATATAAAATTAGAGATGCAATTCATACACTTTAATCGTGTATGAGATCTCATGGAACTACCAAAAGGGATAAATCTTATAAAGTGTGGGTGTATCTATAAGTATAAGAAAGGAGGGAGTGATAGCATTGAGACTTAAAAGGCTGGGCTTTTTGGAAAAGACATTACTCAGAAAGAGAGAATCGATTATGAGAAAACCTTTTAACTAATAATAATACTAAATTTTATCTTGGTTCTCTTATCCGTTGCAAAATATTATAACTATGAGATTTGACAAATGAACATAAAAATTATATTTTTGAATGGACATCTTGAAGAGTGCACCTATATAATACTGTATGATGGTTTCATAGATATGGACTAAGAACGCATGTTGTATAAATTTATAGAGTTTATTTCTAGATTGAAACAAGTATATAGATCTTGAAATTAGAGGTGCCGGCATGAGGCACGACAAGATTCGGTCGTGCCTGGCCTGACATGGCACACTATAGTGCCATGCTTGGGCCCATGTCGGGCATGCTCACGGCACGAGTCATATCATGTCGGGCCAAAGTTTTTAGCCCATGTGTTGTGCTAGGCACGTCATGATAGCCCATCGCAGTGAGCGATGCCCGATGAGGGGAGACGCATCGATGCCTGATGAGCGAGGCTCAGCATGCCCGGCAGACGATGGAGGTGCAGTGACGCTTCGCCAAAACCCTAGGGTTTCTAAAAATTAATGGACCCGACAAGACCCAATCCGGCCAAACCAACCCGACCCCGGTTCGATTTCAGGCCCGAGCCTGCCCTCTCAAGAACCATTCCTTGCTGGCATAGCATGTCAGCTTGGTTAGGTCTAGAAAAAATAGGGTGAATTGACCCAACCCAGCCCATTTGACACCTCTACTTGAAATACTTATTTTGATCAGCCATTAAGTCATATAGCTTTGATCAAAGTTCAAATGAGTATTGTGTTTATAAGAAATGTAATAGATGCGTGGTGATATTTTTGCTATTATACATAAATGACATAGCTAATTGGAAATGAAGTGGGAATGTTTTCTTCTATCAAGGTTTGGTTGTTTAGTCAATTCAATATAACAGACTTAGGAGAAACTAGTCACATTATTAGGATTAAGCTTTTGCAAGATTGCAAACTAAGAATGTTGAGCTTATCTCAAGCTATTTATATCGATTATATATTGACCTTTTTTAGCCTACAAGATTCAAAAAAACATTTACTTCCTTTCAGACATGGAATAACTCTGTCAAAAAATTAGTGTCCCAACACACCTAATGTGATTGGAAAATGAAGCTAGTTCTTTATTCATCTATAGTAAACATGGTCGATACTTTTCTCTAGACTTGACATCTACTTTGCCATAAGCATGGTTACTAGATATTAATCTAACCCAAGTCAATAATATTGGGCAACAATAAAATTTATAATCAAGTACCTAAAAAGAATAAGAGATTATATGTTGGTATACCAAGTGAAAAATATTATACCAATAGGGTACATGGACTTAGATTTCCAATTAGAAGTGGATTTGAGGAAATCTACCTCATGTTATATGTTTACCTTGGGAAGTGAAGCCAGCCATGGATTGGATGAGTGTCAAGCAATCTTATTTTGCTAGTTCTACTATAGAGGCCAAATAAATGGCAACCTTAAAGGTAACAAAAGAGATAGTATATCTTAGAAACTTTTTGATAAATTAGGGGTCATTTCTTTTATGAAATTATCAAGTACTCTTTATTGTGACAATAGTAGAGTAATTAACTTGAAGAAACCTAAAATCAATACGAAGACAAACCACATTGAGTGCAAATATCATCTAATAAAAGATTTTATAAAAAGATGAAATATAATAGTGATTAAAATAGCATCAGTGGACAACCTAACAAATCCTTTTAGGAAAAGCTTACTAGCTAAAAAATTTTAAATACATGTGGAAGTAATGAGAGTGAGATAAGTGACATCATGACTTTAAGTAGGAGATTGTCAGAATTATTTTATATTGGAAGCTATTTTTGATTGTTTTTTTTTGGTGATATTTGAATTCATTTTGGTTTACTTTTTAATTACAATTACCATGGGTTGAGATTGTATTTAAAATAGATATACATAGCATGTACGTAGAGTTTGACTTATATATGGAATATTGAATTATCAATTCTTTTATAATATAAGTTTACTGTTCACAATATAGATGGAGTTGAATACTTTATTGGTAAGATTATAGTACAAGATTTGTGTAGCTCTATCTTTGATAAGAAGAATGGTAAAATTATAATACCTTATGTGAGTGCACTTATGCATAATGAATGAGACTAAAGCGGTATAATTATTTATATTAACATGTAAAATAAAAATAAATGATCATTATTGGAAATGTTTTTACTCCCAATCTTAATATAATTGATAATAAAATACACTTCTTAGTAGTTGTTTTGACTCATGAAGAGCGAGATTTATAATTAGACCAATAAACTTGGTGAGATAGATAATTTAATCAATTATATAGTAAATATTAATTATTGATGGAATCCAAGTCCTATAATAAAAATGGAATGATTATATCTTCTTGAGGGTGTTTTTAATTTTTAATATTGTCAAACTCTTTAAGTAGAGTTCATTCTAGCATATCAAACAAGTTATGAGAAACTAATCAAGGTAATATGTAACACTTTTATTAAATTAAATTTTCAATAATTTAATTCAATTATTAGGTATCAATAATCTTTAAATAACAAGTTAAATAAATATTAGATAAGAAAAAACTTAATTTATTTAAAATAAGTGAGGAAGTACAATTATAATTATATAATGATATGAATTATAATTAATATGAATTATGGTGCGTATAATTTATATATGGAGTTCAAAATTATAATTTTGCTAAGGTCCCTTCCGCATCCTAATTCCATGCCATAAGAAATATTTAAGATTATAATTAAAGAATTAGTTTATTCATTTAGAGTAAATGTGTACATACAACTAGGATAATTAATTTAAATAAAGTTATATAAATTTATTTTATTAATTAATATAATTAAAATCAAATTAATTATTTGATTATATATATATATATATATATAATCATTCAATTATAACCACAAACATACATGATAATTATATTCTACTAAAAACTGGTAGAATATATAGCATGCAAATGAATATTCTGCCTAAAAATATTAAAATATTCAATTCAAATAAAATAAATCATAGATTAATAAAAATTAATATCCATTAAAATACCCACAAAACAAATTAGAATTGTGTAAATGATTTGAAACACCTTAATTAAAATGGTTTTTAATTTCAATATCCAATTCTATTCCAAATATTTTTCGAGCACCCATGAGCACAACACAAGTGCACCACAAATAATTTTCTTCACACAAGCACATCATGAATATTACATGTTCCCCACATGAACACCATATGAACACTATCACAAACACCAGTACTAACACTATAACGTTCTCCGTAATCCTCATATGCAGTAGAAAATAAAAAGAAAATATTTTTTAAAAATTCTTCATCCCCTCTATGAAATTGTTATCGAAAAAAATTAGACCAAACAAAAAAAAATCCCATTTTTATTTTTTTCCCCAGTACTAACACCAGTACTAACACTATCATGCACCACACGCATGTAACAAATCAATGATTAGTTATGTTTTTGGAAAAAGTCATGCAACATGTGTGATTTTTCTGAAATGTCTCTTACACATGATGCCTTCAGATGCATTCCTTTTATTTTAATTTTTCAAATTTGTAAATGAACTATTTTTTAAAAAAATATTACCATTTTTAATTCATTTTCTATTAATTACACTTTCTAAATAAGAGTACCCCATGGTTCTCATTAAATTTATTTACTTAAAAGTGCATTAAATCTAAACAAAAAGGAATTGCTCTACTTAAACTTGGGCATATCCTATAATCTTCCCCTCGGCCTTATTTGTGCAGACCGAGATATGTCATTGGTTTAAATTTTAAAAATATTTATCATGGAGAATTTAGTTTCTATCATTGAAAACAAAATTATTTATCATTCCTCATACGAGATTTTGTTTTGGAAATTAAAAGTACACACACAAAAACATGATATTTCCACTTTTCCCTTTGATCCATTGACTCTCCATTGATCTAGTTGATCCTCAAGAGAAATTGAAGTAAAAGTTATAATTTTTACTTCTAACTCATAAGCTCCCACTTAATGGTGATCCCTACGTGAGATTGGAATAAAAGTCATATTATAAGGGATTTTACTAATATTCCTATTTTTCTGGGAATAAATACTTTGAGAAACTTAAATTGATCATCCTTGATCTCCTCGAAAGAGATGGTAAAATTTATATTGATGTATGGCTCTCCATAGTCATACTAATTGTCCTCCCAATATTAGGTGACTTATAGAAAATAAGTTTGGACTAAGTTCCTTCGAAAAGTAAATCATCCACAATCATATATGAATTTATGCAAATCAAAATCAATGGTTCTAATTGTCTTCCAAGCATTTATCTAGTCCAAGCTAACCATACATTGGGCAATATACATAGAATTTACCTTTTTACCCATTGCTATAGTCAGCGACCCTTTTTCTAAGTTTCATTAGACTTCCTAGAATTTATTAATATGGCCCAAGCTATCCAACATTCCCATAAACATTATGTTCATTCAAATATCAGGGACATATCAGATATCTTTGAGAAGCAGCTGGTTTCTTGTGTTTGTTTCTAGATAAAAATTTCTTGATTCCTAATTTTTTTGATATTATTCTATCACCCATCCTGATTAATTTATAGTCCTTTGATGAATATGTTGCAAACCAATTAAAATGCTAAAGTGACATACAATGTTGCATTTGAATCTATCGCCAAGTTACTCTTCTGATTGACTTTGTCATATAGTTCAAAACATACTTAAAAAGATAATGTCACCCTCTATAGTAAATGTGCTAGGCTTGGGATAGTCACTCTTGAACTATCTTACATGGTTACAGTAATAATACTTCCCCTCACTATGAGTTTAATTGTGGACTTACCTTTGAAATATCTCTCTCGGTATGGGTTTTGAACTCATTCTATACCTCTTCTTATTTTGATTAGAAACAAAGATATCTAGAAAAGTATCTTTTTTTTTCTATATCTCACAACCTTGCTTATCAGGCTATCAGTAATGATAACCATGATAAAAATAGTATTTGGAACTGAGGTACTCAAGTAGGTTATGTGTGTCTCCAAACTCAATAAATGAGCTGAGAAACAAAGATGCATGAAACCCATCATCCAATACTATTTTCATGGATGTTAGCTAGTTATATATGGCTTGAAAACTGCTCAAGTGAGCAACATATATGACTTGTCCATATATTTAATTTTAACCAAACATTGGATTAAGATTATTTTTTCCCTCAATGCATTTTTATATATATTAATTCTAATTTTTTTCATGCATATGCCTTTATGATAATAGAAATGTGGTTGAAAGTTGTCTTTCCAACCTATTACCACATTATGATAGAAGCCTTGTAGTGTACTTTTTTCAAATTTTGGTCATTCATACTTTTTAGTTTCACATTACCAAGAATTAGTTTAAGTATGTCACTCATCATTAAAATATCTATCATCTTATTTTTTTTAGGTTGAATAGTTGGACTATTTCAACAGAATTATACCAAATAAATTATTTTCTTTGCCCATCCTAAGAAAATAATCAAATCACTTAGAAAATAAGAACTCCAAAAATTAATTAACACTCTCATACCACATGCTGGAGTGACCAAGATGATGGCATAATCTATTCTTATATATATATATATATATATAATATACATGAATATAAAATCTATCCACACACACACACACACACATATTAAACCCTAAAATTATAGCCACTAGCAAACATACTAATTATATTCTACCCAAAAAGCTTAGTATATACATATGAGCAAACAATTTTTTATCCCCAAGATAGCATAAAATTCAAATAAAATAAACTATAAATTAATAATGTCTAAAATCCATAAAAATAAATTAGAATTTTAAAATAGATTAAAAACTCCTTAATTAAATTTGAAGTTTTAATTTCAAGATCCAAAGCTCTCCCAAAGATTTTTCAAGTATCCATTAGCACCACATAAGCAAAACACAAATAATCTCTTCCACACAATCCCCACATTAACACCACACATACTTCACATGAACACCCAATGAACACCACATGAATACCACATGAATACCAACATTAAAGAGTGATACTTATCAATATGTTGGTGATGAAATGAATACAAATAAGCTGTGCGAGAAACTAGAGACTAGATTAAAAAAACACATTTAAAATAGAATATCATCATTGGAACTCTAGTTAACCTTAAGTTCAAGGATCATAGTTTAACATTGACACACATCAATATCTTACAAGGTATGGTGAATCATCTCGTATCTATGATGATGCTCTTAAAAGATGAGCTACTTGTTTATCTAATGATGAGCTCACTTTCAAATAGTTGGGAAACTTTATAATTTTTTTAAGCATATCATTGCCCATAGGTATTGTGATAATGCATTTTATCTTAGAAAATCTATTATCTGAAGAAGCTTGGAGAAATGAGAAGGTTGAAGCTTCTCATGATATTCTTGTTTTTGAGAGATATGATGGGAGTACTATATTTGGTATTCAAAGTATTAACTTTTCTTTTATATTTTGGTAGTTTATGGTGATGTGTAGACATTGAAATTAATATATTATGAGTTAATTTTATGAATTTGGTATTTTAGAAACTTTTGATAAATAATAATGATATTATTAGGTTTTTTAAAGGTATTTAGTAGAAGAAGTAGAATATCATGTCTCACATAGTTTAAATGGTATTCAAAGTTATAACCTTCATTTTTGGCTGAAACTTTACCTAATTAGTTAGTGTAATTATTGAATGCAATGATACTATCAATTTGTTAGAATAATCTTTTCACTATCCTACACATTTTTAGTACCTATGTTATTATCATTGTGTCCTAGTCATACATATTCCAAAAAATTTAAATGATAATGATATTAATTTATATCATAGTAACCAAGTGCATTATTAGTGCTCAAGGTCATAGCCAAGTTTACGAACTATAACTTTATCTATAATATGTCTTATAAGTCTCAAGTCAAAGTCATGACCTTTTAATAAAGACATGATATTTGAGCTATAAAAACTTGTAGAACTACAACTATTCATACCAAAGTGAGAAAATTATATGTCATGGCCTTATTCAATCATCATGTCTATGACTAACATACGAGATAAATTCTTAGCATTGCAGCTATTTTTCAGCACCATGACCATATAAAACTCAAGAAAGATAATTCCCAACATCATGACTTCTACATAGTATTGTGGCTATATGATAAAATGTGAAGCCATTCACCACTTTACAGCCCACTTCCTAATGCCACATGACTTTTTGGATGTCAAAAGCACAAAGGCATAAAGCCACAACTATTTCACTATGTCATGACTTTGTGTTATAGAGACATTAGGCCCAAGTCATGGTTATTGTAGCTGCTGTAACTTTGTGTTATAATAAGATTAATAAGCAAATCAAAGTCACAATCATTTTTTAGAAACATGACCACAAGCTGAAAAGATAAAGCCTAATGTTGTGATCTTCTTCTAAAAGCCATGATATTCTACTTAGAGTAATCCATTGTCAATTGAGTATAAAAGTTGAAGATAAAGAAATTTCAAGGATTTTTCTCACTTTCCTCTTCTTCTCTCTCATGCAACAAGAAAATCCATGGAAATAATGAAATCCTAGGAGCTAGGGGTGTTCGTGGGTTGGTTTTGATGAGTCTGAACATAATATTCAATCCAAACCTATGACATTAATTTGAAAAAATTAATATCTGATCCAAAGCATTCAAAGTACTCAAACCACCCAAATCTAATATTATGGCTTGGTTTGGTTTGTGGTTTGAACCATGGTTTAAACTTAATTTATGTATTTAAAAGATATAATTATGAACAAAATAGTCTAAATTTTTTTTCATAAACTTAAAATAAAATTTCTACAATAAAATTCAATAAACATGATATAAACAATAGTTTAAAATACCTAATAAAATTAAGTACTATAAATTCTTTTAAATATTTATACAAATTATCTAATAAAATCTAAATTTTACACAACTCAACAAACATAAAAATTAGGTTCACATTTCAAAGCTTCACATTTCATCTTCCATCAAATCTTCCTTTATAATTTTACTTGAACTCTAACCAATATATATAATACCTTATGTGATTTCTTCATACTTTTCAACCTCATCTAAAATTTCTTGCAACCTCAACTAAAATTACTAAATCAAATAAAAATTACTTTATATATCACTTTATATATCACACAAATAAACATTACTAAATGAGAAGATTTATATATAATACCTTATGTGATTTATTCATACTTTTCAACCTCATCTAAAATTTATTGCAAATTGATTATTTCATCTTTCTTTAACCAATTTTATGAATTAATAAGTACTTCTACTATTTTAGGTGATAACAAACTCCTAACTACATCATGGATGTGCCCACATGTACTAAAAGCAGATTCAGAAATGATACTTGAAATAAGAATTAATCTTTTGTCATTGTGGAGATAAGTCAAACATTAACAAGTGGACATCATACAATATTCTTTAGTAGTAGAATTAATGATCACTAAATGACAAAGGAGAGTTATGTGCATTGAATAAAGTTTTAATATTTAATGATGAGTGAGGGTTGGTTTGGGTTGGTTCAGTTTAATCAGTTTTCAACCTTGAACCACGAACCAAACCAACATGTCAGTTTTTACAAAATTTTAAACTGATCCAAACCTATGAACCTTAAAAACCATAGTTTCGATTTGGTTTGGTTCAATTCAGTTCGGTTCAGTCATCTTGGGTGGTTTTTATAATTTGCGAACACCCCTACTAGGAGCACATTTTACCCTCCCCAAGGTTTCCACAAGTAAGCAAGAGATGATTACTGCTAATTCCTAGAGTTGAGATGTGTGTTGTGATTATGGTTTTCAATGAATGAATTAATACATCTGATTTATTTTATGTTCTAGATATTTTGGATGGTGATTAAATATAACTTGAATTAGGATTTTAACTATTGGTAGGTATGTGCATACTATAAAGTTTTATCTATTGGGTATGTTAATCATCAGAAGTATAGTCCTTAAGAAATTTAAAGTATAAATATTTTTACATGTTAAAATATTATACATATCTTAAAAGAAAAAGAGTTCGCTTGAGATGAATGCTATATATATATAAGATATTTTTCCAAGAGATTCACATTTAGTGTGTGTGACGAATCATTATCAAGGAGGATGATGATAGATAATTTTTAAGACATGCTCGAGTATGTTTTGACTTGTAAGGTGGTGAGAGTCCTTATGAGTTACCTTTATTTGTATTGGTTCTCATTTGTAAAACTTGAGAGAAGCATATATTAATTATGTGAGTATTATACTTATATTCGGAAAGTAAAAATATTTACAAATTATATTAATCATTGGTCTTAATGATATTTGAGATAAAATAATAAGAGTATACATACAAAGTATCCATCTAGAAAAATTGTCAAAGTCGTCTAAAAAGTATGAAAGTGTAAATGATTTTTGAGCATAGATGAATTATTGTTTTTACGATAATGTACCAAATGAACAATTATGAGAGGATCACCATCAGGACATGCTCAATTATGACATCCACCTTGCTTGCTATTAGTTAAAAAAGTTATTGCACAACACTTCAACTTTCATTTTATGTCCATTATTAATTAAATTTAATAGATAAACTATGGACACAAAATTATCTAACAACCATTATATGTATCTATTTTACTAAAAATGTGTTGTCTCATTGTTGAATAACTAAATTATTGATAAAAATCTATGAAATTGATATCTAAACTAAATTCAGTTTATTATATGCATACCTTATGCACTTGAAAATCTCAATTGATAAAATACTCTTCTTAATTAGTTTTTATGACATCACCTAATTGATAAAATTTGGTGGCATAACAAAGTTGCAATAAATATCATTTTTGTTAGTTATTTGAATAAAAGAAGTGTTCATTCAATAGTTAGCAACAATAGTTGTTGTATTATATTAAATGATATTATGAAAATAATATGTTATACAATGAGATATACATTGTATATATGTTCAATCCAATTTTAAATATCACTGATAGTAAAAGATAAAAGATGGATAACTTGAAATCATCCTACTTATGGCAATATTGCCTTTATCGTATAAGTGATAAATTAATAACTATGCTACATAAAGAAGGTAGCTTATGATCATTTCATTAGGAATCATATGACACATTTGAATTTTGAATCTTGCTTATTAGGAAAAATGACAAAGTTACTATTCAAAAGAAAAGGTAAACATGGTAATGAGCCATTAGACTTAATTCATTTAGATGTATGTTGTCCAATGTTCATATATGACATATGTGGTTTTGTTAACTTCATCAGCTTTATTGATGATTATTCATGATATGCATATTTATATCTTATAAAATATAAATATGAAGCCTTTGAAAAGTTTCAAATAAATTAAACATGAGGTAGAGAAAAAACTTAGTAAAAGTATTAAAATACTAAGATTAAATCGAGGTGGCAAATATTTGAGCCAATAATTATTGTATTAACTTAGGAATAATGTATATTATCTCAATGGTCTTCACCGTATATGCCACAACACAATGGTATTGCTAAAAGGAGAAATCAAACTTATTAGACATGGTGAGGTGTATGATGGGACATGTAAATTTGCATATATTACGCTGGGGTTATGCACTTGTGACTACTATATATATACTAAATAGAGTGCCATCAAAGTCTATTATTGTCACACCATATCTGAGAAAATAATGGGAGTAAAATTGAATATGAAGAGAATCAAGATATTCAAACAGACATAGATCAACTACCTAAACCTAAGGCTATTATTCATAAAAATGAAATAACAATTATTCTTGCTCAACACAAGTATTTTATAGGTTGAGTAGGATATGCACTATTCAAGAAAGATATAGATTTATCAGTAGTAAACAAAATCATGTATTGCTCATAGAAGATGATGAGCCTATTACCTATGAAGAAGTTCATAATAATTTAGAATCTCACTAATGATTTCAAGCCATGAAGCCAAAAATGGACTTCATGTATGATATCATGGGTGGATATTGGTTGACCCACCCAAAGAGATAAAACTCATAGAATGGAAGTGGTTCTTCAAGAAGAAGATCGATGTGGAAGGTAGAGTGGTTACCTATATAAAGCTAGACTTGTTGCTAAGAGTCGTCGTCAAATACAAGGGGTTGACTATGATTAAACTTTTAGTCATGTTTCTATGCTAGAATTTATAAGAACATTCAATTCTATTGCAGCTCATTTGATTATGAGATATGAAAAATAGATATGAAGAATTTTTTTTTAATGAGGCTTGGCTGAGGATGTGTATATGACACAATTGGAAGGATTCACAATTAAAAATAGTAATAAGGTATGCAAGCTTCACTAATTGATTTATTGATTGAAGCAAACATCTAGGAGTTGAAATATTCATTTTGATAAGATGATCAAAAAGTTTTGTTTCTCACAAAATTCAGATGAGGCTATTGTGTGTATAAAAATGTCTGTGGAAATATAGTTGTATTCCTAGTGTTGTATGTTGATGATTTATTACTTATTGGAAATGATATATTGATCTTATAATATATCAAAATCTGATTATTCAATTTTTTTTTCATGAAATACCTTAAAGAAGTAACTTACATATTAGGAATAAAGATCTATAAAGATATATCTAAAAGGTTGTTTGCTTTTTCTCAATTAATATATTGAGATAAGATGCTAATGAAATTTAGCATGAGCATAACAAGAGAGGGTTCATCTCCATGATTTTTGGGATTATATTCTCAAGGTCCATGTTTCCCGAGACACAAGATGATAGGGCACACATGACTATGATCCCTAATGTTATAACTATAGGATCAATCATGCATGTTTTTCAATGTACATGAATTGATGTATCATATTCTATGAGTTTCATGAACATATTTCAATATGACTTTAGTGAGATTCATTATATAGCTATCAAGAATAACCTTAAATACTTAAGAAGGATTGATATATTTTTGATTCATGAAGATGGAGATCTTATTGAGAATGAGTATATCAAAGCTAGTTTTGAAGCTAACAAATATGACACCAAATCATAATTAGGTTATGTTTTCACGTTGAATGGTAGAACCATAACTTGGAGGAATTCCAAATAGGCGACAACTATTGATTCAAAAACTGAAGTAGAGTATATTATGGCTTCTAAGGTAGCCATAAAAGTAATTTGGATAAAAAAAAGTATTCTTAGAACTTGGATGGGTGCCAAACATTGTTAATTCAATACTTTAGTATTTTGATAACATTGGAGCCATAACACAATCAAAGGAACACTAATCTTATCAAAGATCCAAACACATATTAAGGCAATCTCATCATATTAGGAAAATCATTGGTAGGAAAGATATATTCATAGTGAAAGTACCCATCAATTAAAAAGTTTTTTGATCTTATGACTAATTCATTTTCCAAATGAAGTTTTGCTATCATGTACTTGCCTATAGTAATGATACAAAGGAATATGACTTTAGATCAAGTGGTAGTTTATTAGAGGACTATTCTAAAGATATATATTGCATGATATATTTTAATAAAAAGACTTATTGTATACCACTTTAGATCAAGTGGTAGTTTATAGAGAACACTAATCACCTTTTGTACTTATTGTATAATTTATTTTAATTAATAAAAAGACTTATTCATTAATTATTTATTTATTTATATATGTGAATTAATATCAATCTTAAATCAAATAATAAAGTTCATGATATATTGCATACCATGAATAAAATCATAATGAAATAAAGAAGTTCCTATTATGTGTAATTATATTTCATTTAAATTATCCATAGTCATAAATCAACATCAATCAGATTGGGCATCGTTAATCTGGATATATTAGCACATGTACTCATTCATTAGATCAAATAATTGGTCTCATGATTTATGATCTTGATGATGATTACTATAAACATTTGGATGCTTACTATGAGTAGTCAAGTATATTGTAGACCTAGTATGAGACATTTATATGGGTTATTATTTCACATAGATCATAATCTCATCATAGCAATGATGCAAATATCAGACTTAAGGTGCTCAAGGTTATCTTAGATATTATTCTTGTGCTTTAACATCATTCTTTATTGCCTTTTATAGGTTGCTAATAGGGTTATGATTAGATAAAACTTGAGATGTTTTCAAAGTTGTTAAGCAGCCAATATAGGATTTACAAATAGTGATAGAGGGAGCATTTACCTACAACCTCTTGTTGGAGTCATTACTTTGAAATCTCTAGTCAAAGTAGATATTTCATGAAGAATATATTTATTGGCATGTTTAATGAGTAATGAGCCATATGATAAGAACTAATTACACTTGGGCTAAATGTGGCGTAGCCCATCTAATGGAAGCTACACCTTGTTCATGTTTTGAACTAAGTGAAATATAACATAATGAAAGAATAAATTGAACAAATATTGTCCACGGAAAGGTCTGCAGTCAGACCATCAACTCTCTTGTCAATTTGGAATCATGATGTATTACTAGATACCACTTATGATTTGCTTAATTTTATTATTGAACCAAGTGACCAAAAGAACCTAAAGCCTAATGGATCACACATTTATAATTTCGTGGTCAGAATAAAATGAGTTAGATTTGATTTAAATTGAGATGGATCGTTGGATATGATCTGAACATGACTTTATAGCACTTTGGCTGGTAAATGGGCTTGTGCCCATGAGAATAAAGCCCCATGTGCACAAGATGCACATGACCAACCCATCAAATGGAGAGGGACATTTTGGTTTTTTATCACCCTAGTCTAACATGGTAAGCGTGAGACTACGTGTGAAAAGGGTGACATAGTAAATAAAAAAAAACTAAGTCGATGTTCATTAAACCTAGACTTGCTTTGATTAATTCTTTTATGGAGAAAAAAAAAAGAGACATGTGAAGCCCACTCTCCTTACCAATAACTATTCAAAGATACAAGTTTCTTTTATAATCACACAATGATGTCTAAATTTATAAAATCTAGATAATTGAAACTAGAATGGAGAGAATTACTCCAACTTTCCAAAATAGTTGGAAAAAAATATTTGAGAAAGGAAAGAAAAATAAAAATAAAGAAAGGAGATTAAGTTCTCTTTTCAATTTATAATTTTTATTTTAATTAACTCAATAAATATAAATCAATGGACTTGTGAAGATAGGGTTCTTCTTATTCTAGTTTTTGGAAAAGGTTAGTAGATTTTCTAAAGTGTAAAACATTTAATAGTTTTCTCTCAATTCCTTTTCTCTTTCATAGATCCAAGATTAGCTAGCACCAACTTGTGTTTGAGATCATTTCCTTGGAGATTTTTGGCTTCAATTTTATGTGGAACAATATTAGAGGTGTGCTCAAAATTAGAAACTATAGTACACTGTAAACTACAAATTCTACACTGAAGGAAGCATTCTTAAAGGTTAATGTCTTCTCCTTGTCTAATATCCATCTATGATGTTGATTTTGGAAAACCATTGTTAATTCCTTGTGAGATACAATATGTAATTCCTTCTGATGTGGCCCCGATAGGGTTGTGGTGATTAAGATCTCAGGGGTGTAATCAAAAAGACAATAAAATTCATTTTAACTAGTTTCATCCTCGAGGAGATTGAATATCCTTGATCCTATTCATACTAATGTCTACCCTAAGCAGAATAAAATACTTAGTGAAGATTTGATGAATTAATTAATAATCATCCTAGGGATGTGTGAGTATATTATATACACTAAAACCTAAAGATTATGTCTTTTTTATCTTTAAATATTTTTATGCTAGAGTTGAGAGAGAGAGAGAGAGAGTAATGAAAAATTAAGCTTTATACAATCTAATAATGAGAGAGAACATCGAGGTTAGTTTAACATCTACCATATATCTCATGGCATTCGACATTAAAAGATACCAACTATGATATCTCAATTAAATGGTATCACTTAGATGATGCAATAGAAAATTGAGGAGAGAGTTTGGTGCATGCTTTCTAACATGCATTTTTCAAATAAATTTTGATAGAAATTATGTGTATAACAATTGAAGTAATCAACATGTATCTTGTTGATTATAGATAAAGATATTCTCAATAAAAGTTAGAATCAGAAAGATATCTCTTATTATCACTTGTGAGTTTTTAATTGTAAAGCTTTCTTTCATATCCCAAAAGATGAATGATCAAAATTTGATGATATTTTATATTCATGCATCTTCATTGGCTATGAATCTAAAGAGTTCGAGTATATACTATTGATGATTCTCAACAAAAATATATGGCTTGGTTAGTAGTCAAAGTATGGATGCCAACCTATATTTGTGTATGGATTCTCAAAAAAAATAAGTGACTTATCAGATTAAAAAAATATCTGAGTAGTTCTAAGTATGGATGCCAACCTATACTTAAAAATTGATCAATTCGAAGTGAAGATTATATCTATTCATGATAACTTTCATGAGGCTCTTTACATGGATTAACCTAAGGGATTCATTATAGAAGTGAATAAGGGTTTTGTTTATAAATTGAACAAGAGCTTGTTCGATCTTAAATATGCTCATAGATAGTGGTACAATAAATTTTATTCATTCATAGTCTCTTGACTTTTATCATACTTCTTGTGAACATTATGTATTTATTAGTCTTCAATTGGATAATGTCCAACTTATACTTTTAATCTATATTGTCAATATATTGATCATTGGTTGTAATAGAACATAAATAAATAAACTTAATGAGGAGGAGGTAAAAGTCTTTTCTATGAAAGACTTAGGGCATAATAAGGTAGATTCTAGGGTGACATCTGGGATAGGCCCTCTAGAAATTTATGGTTATTTCAAAAATGTTATATTGGTAAAATACTTAAAAAAAATTTTATAAAAAAGGTTAAGCTAGTCACAAACCCACTTAGCCTAGCATAGTCCCAAGATTGATGAGGAAAGGAAAGATATGAGTCATGTCCTCTATGACTCAACTATCAATGGTATTATGCATTTTATGGTATGCAATATATCATATATAGCACATATCATTAGCATTACTAATAATTTTTATTCAAACCTAGATAATATCATTGGTTTATAGTGATATTTATCTTGAAGTATATATGAAAGACTTCTCAGCTATCTATGTTCTTATATAGGTTAAAATTCATGCTTCTCACTTAGACTAATTCTGATATGACTAATGATTTGGATTCTAGAAATTCACATTGAGTATTGTAATAACCTTTGGATGGGGAGTAATATCTTGACAACCCAGCTGTAGAAGTGCATAATACTATCTAATACTAAGGGTGAGTTCATTATAGTTACTATAGCTTGTAAAGAAATTTTATGAATGAAAAGATTTCTTGTGGACTTGGATGTGTGAGAAAAATACATATATTGTATGGTGTAAATTATAATGATATACATTGATGCTAATATTGTCTCATTAAATGATGAGGAACTTTTTCTAAGAGTGGAGCATAGAAAACTATAGGAAGTCGAATCAATGTTTTAAAGAAAAAAGAAAAAAATTAGATATCTAAGATATAGTTAAAATTGCACTATATTTTTTGATGAACTAATCTTCAATGATATCTAAGATATAATTAAAATTGCATTATATTTTTTGATGAACTAATCTTCAGTCTCTTAGCTTTTAATTAGCTAATCTTCAATGTTCTTGATTTTGATGAGAAAACCATCAAAAATGTTTAGATAGAAGAAAAAGAATATCTATATAAATCAAGTTGGTATGTGAATATTTTTCTATCATCTTCAATCTCCTAGCTTTTGACTCGACTCCTCTTTTTTTTCTGGTGAAAATCTCTCATTAAAGCTCTCTCAGAGGTTTTTTTTTCTAATTTCAGTCATCCCCATGCCACTTAACTTCTCATCTTCTTCTCTTTTCTTTTCCCCTATAAGCTTCTATTTATAGCATTCCTTGATGGGCCCTAAAATTGAGATTGAACTTATTGACTTTATGTTGGCCTAAAAATAGTTGCTAGCAAGTGTTGAAGAATGGGTATGCTGCAAGTTCATACTTGTTGTTGTTGGGCTTATGTAGATTACAATTAATACTAGGCTTGTTGTGGACATGATCAAATGCTGGTTGTTTCTTTCTGCAACAATTAAGTTTCATTCCTTTTCTATATAAAGTGTGGTTTTCACAGAAGACCAAGTTTCAAGCTTAACTACTTGAAACATCGTCGTGACATGATTTTGAGAGTTGTGACATAGAATTCTCTAGTTCTTTAATCAATAATATTATGACATGGTTTTCTATGATCATGTTCTATATTTCTCTTTATATTTCCGAAGTTGAGTCATGATAGAGATACTATTCCGAAGTTCTCTAGAATATGAAGATATGACCCAAACTATTCTCTTTTAAAGTATTGTCATGATAGAGTTTTTGTGGTCACGACTAGATTCTCTCTTGTCCAGCTTGTTGTCCAACACAATTTATTCTGGTATTGCCATTGTCTTTTCTGCTCATTTTTGTATGCTTTTGGTCTAGAGATACTATTTCTAAGTCATTCTTGTTGAAATCTATATTTTCAATAAAAACTTATGAAAATCCAAAATTAGTAACATACCCATAATTTGCATTTAAATTGGATATTCCTTATAAAATTATCTCAGAATCAACCAAAAATATATGTAAAAATGTATGCTTGTAACCAAAAAAGAACTTTGAAAATAACATGCACTTTCAATGCCTAAAAATAGGGATATCACCAAAAAAGAAAGGCTATTAGGAGTTGTGTTCTCCCTTTACCTTATTAATCTCCAGATATTCAAGTAATGTGTCATATAAATGATTGAATATATATATATATATAATGCACATATCCAAGTAGCATGCAAATACTCCAACAAGATACACAACTATAGCCCACCCTATCCACAAGATCAATTCCTAATGTTCAAGCATTTCATCCTTTGCATATGTATATATACATCCAATCACATCCATCCAAGATTCTCAAATCCAACCAATGAAAGCACACATACCATCCAACATCTTTGCATTAACCATATCACACACACACAGACCCCCCATTCATTGTAGTCCTAGCATGCAAGCACACACAAAAGCCATTCCTAAAAAATCAAATGCTTCTTCATGTCCCACCCTGTTATTAACATGTTTGATAGGAGAACACCACTCATTAAGTGTCCTTTTTCAACCTCCAAAACTAGAAATAAGGTATCTCCAAACACAACATAAAAACATAAAACACCTTAGAGTTTAAAGGAGAAGGGGAGGTCTTCTATTTCATTATTGAAAAAGATCATTGAGGTGAAAAATCCCTTTGGAACAGTTCGTTCATTTTCACCTTGTATTTTTGTGATCTTAGTCACTTAGTGTGGATATTCTATCTATTGAGTAAACATTTTCCCTTCTTTTCATCTTCTTTCTCTTTACTATGGTAAAGAAAACCATTTCTTCCTCATGAACTAAAGAGTTGGCATTATGAGGAGAAAATGACTCATATTTCAAAGTTCTTTTTCATCAACACCCGAAATTTGTTGAGATTTCTGCTTATTTTGGATTCATAATTACCATCATTATTTTCAGCCTTTCGGCATTCAATTATCAAGTGTCCAAAGACCTTGCACTTCTTATAGAACAAGGGTAGTTGTTCATATAAAATAGGTTTAATAAGCTTGGTATCATTTGAAAAAAATGAGAGTGATTTATGAAGGAAAGTCACTATCTAGATCTACTTCAACTAAACACTTGAAAAGGATATTTTAGAAATGTTTGAGGTCAGCTTATCCATGTTCATAGGTTCACCAACATAACTTGTTGCATTACCCATTGCTATTGGATTCCATAAGTAAATTTTGGAAGTTTGGAAACTTAATTCATAGTGAGATTTTTGTCATTTTACTCGCTTTATAATGAAACCTCAATGGTAAAGGTTTCCTTGCAATTTCACAAGTTCAAAATATTTTCAATGTCCACCAAACTGTTAAATCTGAAAAATATTTAATTACTAGGGTGTTGAGTGACTTGGACTGTGACTTCTCATTGATCATCAATGAAACATTTGAGAAAATCTTGTCTAGGCTATTTGGACACTAAGTATCTAATGAAGCAAAATTATAAATACTTTATACTTTATACTTTGTTCTCATTCTTTATTTTCATAGAATGCTTAGATGAATTATAAATAGAATTTCATGGTATTGATAAAGATCTTATTTCTAGTAAATAGATTTCTCTACGGGACATTGGATTTAGCAAAGTTTTTTTTTGTTTTATTGCATGTTATTTTTAGGAATTGAAGCATCTTTCAAATCATCCTCCAAGATTGCTGAATTATCATATCCTTTTGGTTATGCAACTCAATATATGCTGAAATCAAATGTAAATTTACATTTTTTTTACTATTCCTAGATTTTTGAACATCACCATCATTGGTATCTTAATCTCACTCCATAATACTATGTTCCTAAGATTTAGAACACAAAAGCTGAGCTGAAATCAAATGCGAGGCCAACATATCTTTATGCTTACTACATTCCTAAATTCTTTGCTTTATCCTACATCTTTGTCAGAGTAATTGTAATTTTTCTGAGGGAGATGAGATTGATTAACATTTGAACTACCATTTTGAATAACATTTTGATTCTTATGTAACATAGAAAATGAAATATGAGAATTTATTAGATAATCCAAGATATCATTGTGATTTAGTGATTCCTATGCATTTTGTCCATTTTGGTTAAAATTGCAAATACATTATTCATCTTTTTTTTGATAGTTAGAATGTGCTTCATATGATGAATTTGAACAAGGATCCAAAAACATCTTACCATAGACCATTTTTGAATACCACCATTATCGATAATAAATCTTGTTACTTTTGAATCATGTTCTGAGTAAACAATAGGCTTTTCTTGTTGGGTTGGGTAAAAAAATCCATTTCGAAGTTTTTTTTTTTGAAAATTCATAGATTACAGAACATAATCTTGAGCATCCCATGCACATTTTAGGGTTTCATGATCATCAATATTTTCTTCCCCTTTTAGATCCTTCATGGATCCCATTAAAAGCTCAATAAACCAAAATAAAATAGTAGATGGTCCCACAACAATACAAGCAAGCAAAATATAAAAAATACTTAGCAAAAACTAAATGTAGAAAAGATATTTAAGATTTGGAGAAGGAAGTTGGGCATGAGAGGAGAAAGGTGAGAGAATCATAAGGCTTGTATTGTATGTTTCATACTTGATTAATACTTGGTTAAGTTAGATCTTCATGATGAGAGATTAATATTCCTTTGTGATGATTAAGTAACACTCAATCAATTACCCATTCTAGAATATAAAGTTGTTGGACCTATTGGTGATCAAGCATTTCTATGGTATGGTTGGAGATGTGTCAAAACCCAAAAAAGGTAGGTGAAAGAAAGTAGAATGATGTTCATATGAAGTTTATTGCATGATTAGTCAATACATTTGTTAGATCACATTCCACCATATTTTTTGAGGAGATGGGAGTTGTTTTTTTGTGGAAGAAGATATAGATGAAGTTCATGTAGGAAAAGAGTACATTTAAGATTAATACATTGATTATCAAGCAATTGATAAAGCTGAAGTATCAAGGGGAGAGTGACAGCCAAACATATCACTCTGTTTTAAAAGCTAGTGCACTATATTGCATCTATGAAGATGCCCTTTGATGATAATTGAATGGGTTTTAATTATCGTATATAAACAATGACTATAAAAAGTAATTCCCCTCTATCAAAAGATTAAGTGGGCTCTTTCATAAATGAAGTCCTTAGGACAAAACCACTCCCAAATGTGCAATGAGTGAATAATCCAAGACCACATGCAAAATTGATCACCCATTGATCCCCTCCAACTAAGTTCGATTGAATGAGTTATTAGTTCTCAAGTCACCTTGGGATAGCATAGTAACACTAGTTGTGTCTTTGATTATGTCATCCGGGTGATTTAAAATCTATTAGACTAGATAGATGTTCGATAAACTTCTTCTAGCACTCATAAAAACATTTTGAGAATGACATAATTGCTGCAAAATAAGAATTCTTCCATTCTGGAAGACTACCTAAGAAAATCATTATTGCACGTATCACACTCATTCCCAAATCCTCTCATGCCTTTGTAGAGAAAAAATATAACTCTCCAAGTTGCTTCTATAAAATAGACTTGTAGAAATGATAATGGCATTAGCCTTCTTGCCTAGATTTGTTGACATTAACTGCGAATGCATTTTGATGACATATTTCTCCATCTTTATTAATGGTCAAATGCATGAATTCTTCTGAGGTTGAAGAGGATTGAAATAGGGAAATCTCCTACCACCCTACTTATTTGCTATTTGTATGAAGTAATTAGCTAGGCTTTAAAATAAAGCTAAAAAAGAAGAAGGTTTTCCATTCCATTCAGGTTTTACTTCACTTAAAATATCACATCTTATATATGCAGATGATTTAATTATATTTTCATAGGCAAAAGTATCTTTAACAAGCATAATTTTCAATGTGATGCATGATTTTGTACAAATTTTATGGTTTTTTCTTAATCTCTACAAATCAAATATTTCTTTGGAAGAGTATCATAAAATGATAAAAGATTAATATTAAAGAACTCTGAATTCTCCCTTGAGATTTTCTTTTCACCTTTCTTAGAATGCTTCTTTCTTTGAGTCGAATGATAACTTCCTAATTTTTCCTTTTGCTATTTAGAATTTTTTCTGCCATTCATCAATGGGTTGGAAAATTATTGTCAAAGCATGCAAATTAGAAATATAATTCAAGGCATTGAAGGTTGATAGTTTTTTGTATTCTCGCTGCCCTTTTCAATCATAAACTCAATAGATAATTTGGGCAGATAATTTCTATGGGGTGCACCTATTAAAGGTAGATACCATCTTAAGGTGACATGAGATAAAATTTTCTTTCACACTTTGAATGGAGGGTTGGGACTTATTTAAATAGGAGACTGGAATAAGGTGGTTTTCATCAAAACACTTTAACTTATTCATAATAAGGCATGTTTCTTATGGATAATAGATTAACCTTGTTAATCTTCCATAGAGTATATGGAACTACTTTATTGCTAAAGAAACTCTTTCTTTGTAAATCTCTTATTAAAATCAGAGACAATCTGATCAACAAAGTTAGAAACATTCATGATGCCAAATAGTTACTTAGTAATTGGGGAGAAAATAAAAGAACTATCTCAAATTCTTAAACTTACCTAAGCCAACATCATGCTCGCAACATAATGCTTGGCCAAAAGAAAAATGTAACAAGAACATTATCTCCCAAATATGCTTTTTTTTGGATGACTAATCTAGGAAAGCTTAGAACTAAAGATTAATTATACATCCTTCATTGGACATTAACTATTTATTGTTGAAAGAACCAAAAACTTTTAAACATCTATTTTTAAAATGTAATTTTTATAGTACAATATGGAATTACATAAAGCTAGACAAGAATGAACAAGAACATATTCTCCATTTCTAGTTCCTTTAAAAACATATGAAAAAAATATGACACCAGTCCAGGATAAACAACATAAGGGGGGCTACATTTGCAGTCACTATCTATCACATATTGACTGAAAGAAACCAGATGTAGCATGAAAAAGAAGAAAATAAATGCCAAAGGCACCCTATGGAAGCTTAAGACTAAAATTTTATTGTGTTTAGATCAAATTGTATTGTTAGAATATTTTTTAGACTGCACTTATATATAAATTTTTGATATTGTGTTTATATTTTTATCAAAAAAAATAATTGTGTCAACCTTGGATAGTAATAATATCCTAATCATAAATATTATTATGAAAAACCAATTGAGTGAGGAAGAGTGCAGAAAGGAAAAGCGAAATATTTTCTTAGTTTTCTTATTTTAGAGAGAAATGAGAGGTGAGGTTATAGCACATATTACTTGTAAAAAGAATGGGAAATACTAGACTTTCAAGGAGAGGTTGGATAATTGCTTAGAAAGTCAACTAAGTGGTAATTTTGGTTGTTTAACCTCATCACACTACAACAAAACTTCAAATTAATGACGTTTTATACTTTGATGCTTTCAGAAAATATCATTATTCTATTTATAATTAGACATTTAATGACACTTACTAGATGTGTCATTGTTAAGACTAATAGGTTAGGAAATTTCTTTACTCCTTAAATATTGCCAAGGAATAAGGGGCTAAAAATTAAAAACCTTGTCACTTTTATTAGTATCATTGATGTAAAAATATTAATTTTGAATTAATTGATTTGGAACTAATTTCTTTTGTATTTTTTATCTGTAAAATAAGTAATAATATTGTAATTTTACTCTTGATTAAAAAAATTATCAATTTTTAGTTGATAATTATTTAATAAAAATAAAAAGAAATTTATGATCAAATTAAAAAAATTAAATATTTTTACATTCAAATTTGAATCTTTTATTTATAAAATAAGTAATAATATTTAATTTTAAAATTAAACTGTTAATATTTAATTTATCCCTAAGAGAAATAAAAATAAATTGAAAATTTTAGGACATTTAATAAATTAATTTGATTAATTATATATTAAATTTCTAGCGAGTCTTAATTTAATAAAATTAAGACTACCTCGCTATTAAATGCAAATATGGAAGTTTCCCCATTAAGTTACTAGCGCGCATCTTCTTCAAATTGTTTGGACTTTTCCAATTGCTCGGGTTCAAGCAGCACCTCAGATATCCTTGGCAATCTTTTCAGCATCCAGTAAGTTTCCCCATTAAGTTTCTAATTGTATCAGCTCTTCCAATCACTTTAATTTTTTCAAAAAACTATGCATTTAATCACTTGAATTGAAGAGGTTAACTTATTTCACCATTGTTAACTTGTCTTCCGATCTTTTTGCATTTCTTCACAGCATCCTCCAAAATCTTCTGTTTTGCTTCTTATTTTATGCCCTCGTCTCTTTTCATGTAATGATATTGTGTGGCATGTTCTTTCCAGTTAGAAATGTAATAGAGTCCCTCGTCCAATAGCTCCCCCTTTTGACAGTACTCAATACATTTGCTGAAGAAGTTGACTTTAACGTAAGCATCTTCTGCCAGCTTATAATATGCTACTTGTGTGAAACATTCTACAGCTTCTTCAAGTTTGGGAACATGAAGTCTTTCCATAAATAAACAAAAAACCTGTAGCAAAATCTTAGACACGCTGGATTGTAAATTTGCAGTGAAAAAGATAAAAATTAATATATATTTGTATAATAAATTATATTAATTAGACATGTAATTTAATTTTTTTAAAAACATCATTATTTGGAACATGTTTTATGTTTTTATGACACTTACTAGATGTGTCATTGTTAAGACTAATAGATTTTTAAGACTAACAGATTGTTAAGACTAATAAGGGCTGAAAATATAAACTTTGTCACTATTATAAGTGTCATTGATATGAAAATATTAATTATGAATGTATTGAATTGGAACAAATTAGTTCGTATTTTTTATTTGTAAAATATGTAATCGGTTTTAAAATGGCGCTGGAAACAAACTGGAAGAGTCGAGTGGAAGAGTCTCGGCCTGCTTCTCTATGGCTTCGTTTTCCATTTCTTCATTGATGGAATTCTCTTTGCTTAGTTATATCCTTCTTTCTCGGGGTTGTTGTATTCTCGCACATGATCTCAGTGATTCTTATGCGTTACATGACAGGTCCTCGCCGCCCTTTATTATTAAATTAGTAGAAATATTAACAAAATACATAATGCTTAATGGCTACCCTTGTTATACGAATATTTTTTGTAGCTTGGCATGACAAAATAAAAAGCCGAACATGAGTTTATATTGGGATCGAAAGAGAGAAATTGTAGTCAATTACTTTTGTCATCAGTTTTTACACGGCTTAGATTTACGAACTGTGGAAAGTGGAATTGTACATGGCTTATGCAGCATATCTTCGACATCATGTGTTGTGTTGCTATTTTGTGAAGTTTAATTAGTTATGTTTCCTTCAATCAATGCTGATTTTGTGATGTTGGTGCTGGGTTTGTCGGTGATTTTTCCATAGTTGAGTTATCTGCTTCCTATTTTCAGGCTACTATTCTGCCAAAGAGTAATAATAAATTCTTTTCCATATCCCATTTTCAGGCCTAGTATCCAGTTCTTCTTGCAAGTCCAATTTGCTAATTACAAGGGATATAGAGTGGACAATTCTTGTTGTTAGCTTTGAGCAGGTAATTATCCATTCTTTTTTAGTTTTGATCTCGTGTCATTTTTATACATGTTCTATTTGTACTCTCCTCCTCTGTTTTTCTGACTGTGAAAGTATGGAAAAAAATGAGTCTATATTTCATAAAATTGTGTGCTTTATAGTCATGTTTTTTCAAAATCAATTAGCCTAAGGACCTAGAGACATGTAATGTCATATCTATAAATTCTTATAGGTTACGTATTTTTTTATTTTATGTTAGATATTACAGCAAAGTCAAAATATATTAGTATCTTGTATTGAAATAGATGATAGGTAAATTAATACTCACCTAATTAAATACTTTACTCTATTTTTTTTAATGATTTCTATACATTGAGAAGTATGAATAGAATATTACTTTCTTCCTCACTAAAAAGAAAAGAAAGAAAAGAGGGATATTATTATCAAAACAAAAAGATATACATTATATACCTGGGAATATTGATTATAGGAAATGAAAAATTAAACAAATTATTTATAAAAATAATATACACAAATAATATTATTACTATCAAAAAGAGAACATACACGTTATATACCTTTTATACATGAGAATATTGATTATTGAAAATGAGAAATTAAGCAAAGTATTTGTTTAAATAAGCTACACAAATAAGGAAAAAAAGATTTTGGGGTCCAGTAAATAGAATATAAAATTTTTAAGTAGCTAGAAATAAATAAAATAATATAGTTAACAGGAAAATACATGGCCAATTAAAATTTTCCTTTTCTCATTACACTATTTATTTTCTCTTTTCCTTAGTCATTTTAGATAAAAAAAATCATCTTATTTTTTTTTCTCCTATGTAATGGCCTATATTATTATAAATTAGAGAATCAGCTTTTACCTCAAAAATGATTTAAATAATTTTTTGTTAAAATAAAAACAAATAAAGGAATAAAAACCTATAATGCACACGAATGCATGATGGGAAGTTCTAGGATTAGATTTGGAGAGAATAAAATATTTTTTATTAATAAATTGACTTTTCTCATATTTTACTTTAATATAAAGAATAATTAAATGATATTTTTTTAAAATATTTTTTTTTCTAAGAATCATACTACCTATAAGAAATATTTTCTCATGTTTAAATATTATTCTAATAATGTTGCCTATGTAAACAAATTTAACATTATTACAAAAATTAATGCTCATCCCTTCTATCTTATATCTGACATGCATTTTAATATTTTATTAAATTAATTTTTGAATTTTCTTTTAACAGATAAAAAAGAGGTTGCTAAACGAATAACATTAGGATGTTGATATGTTCTTCCATTTGAAGTGTGATCACTATTGGAAATAATTTGTTCTTTAGAAATGGATCGTTCATGGATCTCAAAGGATCGAAGATCGAAGGAATATGAAGATGGAGTTGAATGCTTTGTTGCATTTGCAATACAAAATTCTACAAATAAAACCTCCATTAAATGTCCATGCTTACAATGTGGTAATATGATTTTCAATACTCTTCAAAAGATTCGAGACCATTTATTTTTCTTTGGAATTGATCAGAGTTACCATACATGGTATTGGCATGGAGAGGCAGCTCCAAGTGGTCCACCTTTCATAAAAGCAGAACATTATGATAGACTTCAATTTGATGATCAACGTAGTACAATAGAAATGGTTCAAGTTGCACATGATGATTATCAAAATGATCTTTAATTGTTTGCAAGATTACTACAAGATCTAGAAAAACTATTATATCCTGGTTGTATAAACTTTACAAGATTGTCTGCCTTGATCAAATTATACAACTTGAAAGCACGTTTTGGGTGGTCTGATAATAGCTTTTCAGAGTTTTTACAAATTCTTGGAGAAATGTTTCCATTAAACAATGAATTTCCTTTGTCGATGTACGAAGTGAAAAAGACATTAAATTCTTTGGGAATGGAATAGAAAATACATGCATGCCCAAATGATTGTGTACTTTATCGGAAGGAGTTGAAAGATACATCCTTATATCCTACATGTTGAACTTTGAGGTGGAAGATAGATAACACATGAACTAAGAGGAGAAAATGAGTTCCTGCGAAAGTAATGTGGTATTTTCCTCCAATTCCAAGATTTAGAAGAATGTTTCAATCATCACAAATTGCAAAAGATCTCATATGGCATGTTGAAGAAAGAAATTTTGATGGGAAAATGCGTCATCCATTAGATTCACCATCATGGAAGCAAATTGATCACGGATGACCTGAGTTTTTCTTAGAACCTAGAAACTTGAGACTTGCAATTTCTGCAGATGGCATAAATCCTCACAGTTCATTTAATAGCAAACATAGTTGTTGGCCCATTCTCATGATAATTTACAAGCTTCCTCCATAGTTGTGCATGAAAAGAAAATTTATGATATTATCTTTATTAATTTCAGGTCCACGACAACCTGGCAATGACATTGATATCTATTAAGCACTGCTAATAGAAGATCTAAAAACATTGTGGGAGATCGGAGTTCAAGTTTACGATGCACATAAACAAGAAATTTTTACATTATGAGCCGTTCTTTTATGGACAATCAATGATTTTCTTGCATATGGAAACATGACAGGCTGCAAAGTTAAAGAATATTATGGTTGTACAATATGTGGAGAAGAAACATATTCTTGTAGGTTAAAGCATGGAAAAAAAACTTCTATACTAGACATAAATAATTTCTTCCAAGAAACCATCCATATAGGAAACAAAAGAAAACATTTGATGGAAAACAAGAGTTCGAGTCACCTCCACAAATATTGACTGGCGAGGAAATATTAAAAAAATCAATGAAATTTGCAATTCTTGGGGCAAAAAAAAAAGGTTATTCTGGGAAAATCTGAAATCAACAATACAAAATGTTGGAAAAAAAGTCAATTTTCTTTGATCTTGAGTATTGGAAATATCTTCATGTTCATCATAATTTGGATGTAATGTATATTGAGAAAAATGTTTGTGAAAGCATTATTGGTACCTTACTCAACATTGCAGGTAAGGCAAAGGATGAGCTTAATTCTCACTTGGATCTTTTAGATATGGGCTTAAGGAGCGAATTGGCACCAAGGTTTGATTCGAAGAGAGCATATCTTCCTCCTGCATGTTATACATTTTCTATAATAGAAAAGAAGGTGTTTTGCCAAACACTTTTACAATTGAAGGTTCCATATGGATATTGTTCGAACCGTCAAAACCTCGTGTTAATGGAAGAATTGAAACTTAATGGTTTAAAATCTCATGACTATCATGTATTAATGCAACAATTTTTGCCAGTTTTGTTACGTTCTATCTTGCCCAAGCATGTGAGAAATGCCATTTGTAGATTGAGTTTATTTTTCATTGCTCTTTGTACTAAAGTTGTTGATATTCCTTCATTAGATGAGTTACAAAATGAGATAGTGGTGACATTATGATTGTTTGAAAAGTACTTCCCACCTTCATTCTTTGATATCATGGTGCATCTTACCGTGCATCTTGTAAGAGAAGTGAGACTTTGTGGACCGGTTTACTTTAGGTGGATGTACCCATTTGAAAGGTTTATAGAAGTGTTAAAAGGCTATGTATGAAATCGTACTAGACCTGAAGGTTGTATTGCTGAATGCTATATTGCACAAGAAAGAATCGAGTTTTGTACAGAGTACTTATCAAATGTGGATGCAATTGGAATTCCTAGTAGTTCATAAATTGACCACAAAGTCGGGGCACCAATATTTGGAGGTCTTAGTATGAAGGCCGAATCCAATTTATGGTTGCAAGCACATCATTATGTGTTGGAAAATACATCAATTGTCCAACCTTATATTGAATAAGCACCACTAACTTTTTGTTTCTTTATTTGTTGTACATATTACTCTAATTATTTAATTTTTATACATGACCTCATAGAGAGCACATGCAGTGGCTGAAAGTGAAACATTCACGTCAATCAAAAAGGCAAAGTGATTATAGGATGAGCATGCTCGTACTTTTACCTTTTGGTTACGACAAAACATACTAAAATGGTTTCTTAAATTTTCCTTTTCATTTTCAATATTGGTTAACATATAAATGATAACTGTATCTTATTTCTATAGGTTGAAGTTGCATTATAAAATAATGAAAATGTATCTGAAAGCCTTAAATGGATAGCTGATGGTCCAAGCCATTATGTGATTAAGTATAATAGTTATGTCATTAATGAGTGTCAATATAATACCAAGGAGCGTGATGATTTACTAGCTACCCAAAATAGTGGAGTTAGTATTGTATCAACGACCATGCAAATTGATAGTGCTAAGGATAAAAATCCTATTTTCAGGGAACTTTGTTTCTATTGGGTTATTACTGAGATTTGGGACCATGATTATACTATGTTCAGAATTACAGTCTTCAAGTGTGATTGGGTTGATAATAAGAATGAAATCAAAGTTGATGATCTTGAGTTTACCTTAGTTGACTTTAGCAGATTGGCTCATAAGTCAGATCCGTTCATATTATACTTCCAAGCTAAGAAAGTATTCTATGTACAAGATGAGCTTAATCCAAGATGGTCAATTATTTTGTCAACTCCTCAACAAGACTCCATAGAAATAGCAAATGATGATGATCCCATGAACATTTCTATTGAACACAATCCAGTCATATCTTCTTTGCCACAAGTTGAATTATTAGATGCACTGGATGAATCTGATCAAATTTGTAATCGAGATGATTGTGAGGGAATTTGGGTTGAGAACAAATCATAAATATATCCAATTTTTATCTTTGTTATGGCTTTGTGAATTGATATGCTTTTATAGTTTTTTGTATTTTAAATGTATGCTTACTAGTTAATTTATTCGTTTTTGTTATTAGATGAATGTTATGCTTTCAATTTTTGTTAATGACAGGTTGAGAATATTCTAAAAATTGATATTATTATATTTTATGCAAAGCAACTGATTAGGTAATGCCTTTAATTAGTAAATTTTTTATTCTTTAAATTTTTTTTGGATATTTTTGTACTTTTTTTAAACATTATATTTATTTTTATGACAGGTATGGAAATAGAACAACAAGATAAAACAACGACAAGAAATAAATGTTGAGGGATAACAAGAAAGCCTATGATTATCAAGAATAGGAGCAAAGGAATAAAACTTTCAGTTAAGTATAATGTCGATGGTGTTTATGTTGGACAAGCTGCGGTGCATCTCACAAGTTATTTAGGCGTATTGGCACATACCATGGTCACAATTAGATATAGCACTTGGCACCATGTACCTAAGTAATTGAAGAATAAATTGTGGGACTCCATTGAGGTAAACTTGTATTTTATTTTTCTATTTATAACTTTTTCTAATTTTATTTGCAAATTTTTTTAACAACTAATAACTATGTTCATTACTTCTAGGCTGCATTTACATTGAATTGTAAAAGTAGAAGGAACTGTATGAAAACAATTGGTAGGTACTTTAGATCTTTCAAGAACATGTTGACTACAAAGTATATCATTCTATTCAAAGACTAACTAGAGCTTCTTAAAAAACCACCAGTTGAATACCGTTTTATTGAAGATGAAGATTGAATAATTTTTGTCGAATAAAGATTCACTCAAAGATTTCAGGTAAATTGCTAATTATTTTCATGGCATATACTCATTTTTTCTTTACTTAATATAAATTAAAATTTGTAGGAGTTTAGAGAAGTTCAAAAGGAAAGAAGGAAGAAGCATATTTATAATCATCAACTCAGTTGAAAGGGATATGTTGATCTTGAGGAGGAGATGGTAAGTTAAATATGTTACTTTACTTTTTATTTTATGTTTAATTTGCCTAGAGACTCATTATATTACATTGCAATATTGTAAAAATTGGTAGAAACTGGCTTTACTAGAGTCGTTGATAGAAGTGTATTATGGAAGAAAACAATGGAGAAAAAAGATATCACGTATGATGAAGTTGTCATTCCGGTAGTGGAGAAGATTATAAGTATAAGTTATGGAATAAATATTTCATTTACGTTAATAACTTATTTATATTAACCAATATGACATTTAATTTTATAATATCATTGTGTATCAGGATAAGATGTTGCAACAGTCACAAAAAAGTAGTTTGAGTTTCAATGGAAATGACATACATACTGAAGCATTGGGAACTCCTAAATATAGTGGTCGAGTACGAGCTAAAGGAAAGTTTTATACTCCATGACAATATTTTCATTTTATGGCATATAGTGCTTTGTGGGAATTTATGAAAGAACGCAAGAGTGACAATCAAAGTTTGAGGCAAAGATTTTATTCCAACTCTCTCAGATGGTACCCACCACACCTCAATCTGATGTTGTTAGCTCTAACATGCTCCAAAAACATATTGTCCTTCCTGAAAGTGTTGAGCAACCAAAATGTCAAGTAGAAGACCACACTCCACCAATGCTAGAAGCAAACAAGGTAAGTTGTATTTAATATTATGTTCTTTAATATAAATGTGTTAACACAAACTCATAATTTTCATATCAACTTACCTAGTTGATATTAAAATATAGAAGTAATGTTACAATATAAGTTAGCATAATAAATTATATTAATAAACTCATTAAGTAATGATAACTTAATTTTGTCTAACTAATTCTTTCATAATTGGAAATTATCAACTTTAGATGATTGCATATAACTAAATAATATTATTTCATTTTACAGGTAAGGAATTATCAATTGGCCATAGGGACAAAAGAAAATGTAGTTGCAGCTGGAACTATGGTACTTGAGTGTGGTGCTAACTTCCTTGTTGTTGTGGATGTTACTTATGATCCAAATGCATTACTTTCTGTACCTATTCCAAGCCAAATTACTACTATTGGAGATACTATTGGGCATCAAAATTTATGGCCTGCCCAATAAGTCATTCTTACTACTCATCGCATCCAGGTATGTGTTTTTTTTAAAATAAAAAATTTCTTGTTAATAATAAAAAAACAATTTTATCTAGGAAAATTTTTATGTATACAATGATATTTTATGTTTGATAGGATTCAAAGAAATTTAAGAAATAGAGTAATAAAGAGAGAACATTGAGTTTTAATGATGAGAACTCTGTAGATATCAAGAACTTTGCTACATTAGTTAGGCGTATGTTAAAGGATGAGAAGGTATATGCAGTAGAAATCATAGAGGAGGTTTTTGGAGAGTCTTTTAAGACATTCCTCATGAAAGAAGATATGGATATCATAATATCATCAACAGATGTGTCATCTAATTTCCTTATGTTCTATATATGGTAAGAGAAACATTTAATATGTTTTTCATATATTTTAACTATCTTATTTATGCTTTAATTTTTCATAATGAGAATTGTATTTAATATTAGTTAAATTAAAATATTGAAACTTTTAAATATTGTGTGAAATTAAATCAGGCATTTGCATAAAAAGAAGGTTGATGCTGAAGAAGCAGAGCGATTTATTTTTGTAAATCCGACCTTGGTTTCCAAAGCTTTATTGGGAGAAGCAAGCAAGAAAAATAGGTCAAGGGTTATAGCCAATCGGTTGATGAATATAAATAATGCTGATTTTGTTTTTATTCCATATAACCCAGGGTAAGTTATTAAAGATAAGTAAGATTATAAGTATGTATATTTATCAAATTATAAATGTTATATTGTTACACTAATGTTAATTTTGTAGTTGTCATTGGGTATTGGTGGTACTTGACATAATGACTTTAAATGCCTATTACCTTGATTCCTTGCATCATCAACTATCAGATGATCTTAAAGACATTGTTAATATGTAAGTTTTTCCCTTATTATTATAGAATGAAGCATAGTTGGTAGCAAAAATTTTTTTTCTTAATGCAGGGCTCTAAGAAATCATTCACTTAAAAAACTTGAATCATCAAAAAGAGAGCCTAATTGGATTGTATTAGGGGTAAATAACTCATTAACTGAGTAATAAAATATTTAGTATCTTCTGCTTAATTTTAAACTTTCTACAATATGACTTGCAAGTAACTCTATATATATATATATATAATGATTTTATTTTCCATTCAGTGCCCAAGACAACAAGGTAGTATTGAATGTGGATACTATGTGATGAGATATATGAGAGATATCATTCTCGATCAAGGATGCCTTATAACAAAGGTATGTGTTGATTTGTTGGTTCTCAATATATCAGTGTTTTTTTTATTTTCCAATTTAATTGATAAAAATATTACTTTACTTTTCACCAGTTTAATGGGATGAAATCATACAATAAAGATGAGTTGGATGAAGTACGATATGAATGGATGATGTTGGTGACTCAATTAATACTTTCCTCAGTTTGAAAAGCATTGGGGATACCTTTTTGTATTGAAGCATGAATAAATTTTGGCATTTCCAACTTTAACTTTTGATGAGGTTCATACTTTATATCTCTTTTGACCCAAACTATGACTGAAGGTAAATTGTTAGACATAATCATTTGAAGACATTTTAGTATTTTCCTTACACATTCATTATATTTCACTAATTTCCAAAGGTTGAATTACGGTAGTATATTGTATGCATGATTCATAGGCATTTAAAAATAAACTTTTTTTTGGTCAAGTTAGAAGATCTTCCAACTTTGGAATAGTCCATGAACTAATGTGATAATAAATGTATTTTTCATAATGAGATACAAGTTTATTACTTCTTGCTTTCTATTAAATATTCAAAACTTGAATATGCAATTGGAATTTTATTGTTATCATATAATTTTTTGTTTATGTTGTCAATTATAGATTTTTTTTTTTTGTAGATTGGCAATGGAAAAAATTGTGATTTTGACTTTTGGCTTCAATACTTTACCACAACATTGTAAATTACCTTTTAACCCTTATAAAACACAATTATTATTTCAAGACAATTTTTTACGTAGCCTTTATTTTATTAATGTATCTAAAACTATAAGTTAATTGGATTACTATATATGTGTAATCAAATAGAACTTGAAATTACATTACATAGCATCTGATCGAGTTTTTTTAATGTATTGGGAAGATGACAAGTAATTTAACTTTTTATTTTATTAAATTTAATTGGTTTTTGTAGTGTTTCTTCAAGTAGTTTGTGAGATCTTTCAACTCACTACACACATATATGTTTTTAATAAATTATTATTGTTTTGTATTTTAAAATATTTGATCAACTTTTATGCCATAATTGATAAATCTCTTGCATTATATTTTACCCATTACTACTAACTTTATGTTTGTTGTTGTTAAATTTTTTTAATCATATATGTCAGTTATTATATAAATTATTTTCATGATATGTTGTTATCATTCCTTTTTTTTATTTTCCAATGCTTTATAATATATTTTTTCTGCAAGTGTAATTATTTATTATTCATCTTTTTGTATGTAGGTTACCTTTTTTGGAAATTAACTTTCAACTTTGTCATGCTAGCATGAAGCAGTTTCTTGGAGATTAGGCACAATTGGGTTGCATTTTTTAGAAAATTTGAATTGAATTAAAGAAATGAATGTTGAAATTGTGTTAAAATTTTTTTTTGAATTGTAAGAAGTCCAAGTTCCCCATTGTACTTAATAACTTTATTCTTGGTATGAATTGTAAATTATGTTTTTATTATGTGCATGCAGTATTACAATATCAGGTGAAAATATATTTACAATAATAATTACATTTATATTTAATTAAATCATTATTCTCCTTGACACTTTTACTAAGTGTCATTGTATTCAAATAATTTAAGATTGATACAATAGATTATGATGTTTTCTGAGTGTCAAGGTTAATTGGTATAAAAAACAATGACACTTTATCTTAGCGTCAAGGTTTTTTTCAACGATACTGCTAAAAAATAATATTATTGGCAGACTTTTTATGTCAGACTAATGGATGATGCTATCGATAAGCGATATGAATTATATTTAATGACGCTTTTTAAGCATCTTTGATTATATTTTATGTTGTAGTGTCATAATGGTAGATTCCATTTTGATTTTATTTGTTTTTTTTCATTGGAATATGATTATTTCTTTTTACTTTCCTCTCACATGTGCTTCCCACCAATCTTCAAAAAAACTAGATTTTATCTATTTTTTGCCCATGACATTTTCTTTTTTTGGATCAACCTTTATTTCTTTTAAACTTTTATATTTTAGTGTGAAGTTGAAAACCTATGGGTCGGCATCATTTTTCTCATCACATACTAACTTATGGAAAAAGATCTAAATGAGGGACCATTAAAAGAAAGGGTATATCTATCAAGCTATCATTGTATGAAAGTGCAGTGCTCTAGCTCACCCTTTCTTGGGAATAAGATAAATTATAAAAAAAAGTAACTAACTTGTAAAACAGAACTATAGTTTGTTTTAACTTATGCATAATATAAGCCAATCTACTTCTAGGTCAAGAGAAAGAAATGAATCCCAATTTTGCATTTGGCAGGGGAAGGAAAAGGAATTAATATAACATTTTCTCAAGTAAAAAGGAAAAATCAATGATATAGGATTTATAGTGAAACAAATGGCCAAAAAGCCTAACTACTAAAGCTAGTAAGCTAGCAGAAGAGCTCAACTCCTAGTATAAGCTGATGAAGAGCCTCTACAAAAGAATTTTCCATGGTAAAATTTGGCATTCCATAGATTATTTTTATGTATATTGTTCATGCTTTATAAGATCAAATAATGGTATTGTATTTGTTTGTGCATGTGATATATTTCTATTCATTTAGCTACAATTAAAAGCCCATGAACAAAACGCAATACTAGAAAGCAAGTCTGATGAAGAGACACAGCAAGCTTGATCTACAACTAGACCAAGGAGGGTGATACCATCATCAATATGGATGAAAAATTATGTATCTTATAGTGGTGAACTGATTCAGTTTTTTGTTTGTTTATTATTTCATTCCTCCTGTATTGCTTTTTCATTTTTTTAAGTTGTTTTTTTTTTGTTTTTCTATTTTGTGACAATATTTTCCAAGGTTGTATTTATAAGTTGGAAGGGGCATGAAATAATATTTAATGAGTTTTCATCTTCATTCTATTTTTCTTTTTCTTCTCTCTCAACTCTCCTACACATTAATTCTTCTCTTGTTTCATTGGTTTCCTTACCACTTTCCTTCTTTTATGACTTAGAAAGGTATGCGCTGACTCTCACTTGAGTCCATGGCTGACTCTAATTTGTTACAAGCATTCCAAGCTTTGCCAGCATAGGTTGAGGGACAATCCCTAGAACTCAACTAGACCTTACAATAATACATGTCATTGGTCAATTCCCAAATTGAAGTTTTTCATTCTCATATTTAGATGACCGGTAATTCCTCTTGGTGTCTTTTGGGTTCCCCTACCACTTCGACTTCAATATCTTTTTACTCAATGAATTGATGAGTTTTCTAATAGTTATGAACTTTCACCGATCACTCTAAGTTCTCACAAATCTTAATTATTACAGAGTTCCAATTTTCTTTTGAGTACTTGATCAACAAAGTTATGATAATTTTTTATTGTTTGTTGATTAATTTTACATTTTAGGGTTGAAGTCAGATATTTACTAAAAATTTTTATTCTCTCACCCAACTATTTAGATAGAACCATTCTATATCACTCAAGTTTAGAAAGATTGTAAGGATTAGGCTAGATATAGCTCTTTTCCCTAGCCAAAATGGAGCCCACCCTCAAACCAATACCCACTCTTCTACATCACTAGCCAAACCTACGCCAACACAACCCCCTTCACTTCCATGTTACCATAACCCCATTCCTTCTTCTAAAAATGCTAGTCAAATTACCCATTACACGGCTTAGTCCAACAAAACTTTGGGATAAATTGTGATAAAGGACTCTATTACAATTGTTATTAGAAATATATTATGAACCATGGATGCTGAAATAGGTGTTCAAATCTATTGGGTACTAATGATATTGAAAATACAACACAAGAGAAGATTTTATTATTCGATACCACAATAGAATTAGTTGCAGTTGATACATCCATCTTAAATGCATTAGAAAGTTAGGGAAACCCCTCTTCAGAGGAGTTAGGTCAGTCACAAAGTTTTGGCTCATAAAAGGGTGCTAAAAAATAAAGAAAAAGATACGAGAAAAATACAAAACACAACTTGTACTTTCTAAACAAGATAATATGACTAGCAATTAGATTCAAAAAAATTTATCGATATTAATGATATTTAAACGGGTAAAAAAATTATTTTTTTCTCTAAGAGAATTATGTCAACTTATATTAACCAACTCAAAGTTTATTAGTGAGAATATCTCATCAAGAAAGATCAACAAGTATATGAGTTATACAAGTAATAAAAAACCATTGTTTAGATATCAATCTCATAGAGATTGTATCTATAGTTCTGTCAATCAATAGTGAGACAAAATAAATTTAGGAAAAAAGATATCTATAAATTTTAGTATCAATCTTAGATCTAATAATTTATTCATATAATTTGTGATATAAGTTCAAATAGTTCAAATTATATTAAGTTTGGATATAATACAAATGTTGAGTTAATGTGTAATAATTTTTTGTCCTAATAACATATAAGATTATTATCACCATTGAGCTTATCCCAATGATGATCTCTTTATAGTTATCCTCTCGATATTTTAATACTATTATAATAAATTATTTCTACTCAAGAGTCATTCACAAGCCTATACATTTTAGATAACTTATTAACAACAATTGATAACTATACTTTTAGTTTTGTAAGTATCATACTCAAAATTAACATACACTTTTCTAAAGTTTTACAAGAGAGAACCATACAAATAAAAGTAACTCAAAAAGATATCATTATCTTATGAGTCAAAATATACTTGACATGTCCTATGGATTATCTATCAACATCATCATCCATGATAATTATGTGACTCCCAGACTAAAATTAAAACCATTAGATGAATACTCAATAAAATATCAACCTCAATTGCGAACCAGTTGTTCTAAGACACATATAATGAATTGGTATGAAAAATTATTCTTGCTTTTAGCTTCATGAGTAACATACTCATAATACACAATAGTGAAATTCAAGGTTTACCTATTATAGTTCACCATGATAACTCATACAAACTTACCAATAGTAAAATCTCTAATCATAGTTCTATTTAATTGCCACATTCATCAATATTTATTTCACAAAAAAAATCAAAACATAATTATGAATGTCAAAATTATTAATATATCACATAAAAAAATTACACAAACTCTAGACTACATGCTATTTTGATAATTTTCATGAATCTACCATTGAAAGGAAGGTTTGAGAGATATATCCCTCAACTCCAGGATTTAACTTATATCTTGCATCTTTTGCTTGTTTGTGGAGCACCTAGAGAGTGAAAATCACCCCTAGGTTTTGGTTGTCATGCTTTGACATATGTTTGTTACATGGAAAGAAGAATCTATGCTTCTCATTTTCTCTTTTCTTTTTTAAATTCTAATATTTTTTTCATTTATTTAAGTAGAAAGTTATGGCTTTCAAGCTACAAAAATTAAAGTTATGAAATATATCCATAAATTTCTCATTCTCATGCTTACACATCATCTAAAACCACCAAAAATACATAATAATGTTTAGTAATTTGAATATTAAACAATCTCACATTAAATACTATTTATTTAAAACCATTCATCATTATTATTTTCTTTTGTGGCATCAAGTAGAAAAGATAAAGGTTAAAGATATGACATTCATATGAAAGTCATGACTAAAAGTGGATGATAAAAAAATTTCACAAGATCTCTCATTTTCCTTTTCTTCTCTCTCATGCAACAAGCAAAACCATGAAAACTACCTAACCATAGGAGTGAATTTTATACTTCCTAGGGGATACAAAAGCAAGTAATATAAAAAATATTAATATAATTTCCTAGAGTTCGGAAGCATGCCTTTCAAATCCATCTTTTCTATAAATGGATTCAAGAATGTGTACCAAACTAGAATGAGTTTAGGATTTGTGTAAATTAAGATATGTGAAATAAATTAAGTTTTATGTATAAATGAATGAATATGGTTGATTTATTTTAAATATGGATATTGATGAATGGTTATTAAATAGAACTCAAACTAGATTTTTTGACTATTGATAGGTTATACATGTTTTTAAGATGGATGATGATAATAACACTATGAGGCTAACTCACTCGTATGAAAGGATGGAAGTAACAACTTATTTGACTATTATATATTACTACTTTACTCTACCTAACGTAATTGGTTAGGCAACATTCAAAAAGTTCATTAGTAAGATTATCTCATCAACTAAGATCTACAAGTCCATGAGTTCTACAAGTAGTATAATATACTTTTATCTAAATATCAATCACAAATAGATTGTCTTGGTATTTTAGTTATTCAACATGAGATAACCCATTTTAAGAAAAATGAATATTCAAATTGTTGATAATTTTAAATCAATTATTTATTCATTTATTCTATGTTGTGATGTATAAATTATTTGACTTATATTATGTTGGTTACATAATAAAGATTGAGGTATTGTGCAATGACTCTTTGCTCTATTGACATATAAGATGGTTGTCACCATTGAGTCTTTCCCAATAGTGATCCCCTCATAGTTATCCTTTCGATACATCACTATTAAGTAAACAATACATCTCTACCCAAGAATAATTTACAATCTCAATCCTTTTAGGCAACTTTATTAACTACCCCTTATAGTTGTTTCATATGCATATTTGTATTATATGGCCTTCATTATCATAAATGCCAATGATTAGCATGATTTGCACACATTTTAACTATTAGCTTCATAAGTACTATACACATATAGTTAATTAATATTTTACTCAAGTTTCACTAATGAGAACTATATGAGTAAAAATTATTCAAAAGAGTTATTACTACCTTGCAAGTTATAACATACTCGTGCATGTCCCAAGGATTATCTTATATGTAATTTACACAATAAAGATGAATCAAATTGGAAAAAGTTATATATAATATCCATCCTAATTGAAAACTAATTTATTTAGAATGCATACAATATATTAGAATGTAAAATTATCTATACTTTTAGCTTCATAAGTGTCATGCTCATTACAATTAACATATCCAAAATTTAAAGTTCAATCTATTGTTTTAATTAGAAGGTTTATCATTTCCTTCCTATCATATTCATGAATGAGCCTTGTGATTCACTTATCACTAACCTCAATGACAACATTGCATAAACCCAATAATAGTCAAAACCCTAATTAAAGTTCTATCTAGTTATCATCATTCAATATTCATACATAAAATAAATCATATCATTATTGAATTCATAATAAAAAAAATTTATATTAGATAGTTCAAATTACATAAATCCTAGACTATAATAGTCTATTACAAATTCTCATATCTATTCTTAGAAGGAAAATATTTGAGAGTCGTGCCCACCTAACTCTATAGATTAATAAAAGTTATATGTCTTTTACTTGCTTGTCAAACCCCTAGAAAGTGCAAAAGTCATTCCTAATGTTTATAGTTGACATGATTCTTTTTGTTGCATGAAAGAGATGTAGAAGAAATGAGTCTTTTAGAAATTCTCCATCTTCCACCCCTATACTCAGGTGGCACCCCTATACTCAGGTGGCCTTGAATTACATTAAGTATGAAGTCATGACTTTCATAAGAAAGTCATCGCTTTAGTCTTCATCTCTTCATATTGAGATCATAACTTTAGAAAATGACCATAAATTTATTAAACATCTTGATATTTCCATGGCATAAAATCATGGAACTAGAAAAGACCATAACTTAGGAAATTAGGCTTAATTTCTTTATAAACAATGTTATGATATTGTGAAATAGTTATTACTTCATGTCTTCATTCATTTGTAGTCCATGAAGTGTCATGATGCTATGGAGTGGTCATATAGAGGAGATAATTTCTCATAATGTTATCTAGCCATGGCACTATGTGGATGTTATGGCATTAGAAATTGTTTTTCTTGATATATATGTGTCCATGGCACCAATAAATAGCCACAACACTGAGAATGTCTTTCATGTGTTGGTTGTGGGTGTGACACAAGGAACTAGGTGTAACATAAAAGTAATACTTCATAACTCTTGAGTGTCCATGATACTATGAGTAACTATGACACTAGATTTTTTTCTCTCATATAACATATTTTCATAATGTTGCTAGGATGCCACAACATTGATATTTAGCTTGCATGTACAGGTCATGTTTATACATTCCTTTGATGAGAAGAGTTGCAGCCTTGTAAATGATAATTCTCGAATAATATCCTCTATAATATTTAGTATCTAAAAATCATGAATTTGAATAATTTCTGTCTTTGTCATGAGTCATTGTATCTATGTAATTTATTATAGCTCAAAAATTATAGTTTTGTAAAAAGTATCATGATTATGACTTGAAATTATTTGTGTCAAACCATAAAATCATCACGGCAAGCTATTTGTTTGCTATGATAGATAATTAATATCATATCCATTTAAAATTTACGAGTTAAATATAACTACGATTGCATAATAATATCATAGTCATTAAAAATGTCTCAACCCATAACAAATTATGCTAACAAATTAGTAAGGTCATGATGTACAATAATTGCTCCCAACTAATTTGGTAGAGCTTCATCCAAAATGAATGCCAAAACTACATGAGACTCACTAATCTTTATTCTCTATTAAATACTTCCAAAACTCATTGATTTTATGTTTATTTATCAAAACTTTCAAAATACTAAAAATTATGAAATCAATACATATTAGCTAAATTTTTATGTCTACACATTATTATCAACAACTAAATTATATATAAATGTTTAGTAATTTGAATAATAAATAAAGTCTTGCATTAAAATAATTAATTATCTTCTTCTCTTTTTCCCAAAATTTCACTAATACTTTCTCTTAAAGCATTGGCTTCTTCTCTTTTTTTTTCTCATTCAATTTCTCAAGTTATGCCTGACAATGTCAAGGGAATACTATTAGACACATGACATCGACTTGTTCACCCATAAGAACTCTCTCAAATAAATATAACAAAGTAACAAGGAAAACTAGAAAGGTGAATTAGTTTGCTACAAAATTCATTCTCAAGAAATTTAAGAATCAATTTCTCCAAAATCTTTCATATATCAAAGTGATACCCAATGTGAATGGCATATTACAAAAATCACTCTTTATAGAATAATTATAGAAATATGGAGTGGGCAACAAAAATGAGCCTATCATATACAATAAAACTGTACTTACCTCCATGAGTTCTCCCTTCATCATATATTAACACTTTTTGATGTCACCCATCATCTGCAATTACCATTAATTAATAGCTTAGTGATAGCATGAAAATCTGTATCCATCTAGAGAGATTAGAAATCCACATTATCTTTTATCCTAGATATCCAAGCAACTCATTAATAATTTTCCTATCAAATTGAACCCAAATACCTTTCACACAACATGTATTCCCTCGCCCATCTTTCAATTTACATAGAACTCCTTTATAACTGAGGCATTTTTATATTCTCTGTGCATACAAAATATTATTTAATTTTATTTGTTAATAACATCATCTAAAGGAGGATTGAATTCACTGAATACTTTCTCTCCATTAAACCCCCTTTTGCAATGTATATAATTTATCCATCTCTACCTACTTTTTATAATGAAAGTCACCAAGGGCACCATGACTTCAGGTGGCAACTATGTAGAATGCAATACTAGGTCTTAGTCCCTTCACTTTCTCCTTATGATTTATTTTTGCAATATTTTTATTTGATGATTTTTTTCCTTCTATTGTTGAATAAACAAGAAATGAAGATTTCGGCTGGATCATCATGGCATTAGTGGGTAAATAAAGTTTTTTTTTAATAAGATTCTAGGGTTAAATATTTACATTCAGAACCTAATAATTGCAGGTCATGATTTTATGGGTTTATTTTTCTTATATAAATGAAATGTTGTAGCTTTAGGAAAAGCATTACTTTCCAAGTCTATGCATTGCATCAAAGACATGCTTTCCCATTAACTTATGTAATGCTCTTCTTTCTTTAACACAAAAGGCACAACTTTGAAATACTACCATATTAACCTTATCATTTATCTTATATGATGTATTTTCTATTTGTAATACTAAAGTCATTGATCTAAAAACCTAACATTGCCTTGTCATATAGCTTCTGATCTGGTATATTTTTATGTAATACTAAAGTCATAGCTTTGAAAATTAGTCACGACTTTGGGAAAAAAAAAATCTAAACAGCAATAAGTTTGAATCTACTATTATTTTGTATGTGGGAGGGAGTATAAGTAAACATATATAGATGCAATATTTATTATCATCACAATCACAATTAATCACACAAGAAGAAAAATCTTATGTTTTATCCCAAGAAGTGTTATGTTTTATATATTTAGGTAGACTTTCACAATTCTTTCTATTAGTTAAAAATCTTTACTATCCTTTGAGCATTTTGGTATATTACCCTACTTTATTCTTCCTTGTACTTTTAGTATCATTTTTAGATGATGGATGAACTATAATCTCTATTCTCTCATGCACCCAATGAAGTTTTGTATTTATTTCCATCTTTATTTTCTCTTTCACCCAATCATTATGAAAAATTTTTTCTTTTTGAATTCACACATACATTACTCATTAACTTTCTTGAATTCAGCCACCAAACCTTTATAATCCTTCTCAGCACTCAGCATCTTCCTCTTGAATAGTTGAAGCCATATCTTTAATTTCCTCATCACAAATTTTGCTCTTAGAATTTTTTGTATGCTATCTATGGAGCTTGTATCATTTAGTTCATCTTCTCCATGGATAATTGAGGATATGTCATCCATTTCTTCTTTAGACTTTCTTTTCATAACTATCTTCATATTAGCCACAGAAGTTTTATCATTTGATTTTTTTGTCTTCTCTTCGAATATTTGAGGCTATAGTTTCTATTTCCTCTTCTAAAGTTTCAATTATAACTATTTCTAGCTTTATTATAAGGATTTTGAATAAAGCACATTCTTCATAATTAAATCAAATTATGACTTCTTCTTTCTCTATATGTTGTCTCATTCTTTAAAATTCATAAGCATTGACTCTTTTCAAATCTCTTAGTAATTCATCAAGTTTAGCAGTCCAATAAAATACTAAAAATAGTTAAGAAGCATAATCTTTCATCTCCTCATAGCTTTTATATTTTTAATATCCATAATTTTTTTTCAACTATTGATTGGATTGATAATGATTGCAATAAGATTTGAAATAGAAGCCAATTTCTAGTATATTATAAGTCTCATTATAAGAATGGTTTGTGACATTCTTTTTCATTAGTATAATTTTTCAAAAATACCTTTTATGTGCTTCATTATCCTCTCGTAACTTTTCAAGATAATTTATTATGGAGTCTTAATAAGAGTGTCTAGACATTTTGATTTTATAAATGGATAGTTAGAAAGAAAGAAAAAAAAGAAAAAAAAGAAAAAAAAGAAAAAAAAGAAAAAAAAGAAAAAAAAGAAAAAAAAGAAAAAAATGCAAGCAAATTCAAAAGATAAATATCCACATTAAAATAAGCTAACAGAGTTCAACATTTAGATCCAGAAATATTATGCACCTTCACATTAAGATAAGGTGCCAAAAACTAATTGCAATTTTATTATTCCTAATTTAATCAATTAAGCGATGTCCCAAAAGGATTTTAAAATAAGAATCTCATCAATTGAGATCCACAAGTACGTGGGTTGTACAAGTACTATAATGGTGTTTATAACAATATCAATCTAATAAAAATTATATTGATAGTTTGGTTATTCAATAACTAGACAACCCATTTTCAATAAAATGGACAGTTATATTGTTAAGAAATCTTAGGTTTATGGTTCGTTAATTTAAAATATGTGATATTATTAAGTCACTTGATATATATTATGTTATATACTAATTAAATAAAAGTTAAGGTATTGTTCAATGACACGTTGCCCAAATGATATACAAAGTGATTATCACCAATGAGTTTTTCCCATTGGTTGTCCCCTCATAGTTTTACCTCGATCCATCACCATCAAAACATTAATTCATCTCTACATGTGAATCATTCATAATCTTATATTGTTTAGGTAACTTCATCAGCTACTATTGATAGTTATTGCATATGCACACTCTAATTCTTTGACTTCCATTATCATGAATTCTAATGATTGATATGAATTATATGTATTTATACTTTTTGTTTCATAAGTGTCATTCTCACACAAATAATATATGTTTCCCTTAAATTTCATTAGTGGGAACCATATGAGTAAAAGAAAATAACATGGGTTGTCACCACCTTACAAGTCATAATATACTCATGCATGTCCCGATGATTACCTATCACCATCCTTTTTTGTGATGTTGTATCTTGTATACTAAAGGTGAATCATTTGAGAGAATGTTCATGCATCAAAATTATAAGGGTTGTTATTTCCTACATATCATATATATATATATTATTGTATATAGTCTTTTTTGATAAACTATTTTGTATAAGCAAAATATTTTCTATTTTAATATTTTATAATGTTAATGCAAGAAAGAAAATATTGAGAGGTTAGGAATACAGTAATATCTTAGTAATGGGGGTCTTGTTGCTCGGTCAGTGGGCAAGATAAATTTTTGGAGCAAAACCTGACCCATCCGAGTGATCCGACTTACTCCGTTTATTTTACAGAGAAACTGTTAAAATAAATATATATTTTTTGTTTAATATTTTTACTACTGCCCTTTTTTTTTGCAGGACTATTTTTCGTCTCTTTTCTCTGCTTGATTTTCTTCTCTATTGATGCTTCTATAAGATACTAAGTTTGGTTATACTTTGCAAAGGGATAAGCATTTTTATGGTGGATGTAGCTAGTCATGTTAAATGACTAGTGAACCATGTTATTTTATGTGTTTCTACACTAGTTTGTTTTTTGTCATTGTTTTGGATCGTGGTTTGATATATACACACACACACACACACACACACACATATATATATATTGTAGTTGTAGATATATCATTTGCTACTTTACTGTCTTCTTCTGAATCCGTAAAATTACAAACTTTGGAAGTGGAATTCCTTATATATATATATGTGTGCATGTGTGCGTGTGTGCGTGTGTGCGTGTGTTGAGTGAGGCTTGTGGTTTACCTATTATCATCCATCACATCAATCTCACACAAACTCACTAATAATCAAAACTTTAATTCAATTTCTATTGATGTAACATCTATCTAGAGGTGTCAAATGTCAGGGCCGGCCCGAGCCCGGCATGGATCAGCCATACCTGGGCCTGCACGGTATGCTATAGTGTAGTGCCTGGGCCCATTCAGGGGGCACCATCAGTACCAGTCGTGTCGTGCCGGGTACGTGGGGATGGCATGCTTAACCATGCACCGAGCATGGTCACCTCGTGCTGACACCCGACTGGGGAGACTCGTTGAGCCCCGAAAGGGCAAAGACCCACGGTGGCATGGCGGCACACCACTAAAACCTTAATTAAAAAAATTAGGGTTTTGTATGATTCGAACTGGGCTGAACCCGGTGAAGTTTGGGCAGTGGGCCCATGCTGGGCAGTGGGCCCATGCTGGGCCGTACCTCCACAGAATCATGCTGGGCCAGGCATGACATGTTTATTGTACAATGCCATGCCCGGCCCTTCACTATAGCACGGTTGGGCCGGGCAGCCCATTTGACACCTTTACATCTATCGATATTCATATATAAAACAAATCTAATCATTAATAAATTCATATTTAAACCCAATTACAACACATAATTCAAATTATACAAATTCTAGACTATGTTATCTTGGGATAAATTCTCAAATCTATCTCTAGAAAAAATGGGTTAAAGAGTAGTGCCCCCATACTCTAAGGATTATCATAAGTTATGTATCTCTTGCTTAAGTGTGAAATCTCTATGGAGCATAAAATTTGTCCATAGGAAATGTAGTTTTCATTACTTTTCTTGTTGCTTGAGGGTGTAGAAAAAGAAATGAGAGTTTTTCAAAAATTCTTTATCTTCTACATTTATACTTGAGAAATCTTGCATTACATTATGTCGGAAGTTATAACTTTTAAAAGAAAGTGAAAACTTCAACCTTCATCTCTTCAACTTGGGCCCATGAGTCTTTTTATCATCACTTCAATTTGTAAACTATAGAGGGCCACACAGATGTGAAGTAGCTATAAAGCAAAGATAGATTCTCATATTGTTATATAACCATGACATAATGTGGAGACCATGACTTTGAGAAATAGTCTTTCTTGATATGAATGTGGCCATGACATTGATAAACAACCATGATATTAAAAAGATCTTTCATGTGTTAGTTGTGGCCATGGTACTAGGAATTAGCTATGATGTAAATGTAATCATTCATATCTCTTAAGTGCCCATGACACTATGAGTGGTCACAACACTAGACTTTTATTCTCTCATATAACATATTACCACGACATTATTAGGATGCCATGGAATTGACACTTAACTTGTATATATAGGTTGTGCTTATGTATTTCTTTAAGGAAAAGAGTCAAAGTCTTAGAAATAGTCAAATATGAGTAATATTCTCTATGATATTTATGTCTTAAAAGTTATATTTTTTAACAATTGTCGTGACTTTGGCACCAATAGTTATGATTTTGTAATTTTTAGTAGCTCAAAATTCATGATTTTATAAAAACTATCACGACTTTAACTTGAGACTATCGAGACATATAAAGTTATGTCTCTATAAAATTGTTCAAGTTTCATGCTGCGTATAAATATAACTCCATGATAATATCATATTTATTGAGAATATATCCCATAATAGAAAGATTATGCTAATAAGTTGTTATAGTTATTACATCAAGCAATTAATGTAGAGTTTTAGCTAAAAATGAATGTCGAAACTAGGCAAGACTCTACCTTCTCTTCTAAATACCTTCAAAACTTATTAATTTTATGTATATTCATCAAAACTAACCAAAATATCAAAAATTATGAAATTAATATATATTAGCTTCATTTTCACTTCTACACATTATTATTAACAATCATAATACACAATAATGTTTATTAATTTAAATACTGAATGCTATATATGAGATAAGCTTATATATTGAAATCCTAAATTTGGGTATGTTAATCATCATGAGTGTGGAGATTAATAAACTAAAAGTGAAAATACTTTTATATGTCAATCTATTATATAAATATTAAAAGAACTAGTTCTTGATTAGGATGAATGTTATATAAAGTTTTTTCTCAAGGGATTCACCTTTAGTATGTGAGTTGCTTCATGATCAAGGAGTATGATGATAGGTAATTCTCAGAGTATGTGCAAGTAAGTTATGACCTATAAGATGGTGATAACCCTTATAAGTTAATTTTACTTGTATGGTTTCCACTAGTAAAGCTTGAGAGAAACATATGTTAATTGTATATATGAAGTAATCATTAAGGGCAATTAGAGTCTTTATGATGATTGAGGCTAGAGAATAAAATTAAACATATATGAAGTATTCATTGAGGGTAATTGATGAAGTTTTATAAAGGTATGATATTTGTAAATGACCTTTGAGAAGAGATAAATTATTGTCTTAGGGTTGATGCACCAAGGGGAGATATACGAGGAGCTTATCATTAGGATAGACTAAAAGGTGATAATCATCTTGTATGCCATTAGTATAAAAAATCCTTGCACATCACCCGAACCTTTATTTTGTATCTAATATAATTTAAGTAGAGTTAATTAAACACTAGTATATAGATCAAATAAAGAAACCATATTCCTTTTTTTTGTATAATAATCTAAATATATATTTTACTAAGAATAGGTTGTCTCATTATTTAATAACTAAACTATTGATATAATCTTTGTGAAATTGATATCTAGATAAAAGTTTATTTAATTACTTACACAACCTATGAACTTGTAGATCTTAGTTGAAGAGATACTATCATATAAGATTTTCTGGGATATCACCTAATTAAGAAAATTCTATAACATAAAAAAGTTGAAACAATTTTTTAATATTATTGTCGAGGATTATTTAGTTTGATTAATCAATATGAGTTTACATAATTATTCTTGTAAAATAATAATTCTTTTTTAGTAGCTTAGATTGTATTAAGTTTGATAAATTATCTCAAATCTAAAAGCTAAATTCAATTAACATGTTTGAACATGGATAGTTTCCTTTTGGATTTTTTTGTAATTTTTTTCTTCTTTTCTTTCTTTCTAACCATCACTATATAAAATCAAAATATATATCCATTCATTTCAAGACTTCTTAACAAATTACCTTAAAGAGCTATGAGAGGAGAATAAAATATACAAAATGCATGTTGGAAAATGTGCAATAGAAGTGAACGAGAATGTCATGAACTATAATTACAATGATACTTATCAAGCTCAAAGAAATGACTTATATTACAAACCTTATGAAAACTAGTATCAACCTTATTAATAGTTGAAAGAGAGTTGGTGGTGTTAGAAATATGGAAGTCATTAGGGGATGGCGTATTATGAATCTTGACCATCTTAAGGATCTTATTAGACACCTAAACTAGATGAATTGCTGATAGAATTGAGAAAAGGGAATGCTACTAAGGAAGAAAGGATGATACAATATAGATTGAGAAAAAAGAAGTCATGAATTCGGTTAAGTCTAAAGAAAGTATTGCATCATAAATTCATGTAGCTAAGTTGAAAAAGGTTTTGGTTGAAAATTTAGAAGAGAACATTAAAGCTCAATTATTCAAAGATAAGAAGAAAAAGCAAAGGCTAAAATTTTTATGGGAAATAAGGAAACAATTACATAAGAAAAAATTGAAGGGTAAATTGAAGATTAGACTTAATTTTTCAAAACAAAAAAGATGAAGCGAATGACAAGATTTCAATGGTCAGTACAAAGATAAATATTTTAGAAAATCTTGAAGAGGAAATCATAGATATGACCTCATCTATTCATCAAGAAGAAGATGAAAGGAATGATGAAATCTTAATAGAAGTACAATGAAAACTATTGTAAAAAATCTTGAAAAAAAACTCGAATAAACAACCTCAACTATTCAAGAAGAACAAGCTAATGTGAACCATAAAGTTTTGGTGGAAGAATTAGAGAAAATTGGTGTTGTGTGCACATAAAATTGAAAAAGTCAATACTTTTCATAACATCATGCATATATATATATATAATAATGAAGAAGAGCCATGTGCAAATTAATTTTGTGGATGAAAGAAATCAAGATAATCATTCCTTCATCATTGAAGGCTAATACTAAACGTATAATAAGAAGTATTGACTTTCTAAGAAGTAAAATAGTATACTAAAAAGCTTGTATGGATAGTAGAGATTTCTAATGGAGAGAAAAAAGTTTTGAAGTTCTAGCTATAGATATTAAACCTAGTATTATTTCGGAGGCAACCCAAAATTTTTTTTGTTTGTCTAATAAATTGTGATTGTTGCTAGCATAAAAGTTACATATACATATCTACACTTAAACTCCCCCCCACCCCCTCCCCCACAAAGAAAAAAATATTAGAATTTTTTTGCAAAGCCATGACTTTGCTCTTATAGAAAGATATAGCATATTAGAATCTGCATAACAAATCCATTCTAGTTTTTCATAACCATGACTTTGATGTTACAAAAGTAAAATCATCATACAAATTACATGAAAATGCCACTATAATTTTTTATAGCATGACTTTTATGATATAAAAGGAAAAGTCATGACTTTGATATAATGTCATGACTTGGGAGGGTTTAACTTACCATACTAGCGCACATTTTTATTTATAGATAAAACATAAACACATAGTCTAGACCTTCAATTATTAGGTCGTAACTATAAATACATAACCCTTGATCTCCTCCACAAAAAATCTCTAGTTTTCTACCAATGTTATGAAAATCCACCCTAAATCCTCTCAGCTTATTGATTCAACAATGGAATAGAAGAAAATCATTAAAAAATGTTATGAAAATGAGTCATAAGGAGAAGGGGAAGAGATAGAAACTTAGCATCATAGAAATACATTTCAACTCATAGCACCAAAGGTAACTTTCATTACAAAGATTGGGAAAAGATGGATGGACTCTATGCAATGCAAAATATTGCTTATTAGAGTGAGGGGATTCAGAGAATTCATTCTTCCATTTGTGGATATTATTAGGAACTGAAATTTGATATTATTTTGTATGAATAGAGAATAATGTAATTTTTTAATTATTAAAGAGTTATATGTGAATTTAGAGGATATGTAGGGGAATATGTTCTATGTGAGAAATATTTGAGTTTGTTTTGACATGAAAATCATTAATAAGCTATTTTGATTCCTTGAGGCAAAAGATAGTAAGGATTTCAAATCTCTTTGCAAGCAAATGAATTTTTTAGCTATTGCTAAATTTTGATGAATGGTAAGGACATATGGAAGATAATATCGAAGAATACATATGAATGCCTGATGAGAGAAGAACTAATGAGGGGAGTACATATGAAAGATATTGATGGGATGAAAGCAATATTATTATACATAATCCTCATTGGGTACCACTTTAATGTGAGAAATATATTAGAAAAATCAATTCTTTGGTTCATAAAGTGTGAATTTAATGGCTAACTAATTCACCCTTACTAAGTTACTTTGATGTGTTTAGCCAGTGAAGTTTCTACTTATGAACAAGTCGATACAATTTTTATGATAGTGTCCCTCTTGACATTGTCAGATATAAAGACGGAAATAAAAAATATAAAAAAGGAAAGAAGTCAATGCTTGAAAAAGAATGACTGACTATAATTTTGGAAGAATACACATCTTTCACTATGGTAGACACACAAGAGATAAAAAGAATGGGATGAATACGAGAAGATGAGCTGGATTATATTAGGTATTCCTTAGTTACACATGGTGATATGTTTATGGATATTTTGTCTTTTGTGGAAAATGTGCAGTAGATGTAGAGCGAAATAATGAGGAGATAAAGAGGGAGATCAATTCTTTATGCATAAGTGTTTTGGAAGAAGCTGAGAAGCATGATCCAATGTGAGAAAAATATTTCCATAAAAAAAGATAACATTTTTCATTATGAAAAAAAAGTTTGAAGACTGAATTTAAAAATTAATATTGGAAGGAATGAGACACATGTATATTAGATTTATGGAAAGTACAAAATCATTTGAAATTCTATAAAAAATAGTTATGGTGGATTGAAAAGAGCATTGAAGGAAAGAGACAAAGTGAATCAGAATGAAATAACATATAAGGAGCACTATAGAATAGAAAAAATATGAAGGTATTGTGTAAATAAAAATGATTTATATTTTGTAATGAAAAGTTTTGAAAATATATTAAATTCAATTGGGCAAAGACATGAGGCTCTTTATAATAATTTGGCAAAGAAACCGAATGGGTAATCTACATAGAAGAAGAAAGTTAGAAAGACCATCTATTTCCATACCACCTCTTGAGTACTCGATATTAGATTTCACTTCAAAGAAGTGTGATCCTAAAGAAAAATTATATTAGCTTCCTCAATCACTAACGTGATTTGTATTTTTATTATTTATTTCCATATTATGATGATGTACCTATTTTATAGAACTAATTTAAGATATTTATTATTATTTTTCTTTTTCTTTTTTTAGAGAGAAAAGTATTTGTTGGGGGATGAATAATTATTTTAGTGTGGAAGTTTATTTGGTATTCAAACTACTAAATGTTATTGTATATTTTGATAGTTTATAATGATGTGTATACATAATAATAGAGATAATATGAGATAACTTCATGATTTTGTATTTTGGAAAATTTTGATGGGGTAGATCATTGAGTCTCACACAATTTTATCATTTATTTTTGGACAAAACCTTATCTTATTGGTCTGAGTAATTCTTGTATGCCATGATCATATCAATTTGTAAGAATAATCTTTCTATTATGTGATACATACTTAGTGGCTATGACATTATTATGGAGTTGCACATATACTTAGCTTGAATATTTAAATGGTCATGACATTAATTCTCTATCGTTTGAACCAAATATCCCACTTGTGCTCAATGTTATGACGAAGTCCAAGTATCACAACTTTATCTTTAATATACCTTGGTAATCTCAAGTCAAAGTTATATCCTTTTTTACAAAGTCAGAAATTTTGAGCTATTGAAAATTACAAAGCCATAACTAGTCATGCCAAAGCCGTGATAATTGTTGAAAGATGTGAATTTTGGACATTAAATATTATAAAAGACATTACTCTAGTATGGTCACTTCCAAGGTTAGAATTCTTGTCCTCGTAGGAAGGCATAACCATGATTTGTACACTCATGCTAGCTACATTTTGACAATTCCTTAGCAACATAATATATGAAAAAAGATATAGCATATGTTAGTGTCATGGTCACTAACAATACCATATACACTTGAGAGATATAAAGAGAAACTTTTGTGCCTTGACCATTTTCCAGCAATACAGCTATGACCAACACATGAAAGATCTTTTTAATGCTACGGCTATTTCTCAATGTAGCGGCCATATATAATTCAAGAAAGACTATTTTTCAATGTTAAAGACTTTGCATAACATATTAGTTATATTAAAAACTGAGAAGCTATCACCACTTTATAGCCATTTCCCAATGCCATGACCTTTCATGGATGATAAGTGAACCAAGGCATGAAGCCATGATCAATTCATAATGTCATGACTTTGTGTTACAGAGATATTATGCTTTAATCATGATCATTGTATGTACTATAACGTTGTGTTATAGAAAGATCAATATGTCTATTAGAGTCGTAAGTATTTTCTAAGGTCACAACCTCAAGTCAAAGAGATGAAAGCTAAAATTATGATATTCTATTAAAAGCCATGATTTCATTCTTATAGTAATGTCAGGATGCCTAAGTATAAAAGTGAAAGAGAAATTTTACATGATCTCTTATTTTTGTCTTCTTCTTCCTTATGCAGCGAGCAAAACCATGATAACTAACAAATCCAATGGGTGGATTTAAAACTCCTTAGAGGTTTCAAAAGTAAGTAATAGATGATAAATTAATGTTAATCCCTAAAGTTGAGAAGCATGACTATCAAACCTCTTTTTTCTAGGGATGGTCAAATAGATTCAAAAATTTGTTCCAAACTAGCATGAGTCTAGGGTTTGTATAAATTAAGATTAATGATGATGTCAATTGAATTTATATATTAATGAATGAATATGTTTGATTTATCTCATATATAGATATTGATGGATGATGATTAAATTGAACTTGAAGTAGACATTTGATTACTGATAGGTTTGTGCGAGATTGTCATGGTGGGAAGTGATAGAAGACTCACTTACTCATATGATAGAAAAGAAGTGACAACCCTTGTGACTACTATGCATGAGATAAATTTATATGTTGAAACTAAAATTTTGGAAGTGTTAATCATCTTATGTTTGGTGCTTATGAAGCCGAAAATTTGAATACTTGTACACATTAATACATTGTACACATCCTAAAAAAATTAGTTTTTAATTGGGATGGATGCTATAGAATATTCTTCCAAAGGATTTAACTTTAGTTTTTAAGTAACATCATCATCGAGGAGGATGATAACAAAAAATCTTCAGGGCATACAAGAGTATATTATGAGCCACAAATTGGCGATAGCCCTTGTGGATTACTTTTACTTATATGCTTCCTACCAATAAAACTTGAGAGAAACATATTTTAATTATGCAAGTATGGTGCACACGAAGCTGAAAGTAAAATTACTTACAAACCATATCAATTTATTATTTGTATGATGTTTGAGATTGGACAAAAAGGGTGTACTTATGAAATAATCATCAAAGATTCATGAGTAGTCTCGGTATAATACCTCTTGAGTAGATATGAATTATAGTCTCGGTGGTGACATACCAAGGGGATAACTATGAGAGAACTACCATTGTGGTGAGCTTAATAATGACAACCACATTATATGATGTTAGGGTAAAGATTCATGGTATAATACCTCAACTTTTATTCTATGTCCAACATAATATAAGTTGAGCAACTTAGATATCATCATATAAATTAAATGAATAAACTATAAACTTAAGATTGACTAATAATTTGAGTATCCATTTTATTGAAAATGATTTATCTCAAAATTGAATAACTAAACTACCAACATCATCTATATGTGATCTATATCTGGAAGAAAATATATGTTACTATTGGTTCTACTTGTGTACTTGTGGATCTCAGTTGACAAGACTTTCTTAACAACAAACTGATGGGACATCACCCAACTGAAAAAATTAGGTGGCATAACAAAGTCATAATATTCTTCATGCACCCTTTTCATCCATCAAAAAACTAGTAATTGCTAGAAAAATAAGTTTGCCTATGAAGGAATTTAAAATCTATGATATCCTTGGCTCATTGGAATCCATGCAACATATTTATTATTACACTATCAAAGTACATCCAAATACATATCACATAGTATGTCTTTCATCTCATATCCTATAAATTAGCATAAAATTATTTCATAATCTAAGTATTATCCCTTTCTATGTGCATGTAAAATAATACACAATTTCTTTTTTTGATAACATCACCAAAAGGATGAATGAATTCGCTGAATCATCTTTCTCAAATAAAGTTTTTCTTTGATAGAACATTATTAATTTATTGCTATCTCTATAACAAAAATCATCATTGGACTCATGACTTCATATGAAATTTTTATGGTGCTAGTTTTATGTCTCTTTCTTTTCTCCTTACGACTCATTTTTTGTGATATTTTTTCTTCAATGATCTTTTTCCTTTCATTGTCAAATCAACAAGCTTAGTAGATTTAGGGTTGATTTTTCATGATGACTTGAAAGGATTATGATTTTGTGTGAAGAAATTTCTAGGGTTATTTATTCATAGTCAAGACCTAGTTAATGAAGGTCACAACTCTATGGGCTCACTTTTCCTTGGTAAATGAAGTCATGGTAGTATGTCAAGTAGTTCTTTCAAGTCATGAAACTGAGACTTGGCCATGACTTTTTAGCCATTGGATTCTTAACCTCTACTATCTTCGTAGTAGGTTATGAGACTTCATCATTCACTTCATCTTCTCATTCTTAATTGATCAAGGATGTATCTTCAATTTTTTCTTTTGGATTCTCAAACTCAACTATCTCCATATTAGCCATTGGACTTTTGTTATAAGACATTTATCATTTTTTTGACTTCCTCCGTTTATTATGTATCATTCACTAAATTTTTGGTGTAGCTACTTTCTTTGATCATAAGTAAGTCAATGACTTTATCTCTCTCATTCAATTATTTCTCCCTCTCTTCCATAATTGTGTTTAATTATCTCACCTTAATTAGCATTTAGTCGAGCATATATTCAAATGAAGATACATGTGATGGGTGAGAATCATAAAATATGCCCACTCATTGCTTATATATATTCACTTTCTATAACTCTTTTATGGTGGATGAAAATATTGATTCAACTTGTCAAAAGGTATATAATAGAAGTCACTACTCAGTGCATAATTAAGTTTCTTCATATTGATAGTTGAGAAATTTTTGCTCATTTTTATCTCATATTTTTTCAAATAATATTCATCTTCTTCATTCTTCTCCCTCATCTCATTAATTTTTTTTAAAGTTTTCTATAGAATATTAGCTAAATATTATCTTTTGATTGATTGTGTTTTAAGTTCTGAGGTATTAGCTCAGTCCCAAATTTTTGATTTGCAGATTTGTGGCTAAAAAAATAGAAAAAGATATAAATAAAACACAGAACACAACTATCTCTTTCCCAAATAAGATAACAATACTTTCCATTAGATTAGATAAGATTAATCAAACTAAATACCAATTAAACTAGCATTTTTTCTCAAGGATAATCATGTCAACTCACATTGACTAATCAAAATAAATAATTCCCTAGAAATACTACTAAAAACTTATTGTGACTTTGTTACGTAACTTAATTTTATTAGTTAGGTAGTATTCGAAAAGTTTAATAGTGAGGATATCTCATCAACATAAATCTACAAGTATATGGGTCATACAAATAGTAAAAAATAATTATATTTTGATGTCGATCTCATATGTAATTTATGGGTAGTTTAGTCAATCAATAGTGATATAACTCAAATATAGTAAAATATATATTTTAGATTATGAAATCAATATTTGATCAATGGATCTGTTCATTTAATTTTTTTGTGATGTATATTCAAATAGTTTGAATTATAATGGGTTTGTCTTACAAAGGTATTTATCATCATTAAGCTCATCCAAAATATTGATCCTCTCATATGTGTTTCCTTGGTATATCACCACTGAGATAATAAATCATCTCTACTCAAAAATTATTTATAATCTTATACTTTTTAGGCAACTCATCAATTTTCCTTGATATTTATTTCAAATGCATACTATTATTCTCTAATCTCAAGTATCATACAGATCAAGAATTGACATGATTTGTAAGGATTTATACTTTTGGCTTCATAAGTGTCATATTTTCACAATTAACATATATTTCTCTCAAGTTTTACAAGTGGAAATAATACAAGTAAAAATAACTCAATTGGCTATCACTACCTTATGAGTCAGAATAACTTGTGCAAATCTCAATGATTACCTACAACCATCCTCCTCAATGATGATATAACTCATATATTATAAATAAAAATTTTATGAGAACATTTTTTACAATACCTACCTCATTTAAGAACTAATTCTTCTAAGACACATATAATAGATTTTACATGTAAAATCATTTATACTTTAAACTTTATAAGTATCATTCTCATAATGGTCAATATACCCAAATTTTAAGTTTTAACATGTAGGTTTATCTCATGCATCATGATTGGAATGAATATATCACTTTCTTCCTACGATATGTGCAAGTGAGACTCATAATTTATATGTACTATCTACCATGATAACTTGCACAAATCTTCTAATCATTAAAAAACTAATTCAAGTTTTATTTAATTACTCATCCAACAATTTCTATTATACAACACAAATCAAATATTAGTCATTAATATACAACTATTTATACTTTAGACAAACAAAGTTACACAAACCTAGACTAATTCTATTTTAAAATAAATTTCTAAATCTATCCAAGAAAGAAAATGTTTGAGAGTCTCACCTCCCAACTCTAAAGATTAGATTATATCTTGTATCCATTGTTTACTTATGAAGCCCCTAGAGAGTGAAAATTATTTTTAAGATTTTGGTAGCTATGCCTTAACTTTTGTTTGGTGTATGGAAGAAGAGAAAGAAGAATAGAGATCTTTCTCGATTTCTCTCTCTTACCCTTATATGTTTAGATTCTTTTGTATTAAATTAAGTAGAAAGTAATGACTCTCATAAGAAAGTCACATCTTTGGCATTCATCTCTTAAACTTAAAGTTATGACTTCAATGGTAAAAACTTTACAATATATCTAAATCTTTCTATAACACAATCATGACATGAGAAATATTCATGTCATGGGCCTAATATCTCTATAGTACAAAATCACAATATTGAGAATAGTTGTGTGTTTGGCATTTGTCTCTCTCATTAATCTTATGACCATGGCATTGAAAAATATTATGAATTTGGCATTGGTCTCTTAGCTATCATATAGCCATGATGATGGATATGGTCATGACATTGGGAATGCTTATCATGTGCATCATATGTTCACAATGTTGGGAAAATTTCATGGTACAGATAATAATCTATCACGTGTCTAAAGTGGTCATGGTACTAAGAATGGCCATGATTCCATCTCTTAATTCTCCCATGTATTATATGGTTGTGACAACCAAAAAATGACCATAACATTAACAATTACCCAATATAGAAGTCGCAACTTTGCTTTATTTTAAGGTCAAGAATTATGGCCTTAAAGAATGGTCGTATTCATTTATTGTTCTCTATAATATTTTATGTCCAAAAATAATGATCCTAAATAATTACTATGGCTTTGGCCTAAATAGTTATGACTTTATAACTTTCTGTAGCTCAAAAGATGTATCTTTATGAAATTATATGACTGACTAAAAACTACAAAGCCTTAATAAAGATGAAATCACAATGTTAGAAAGTGACAAATTAAGACTTTAGCACAAGTGGGGCAATTAGTTACTATGATATAAAATTAATGTCATAATCATTTATATATTACAAGATAAGTTTGGTTGTAACTCCATTATAATATCTTGCCACAAAGAAAATATTACATTGTAAAAAGATTATACTAATGAATTGGTAGAATCATGAGGTACAAAAATTACTATGTCTAATTAAGAAAAGTTTTGACTAATAATTGACACCAAAACTATGCGATACTTCATAATCTACCCATCAACCAAATGCCTCCAAAACTATTGAGTTCGTGACTACTCATTAAAATCCACTAAAACTCCAAAATCATGAAATCAATTCATAAATATCTCATTTTTATGCTTACATATCATCTAAAATCACCAAAATACTCAAGATTGTTTGGTAATTTGAATACCAAATAGTAATAGCCCTGACCTCTTTCATATATCATGTGACCATGGTACAACAAAAAGGTTACTATAGCAACAATCAGCTCAAACATAAAAGTCATGATATTACCTTCTCTTGAAGACAAAAGTTATAACCTTGGGGAATGATCATGCTAGAATAAAAATCTTATATAATATTTTGTGCCTAAAAGTTGTAGTATTAGATAATTATTATGCTTTTGGCTTGAGTAGTTTGGCTTTAGAATCTCTTATAACTCAAAATTTATTTCTTAGTAAAAAGATAATAACTTTAACTTGAGACTACAAAGTCTTGATAATGATAAAGTTATGTCACTAAGATTTTGGGTATAACTATAAGCATCAATAGGATACTTGGTTACTATGATTTTAAGTTAATATCTCATGTATTTAATTATTATGGGATAAGTATGTCATCAACATTTTGAAAATATCAAAACTACAAAGAATATGTTACATAATTACATGATTATCCTAATGATATAGTAAAGTAATGTTGTACATAGATTATCATGATAAATTAGGTAAAATTTCAGCAAAGAATAGATCCTAAAACTATTCAATGATCTGCAATCTACTAAATATCAAAAACTCAAAAGCCTCCAAAAAATACTCGATTTCTTGACTATTTATCAAAATTAAAATTCACTAAAACTCAAAAGTAGTAAAATTAATTCATTTATGTGTCATTCTCAAACTAAAATAATTAAAAATATTTGTTATTCCAATAATAAACAATGTGTCAGGTTGCATTTTCTTGGTCTTGAAAATGAAAATGGGTTCTATGAAATTAAAATTTGATTGGGTTGAAATAGATTAAAAGGAAAAAAAAAAAGTCTCAAAAAATTTAACATGACACCTAAAAAAAATTTGTTAGTTTCCATGTCATGTAGTTTGTATTAATTTTATCCAATCATATGTCCAACAAAGATACAATATTTGGTATGAGATTCAATATTTTTAATTTTTGTACCATAAGATATTTTATTTTGGAGCAAAGATGATGGTAATCAATTGATGATATAAATAGTAGGTAAAATACACTCACTCAAAGGGTGAAAAGGTAAATTTGATTGAAATATTAGTGCTTGTTCACGGTGAAAATGTGATCATCCTTCCTTTTAATGGCATGAACTCTAAGAAGATTTTTCATAGATGAGAATTCATAATTATAATCATAATCTACTGTAATAGCTTTAACATAGGCATGAAATTGAGTATGAGTAAAATTAATAAATAATTTCTTGTTATGTGTTTCACACTTGTGTTGCATATAAGGAATATCAACATGCATCATGCAAGGTCATTTATAATGATAAGAAAGTATCATGCACATAAATATGTAGATATTTTATGTGGGCACTAAATGTAACTTTGCAAAATAGCAAATGGACTATGATTGGTATGGAACTTATTAGAAACAAGAGCATCATTTACCATGGAACAAACAATGCAATTATTGCATTTAGAATTATTGTTTGAAGATAATATGGAAGAAGCTAATTTAATGACTAATGGTGATGGATACCTAAGATGCATGAGACATAAATTAGAAGGTATGAAGTTTGATTAAAAATTGATGTCATTTACAGTGAAAGCATGTATAATGGAATATGTCATGTTGTTTACTTTAACCAATTATCTTTTCCATATCAAGGGCCATCAAACACAAAAAGTAGAAAAAAATGACAACCTAGGGTAGTGGTAACTCAAGGCCTTATGATTCCACACAAAGCCATCACTGCTTTGAAGTCTTATTGTGGTTAGACAAACCACTGGAGAAAAAAATCATATTGAAGTTTATGTCTTTTTTCTGAGGATATTGTTTTACTACTAATTTTATATAATACTATTCTACTTGATAATTTCTATCCTACATGATCTTATAGACCAATTTATTATCTTTGACTTTTCTTTCATGCTGTAATAATACTAGCTTCTATGTCTTATTCTTATGCCGATCTTTAATTTTGTTTCATTACCTTCATCCATGAAGATGTATCTAAGCTAATTATAACTTCAAGAAATATTACTTATATCTTCACTTTCTATTAAAATGAAAATATGCAATATTACTCTTTGTAATATACTTTAAGTATCAAGCTTGTGACCTTTTATAATGAGTTTGTTGACTATCTTTTGGAGCCTCAAACTTGATTTATTCTTATAACTCATACTCTTTTGCTTCTTCCATAGATATTGAAGTTTATTGTGTTAAATTATTTTTCACTTATATAATTATAGTTTCTAAACTTTCTTTCATTGTGTTATCATTCTCATTTATTCTTTATTTCTGATTTCTTATAAAGATTACATCTATACTAATAATAACCTCGTGGATAGGAAACTCATAGGTGATACCCATTTACTCCATCAGTATACCCTAAGAATACATATTTTATGAATTTTGGAGTATACTTTATTCTTTCTTGGGTGTTATACATCACATATTTAGGAAATCCAAATAAATGTTAGTAGTGTAATAAGTTGTCTTATCAGTCCACATCTCTATTAGCATCTTTAAATCAATTGTTATTGATGGTAGTTAGTTTATCACATAACAAGCAAAATTAATTACTTCTTCCCAAAAAGAGTTGGGAAACTTTCCATCTATAAGAGTTCTTTTCATCAATTCGACCATTCCATTTTGTTATGTATTATAAGTGATTATGAACTATTATTTGATATCTTCTTATTTACAAATAACAAGAAACTTTCTATTTGTATACTATCTTCAATTATATGTCCTCAAACACTTAATCATTTTCTTAGATTCAAGTTCTACCCATGCTTTGAAGTCTTTATAAACTAAAAATTTATCTAATTTTTCTTTGATTGGATACACTTAATATCTTCTGGTGTAATCATCAATGAAAGACATAAAATACATTGGTTCTTCTTGGGACTTTTCAAATGATTCATTTATATCAAAATGAATCCAAGTCTAGAATACACTTACTCATAGAAACTGATCTATTGAATATCAATCTATGCTGCTTACTTATAATACAATGCTTATAAAAAGATAGATCTACCAATTCAAGTCTTTGAAGTAGCTTTTTATTAAAGAAAATCTTTAAACTATATTCTAACATATGACCGAGCTTGAGATGTTACATTATCATTGACACTTTTCTATTGCTAATTGATACAATACATGTACCACCTTTTTGTATTGATTTCACTTAAAGCATTACTAGTTTTTTAGCTTGTTAATCTTTATCATCACATTCTCAACACAAAACTTAAATCCTATACTATCAATTTTTCCTATTTTTCTTCAAGTTTTTCATATGTCATACCTCCTAAATAGTATGTATTTATTTTGATAGTACTAATACCAATAATCTTTAAAATATGATCATCATTCATATGTATAGAAACTCTTGAGATTAGTTCATATTTGTGGAACCATTCTTTTTAAGATATCATATGAAATGATGCTTCTAAATCAAATAGCTAGATATCAATTATCAACAAATTGATTTCTACTTTCAAATATTGTTGTTGCCTTGCTATATAAAATGTTGTTATCTTCATTGATACTTTTTACATTATCTTGAATATTTGATGAATTATCATCTACACTAGGGACACATTCTATTGATCTTTCTCATTTCACCATCAACGATTCTGTTTGTTGTGAACTTGCATGTCCAGCTTTCTTATTTTTGCATCTATTCTTTTCTTCTTCTAAGATAACAACTATAATATCGTTGAAGACTAGATAATCTATAAGGATACAATTCATGACCTAACATATAAAATTGAGAAAATTGAGTATTCAAGGAATTAATATAGGTAGTTACTATTGTGGATTCCATCATTTGAATATTATAAAGTTTTCTTTTTAAGAAGATCGTATTATGTGACTTTGCCTCATATATTTTTTTGAAAGTATACCAAAATTTTTCTTATTATATATTTTTTTACTATATTGGATAATACACTATCAGCTAATGCAAAATATAAATCGATAATTAAATTATCATCCATTTTATTCCACTTAAATTTAGTAATCTCATTAGATCTTTTTCCAATTGCATCTAAGTAATTATACTTTCTCAAAATTATCTTGATTTTTATATTTCATAATAAAAAATTATTTTTTTTTTGAATTTTTCTACTTCAAATTTTACTTTCATATGTTTCACTTTTATAGTGAATAGTATACGATAATAATTATAACTATTTGTTTTAATACACAAAAAAAATTTCTTGATAAGTAGAGAGGTTGCAATACCATTTTAAAAAAATCATAGACCTTAAGACTCTTATCACCATTTTGATATAATTTTTCTAGACATACATGTATTGACCATAAAAGTTACTACCTTAAACCTGTCCTTTGATACCATTATTATAAAAACATAACCCATATTAATAATTTGAAATATAAAATTTAACATCAAAACTTTAAAATAACCTAAACAATAAATAAAATATAAGCTAAAGTAGATTTGAGTTGAGATAAAATAAAAAGAAAAAAAACTTTCTTTATAGAAAAATACTTAAGAATCTTACTTTTTTTTTTTTTTGATATGGGCAAGGCGAAGTTATCTACCCACATAAATGCTCCTTTTGATATTGCAAAGAAAATTGAATTTCCAAAACAAACATTTTTATCTCATAACCTTTCTAGTAACATATAGTATTTCAATATATTTTGAAGGGGTATGAGTCAAAACATTTGTGTACATTATCAATGTACAAACAAATTCTATTAAGTATGTATTGATAATTCATATAAAAAAGATCTATGAATAATTTTTCCAATTATATTTGTGTACATTAAAAATTAAAAGGAAAAAATAATGTTTGCATATGGTCTACCCTAAACCAAAAATATTTAAGATTTGGTGTTCAAAGTTTTTTTTAGGGTTTGATATATAAAATTGACAAATCATTATTCTTTGGTGTACAAAATAACATGAATATGAAATTATTCTCTCCAATCTATGTTAGAAAAAAAAAACTTATGACATGTTTAAAAAAAGAAAGTGGTTAGAATGGCATTGATCCAACCCATGATCATTTTATATTTTTTTTTAAATAAATAATTCAAATTTTTGTATATATGCAATATATATATATATAGTTTATGTATGCATATATTTACATTGCACATATATACATATAATATGCATGTATATGCAAATATATGTACTACATATATCTAATATATAGATGCAAATATATGTGAATATAATAATAGATATGCATGTGTTACAATGCATGTATAATAATATATGATTATATATAGTATATTTATATTGAATATATATATATACTACTTGTATGCATATATACATACAAGTAAATATAAATAAATAAATATAAATAAATAAATAAATAAAAATAAATAAATAAATAAATAAAAATAAATAAAAATAAATAAATAAAAATAAATAAAAATAAATAAATAAAAATAAATAAAAATAAATAAATAAAAATAAATAAAAATAAATAAATAAATAAAAATAAATAAATATATATATGAATTTATACATACAATATATACTTGCATATAAGCATATGTATACTATATATATAAATGTGTGTGTGTGCAATAAAGTTATATGCATTTATACACTATATATATATATATATTATATACATGTGTATGTGTGTGTGCCTATGCACGCAGATAAAAGTTTATATATATATATCTTCAAAAAAAGTTTATTTCATTTTTTTCACAAACATTATACCAACATGTCATTTTTTATGTGGAGGTACATTTTTTTAAATGTTTACAACTTTTATGTGGATATACAAAAAAACTTGCACACATGACACATATAAAGAAGTACGTGGATGTATACTGTAATGAATTTAGATATATTAAATCATAAATAAATTTTAATTTATCAACTACATAATAATTTGATTGACTAAAGAGAATATATCTTTAACTAAAGAAAAAATATCACCTATTATTTAGTTGTGAAGAATGTCCTACTTTAAATGTCCCAACCCTTTGAGCATAGAGACTCATTTAAGAATCAATAAATAATATGAGTTAGGTTTGATGGATGGACCCGGAGGGTTAAGGTACAAATTATAAATATTTCGAATTGGTACCACCTCAGGGTACAAGACATGAATCACGCCCATATCACGCCCACGAGTCACGCCCACGAGTCACGCCCACGAGTCACGCCCACGAGTCACGCCCACGAGTCACGCCCACGAGTCACGCCCACGAGTCACGCCCACGAGTCACGCCCACGAGTCACGCCCACGAGTCACGCCCACGAGTCACGCCCACGAGTCACGCCCACGAGTCACGCCCACGAGTCACGCCCACGAGTCACGCCCACGAGTCACGCCCACGAGTCACGGCAGGTCTCCGTACTTTTCCCCACTGGACCACAACACCAACATACCCATGTTCATTGGCCAATGGCGCTTAACGTGGGCACCGAGAAACTCAAAATTATTGTGGCCGAGATGTGACAATTGAAGAATAGTGGGGCGGAGGAATAAGCATCTTGCCCCTTGGATTGGATGTGCTTGTCATTAGGCATTAGCCTTTCCAAATCGTTTTCCACGATATGGTACATTTTCAACGTCAAACGCCCCACGGGCATCACTGTCTGGTGTTATGCCTTGGGGTCTGGATCTAAACTTCATGATGCAGGTATAGTGGTGTTTTATCATCATTCCTAAACTCCAATGTGAGCTTTTGGACGCATTCTTTAATTGATTAACACATCGTTGAGAGTGGTGTCAATTTTTTCACATGAACCATAAAATGATTTGCCATCAATCATAATTCATAACGAGCAATGCAATGTGCATAGATGTTTGTTTTCGTATCGTGGTTTTCAAATTATTGGTGGTGATGACTAGTGGAATTTCTTAACAATTTAAGATCATACAATTCCAATGACAAGTTCCAATTATTTTATACTAAAAAAATTACATTCACACGTACACACGCACATCATATGCTTCCTCTGTCATGGTTTTGCTATCACGTCAACCAAAATTGTTTGACTTAATCATACTCAACCAGTCTATTTTATTTTTTAATTTTGTGTTGAGCATGTAGTCTCTTTGGATGTCACCAAGAGAGTGATTTGCTAAAAAGTTAGACAATGTGATCATACTCTTAATTATGACTGACTCATTAGTTGTGATTTGTGTACTCTTCTTAATTATGTCTTCTTAATACCAGTTGGCTGTTTATGTGATTTTACTAGTGATATGTGTGCTCCCAATGATCTTGTTTTTATAATTACCTCATTATAGTAAGAATCTAAGATGCTAAATAATGGTCTAGAAAAGAAAATATTATAATATATTAGGTAATTTGTTATTTTTCTTTGTAATTTATTACATATTTCTGAGTCATTATTTCTAATTAAAGTTATGGTATTAGAGAGGTAAATCCTAATATCAGTTTCCTTTGTAATTTATTACATTACTTGGAGCATTTAAATTTAGGCACATCTTGAAGGCTATGATTTCCTTAAAATTATTGATATCACTCAATCTTCTCTTGAATCTAAAATCATGATTCATGGTACTCTTATGGAATTATACTCATCTAATTTGGATATAACATGTTCATCTCAATATTCCTTGGTCCCTTTCTACCTCTTCTTACTTGGATTATGGCCTCTCATGTATCTTGGCATTCCTAGTCAATTCTATGGCCGAACCATCATGTGATATATTAAATAAATCAAAGATCAAATCAAAAACAACATCAAGGGTACCAAAAATAGTTTCCATACATATATTTTATTCAAATATTTGTAGATGAACTTGTCACTCTTGGCAAAACTATTATTGACATTTTTAGTGCTTGTTAAACGTAAACCCCAATAATGTTTGATGAACTTCATCAGAAATTCACCAACAAGTGGTTTTCTTTTGTATTACCAATGGATATCTTTATCAGTTTCAATTACCACTTATTTCTTCATTCAATGGAATAAGCAATTCTGATAATCTTTTTAAAATCAAGGCCACAATTGTGTGGATCCTTCTTCACCCTAGATTTAGAATTGAGTGCCCCTGATGATCTCCACTCAAACTTTAACTTGGTAATTTCTAAGCATGTGATTTTTAAAAACACTTTGTCAAACTCTTCCCTACATATTATCTCATCAACACTCAACATTAATAACATCTCTATAAAGATCATACTTCCCACCATGGCAATGTCGTGCCACTATATAAGTATTGAAACAACAAACACTTAAACTTGGTTGCTAGATAGTGGAGTATCTTATTATGTTAATTTTGACTTGAGTCATATCCCTTTTCATACTCCCTACATCACTTATAATAATGTTATGATCAGAATCATTTATATTGGTTCCATAAGTATTTTTTTTTGTCTTCAACTTTTATTTTAAAAACATATTCTATGTTCTTATGGAAAAAAATCTCAATTCTAATTACTTTTTTTGCAATATTAACTATGATTTTATAGAAATTTTATCATCTATTTTCATATGAAGGATTTATGCATGCGGGTAATAATGTTCAAGAGAAAAACTAAAGATGTAATGTATAAATGACTGGCCAAGTCTCTACATTTCACATCTCTTATTACTTTTTCAAGCATCAATATTTCTTCTTATGAATGGTATTCTAGTCTTAATAATTATTCATCAGTAATTCTAAAGTATATTATTTCAAAATTTTCATTATCATCATCAAATTAAGTTTCTTGAAGATCTACTTGTAATTTCTCTTTGTAATAAAAATTACAAAACTTTATTAAGAACTTTGTCATAACTTTTTCATTTCCCCTTTATATATATTTTTTGATGCATTGGCCTTTCTAATTTATTTAGTTGATAACTTGACATACTATACTATTTTTATTAGTTGTTTTACTTATTACATATGATATTATTTATTCAAAAGTAAATTATGTCTTTGTATAATTGTGTTTAAAAGCACTTGTGTAAAATTGATCTTTCCATTTAGTGTTAGTCAATCACTTGACCCTTTTGATTAATCAATGATATTTCACCACTCTCCCTTATGTACCATAACACATTTATTATTTTGAATGATTAAACCATTATTATCAAAATTGATCTAACACTTTCAACTTATTTATTCATGCATATAATATATTTAAATTATATATTTATCATAGCCATATATCTCATAAATTGCATCAATATTGCCATTCTGTCTCTTCTTTTAGTGCGAGAAATTATTTTGATTCTCTCAATCTTTAGCAAAACTAACATTTTTCTGTTGTTTTATGATATCATTGACTTGACTTTTTTTTAACATAAACTTGACTCTATTCTCTCTCTCTCTCTCATAGTAATTCCCTTTAGTGGCTACCATCCCAATGTTAAACTTGCTACTCACTTCACCATTGCCTACTCCATCTTCATACAAAGATGTAACATTGTCACTTATTACTTGACCTTACAATCACAAACATAAATTGTAAAATCCCAAAAAAAAAAAATTAATTAATATGATTTGGTTTATGAAAAAAATGAGAAATGATAATTTTGTAATAAGAAAAAAATTACTTAAATTTTAGAGTCATAATGATGAAATAAATGTTATTAAATTCATCTTGAAAATTATAGCTATCATGGTAAATTTTATTAAATTTTGAGAAAATTAGAATTTATTTATATTTTTTATTTACTTAAATAATTATTATAATATTAAGAAAAAAAATACATGCAACTAAAAGACTGTGCCATGATGTTTGCATGTGGCTATGCATGCGTGGACATGGTCTAGTCAGTCATCCAGGTGTCAACCAAAGAAAAAAAATTAATTAATAATAATTATAAGTTTTTTAATATATTATAAAAATAATAGAAAATATCAGGAATTTGAAAAATGAGATAATGTCGAAAAAAAAAATGCTTCGGCACGGTGAGAGAGATAGTAAAAAAAAATAAAAAGATCCGTGGATTTTATTTTAATCATAATGGATTATTTTGAAATCGGAATAGAATAGTCTAAGAATTAAAGTTACTTTCACGACAAGATCTTTATTTTGATATTAAATTAATAAAATTTTCATGAAATTTTTTGAAAGGTAGTAATTTTCTCTTATTAAAATTTTTTTTATTCATAGGCTATAAATGATCATATTTTATATTTAAATTTGAATTATTAGAAATTTTATTGAAAATAATTAATTGGTGAAAAATTTTGGTATTTTGTTTAGTAAAAATTAGTGCAAGATGAATTAGATTTAGATTATTATAATTGTGGTTAAAATATTAGTTAAATTATAAATAATATACTTATATTTTATATGCATGGTAATATTTTATATATATAAGTGGGTGTAATATATATATATATATATATATATATATATATGCATATAAAGGTATATGGATTATATTTGGTGAACTCGAATTGGGATAATGTTCAGACTGAATTGTGATTTTTTTTTTGGAGTATGACTATTATAAATTTATGAACTTGAATTGGGATAATATTCAGGCTGAGTTATGCGGTGGGTTTTGAAAAATATTCAAGGAAAAAAAATAAATTTTGGAGAAATATCCAATATTTTTTTCGGAAGTTTATATTTCTCGGAGTAAATCTAAGAAAATCATATTTTATTCGGAGAAATATCTAATATATTTTTCGGAGGTGGTTCATATTTTTTATAATATTTTCAAAAAAATAAATAATTCTATTGATATATATACATATATATACATATATTTATATATGTAATATGTCATATTTGGCTTCGGCATATGTGAGGGAGTCGATGAGACTCAGGAATATGAGCATATAAATATTTTATTCATAATTATATTATATAATTATTTTATTTTAATGAGTATTGATATATATGTATGATGTTTTATGTGCACTTAGGTAGTGAGTAACGCAGTAGGAGTTTATCTCTATTTAGTTTTGCTCACTCTGTTGTGAGATCTATTTTCAGGTACAAGTCCCGGGCAGATGACAGAGTCACATACAAGATCGTACTTTGGTGTCACAACTTGGTATAATAGGTTAGGTATATGATTATCTGTAACTCAGAAATTGATACAAATTTCATAATATGGTAGGAATATTTAGACATATAAATATCTAATACTCGAGAAAAAGAAACATACTAAGATAAAGAAACATAATTTTAGTGATTCGGAAAATAAAATGATATATTAAAAATGAAAAGTTTATTTAAAGTTGGCATATGTATTAATAATAGGAAATGACTGTGATTTTTATATTATTATTCGACTTATGAAAGATGACAAGTAGAGAAAAATGACACTGGAGACATCCACAAAATGAGGATTAATCCTCAGCCTTCAATGAACAATAGGCTCTAATAGAGGCTATGAGTGTTATTGTTACAATAGTTGCACAAATTAGTGTAGCTGAAGGTTAAGAAGGATCAAGTAATCTCTAAAAATTTAATGCACATTATCCTCCAATATTTATGGGGAGAGGAGACTCAATGACTGTAGATCATTGATTTCGACAAGTTGATAAAATCTTAGATGCAGCTGTGACACCTCATCCCCAGGGGGTCCCAATCATTTCATCACACGATATAATTAGAGGTGTCTACTGGCCGGCCCTGCACGAGGCACGGCACAGGAAAATCCCATGCCCGATCTGGTGCCATGCCCGGGCTCGTGCCTTGCCCGGGTAAAGCACAAGACCTGCCGTGCCAGGCCTGACTCGGCATGGTTCGGTGCCCGTGGCACGGCACACAAGCATGAGTTCGTCCCGTGTCACCCTTGCTTTGCCCCTCCCGCAAAAAAGGCCACGTGTTGGTTCTAATTGGACCCGACTCACAGTCCCCCGAGCTGACCCAATTCTCCCCCCCCCCCCCCCCCCCCCCCCCCCCCCCCCCGCTCCACAGGCAAAAAACAAAATTAAAAAAAAATTTAAATTTTAGCTGTTGGAGGCGAGATCCAATGGCTAGGGAGAAAAATTTAACGGCCCTCATGATTTTGCCCCTAAAAAATTAAAAAAAATCATAAAAAATAACTTTTAAAAAATATTTTCTTAAATCTATAAATTTTACCTCTCTATATAATATTTATATTTTTCATAAATATTTTTTATCTCAAATATCATATTATCTCTCTCAAAAAATCTTGTTCATCTTTCTCGGGACTCGGGATTTTGGCTTTCGCCTTGGATTTTCTGGAATCTCAACTTGAGTTTTAAATTTTGAGTTTGACTGTGGTGCACCGTGCACGTGATCGACCTCACAGTTTTTACCGGATAATTTTTTTTAAGTTTTTTACTTTCTTTCTCTTTCTCTCTCTCTAGTTTTTCTCTCTATACCAAAAATAGAAAATTTTAAAATCAGTCATCTAGTCTCTAAATAATTATTCTGATTAACAAAAATCCTAAAAAATGACAAATACTAATGAAATATATTTAAATTTAAAAAATAAAAATATTACACAGAAGTATAAGGCTGCTGAAACATTGGTTTCTCCAGTCGTCTCAATCCAAACTTCTAAAAAACAAAAAAACAAGGAGAATTTTTGTAGTTTGGACTCATTTTAATATAATAAAATAAAAAAATGTTAGGGGTGAGGAAAAAGAAATGGTATAGTGTAAATATTATATTAGACATTTAACATGTAAGAGTTCGTTTGGGACTAAGCATCTTAAGAGGCATGCCAAATTATGCACCAAAAAACTTGGTCAATTAGATCCTAGGTAAACCCAACTTGGTACTGTATTTTTTGAGACTGAATTAAGTTCAGCCTCAAAGTTTGCTCCCTTTATATACTCTAGCGAGTTGGGTAGGGATGACATGACCAGATTTATCACATTGATAGGTCTTACGATCAGATTTTTGGAAGATCCAAAGGTAGTGCGCATCATGCAGACATATTTTCAGCCTGCTTATCGTATGATTCCTAGGTCTACATCTATGAATGTCATACTACAAATATATAAGTTAGAAAAATAAAAAATAATTAATCAATTTATGTCATATAGTGGAGTGGTGTCCATGACGTTCGATATCTGGATAAGTCACGATGAATCATCTTATGCATGTCTCACCAGCTACTATGTTGATTTTAATTGGACTACGAATAAAAAAAATTTAGGATTCTCTGAGATTCTTCATCCTCATGATGACCCGGTCATTTTTGAGTATGATAAAAATCTATAGGGAATATAAAATTCAAAATAAAATTTTGTGTCACATTCGATAATGTATCTAATAATGTAGTAGCGATTAACATGTTTGTTAAGAATATTAGAGACGTACCATTATGAGAGATTTTTCATGTCAGATGCATGTGTCACATGATTAATCTGATTGTTCAAGCGGATATAAAGGTGTGTTTCCCGCGTTGAATAATATACGTAATGTACTAAAATATATTCGTACTCATCGTAGACAACAAGAGTTTGGTAGTCTCTGTTTGTTTGTGAATCTTAAGAAGAAATTTTAATCGGATGTGAGACATCGTTGAAATTACACGTACATGATATTGGAATCATGTGTTGGATACGAACACGTGATATCCGACTACGTCAATAGTAAGAGTGATGAATTTATTATTGACGATACTGACTGGGCTTAAGGAATTTCATAAATGAGATTCTTGAAGATTTTTTATGATATGACGAACATGTATTTGTTAGTTTATACGTCAACGACTTGCATTGTACTTCGGTGCATATGCAACATTAGTAGCATATTTAGGAAGTATCGAGCTGACCTGACCCTTAGTCATATGGTTGTAATGATTGAAATCAAGTACTTAAAGTATTGGTCTACCGTTCCATCTCTTTATTACCTTGCTGCATGCATGGACCCTAGGGTTAAAGTGGAAGAAGTAGAAAATGCACTGACTTATATTTCTTCGTGCATGAACTTGAAAGAGCCACCTGAAGGGTTCATTCACGAGAAGTTGACTGACATGTTCACATACTACGATACTAGGTATGGTAGTGGTAGTAGTGAGACTGTGATTACGGACATGGATACCTTGTTCGGAGATGACTATTTTTCTATTTAGCTAGCGAGGAGGAAAAGTAGGGGTGAACCATCACCGAGAAGCGAGATTTTTTGGTACTTAGATACTGATTACTACTTAATCCTATCACATTCTGATACTAAGAATCTTGATATATTACAGTGGTGAAAATCATGAGTCCACTTTTTCAGTGTAATCTCGGATGACATGGGATCTACTGACTCTTCCGGTGTCGAGCGTAGTATCGGAGTCTGCCTTTTTTGTTGTTGTGAACGTGATTTCGGATAGGAGATCGAGATTACGTCCAGATATTATTGAGGCATTGACTTGTTTGAAGGATTGAGAGGATTCGATGTTTAGCATCCATGATCGTGCTGGAGCTGAGACTGAGACAGGGATTGCAGCCGCATCTATTGCGATAGCGGAGAAGTTGATTGCCGATGATAATAATCCATATGATACTGATTTTGATATTGCGGCTTATGATGCTCATGATATGCTGATTGACGATTGATGATGATCTACTGTTTTTTGATTTTGATGTTTTGTTTTTTATTGATTGTACATTTTATTTATATGTTATGTTGAAACTTTAATTTATTTGGTTCGGACATTCGGTATCTAATGGCCGGTTGGTCTTTTTTTATTTGGTTTGATTATGTTTTTTTTCCTTTTTAATTTTTTTTTAACATAATTTATTGATTTATTTATTTTTTTATTTTAATTTTTCATTTAAAAATGTATAACTCTATTATATATTTCTAATAAATTTTAAACTAATTTTATATTACATTATAAAAAAGATGTTAACTTTGTAATATTAATAAATTTTAATAATTTGCATATTATAAATAATTAATATTATACATTATATATAATTTTATATATAATTTAATAATTTATATAATTAATATAAAAATTAAAACAATAAATTATAAAATTTTTTTTTTTTGCTTGGCCTGTATGGCCTGCTTTTGCCCGTACGACCAGGCTAGGCCCAAGCGGGCCGTGTCGGGCTCGGCTTTTTTAAACCGTGCCAGGCAAGGCAAGGCACGGCATAGTACAGTAACCGTCCCGATCTTGGCCCGGCACGAAAGCATGCTCGTGCTCAAAAAAAATGGGCCGGGCCCGTTTGACACATTTAGATACAATGTATGGTAGAATAAAATTTTCTCAAATGGAATATATTTTTATTTTATTTGCTAAGCAGAATAAAAAAAATATACTATATTATTTAAGTCACAACCGATTTTCTTTCATATGTGTGATCTCATATGTAGATTTGTCATTTGTTTGGACATATACCTGAAAAGGGGTTTCGCAACGGAGTGAGCAAAGTTTAATAGAGGTAAACTTCTATAGAGTTACTTCCTACCTAAGTGTACGTAAAATATCATGCATATATATCAATACTCATTTAATTATAATATTTATATGAATGTAATTATAAATAAAATATTTATATGTCCATATTCTTGAGTCTCATTGACTCTCTCACACATGCCTAAATTAAGTGTGTCATATTATATATATATATATATATATATATATATATATATTTATTTATTTATTTATTTATTTTTTTGGAATTATTTTGAAAAATATGAATTATCTCTGAAAAACATATTGGACATTTCTCCTAATAAAATATGATTTTCTTGGATTTACTTTGAGAAACATGGACCTTTTTCGAAAAATATTTTGGATATTCTCCGATAAAATATTTTTTTTCTTGGATATTTTTCAAAAATTATCTAGTAACTCAGCTTGGACTTTATCACAATTCGGGTTTGTAAATGTATAATAGTCATGTTCTAGAAAATACCATGTAACTCAGTTTGAATGTTATCCTAATTTGAGTTTGTCAAATACAATTCATATATCTTTATGTGTGTGTGTGTGTATATATATATATATATATATCAGGGTTTTCAAATGTGATTTTGAGGTGCGGCATGATGCGTGCCTCAGGGCGAGGCGCCGACAAAATGTCATGAGGCATTTGTAAAAAAACGTAACTGCTCGATGGGAAAAAAAACGTAACTACTCGATGGGAAAAAAACCTAACTTCTCGACAGGAAAAAAATAAAACGTAAACTATATTGGGGAGACTCAAGCGGCGACTGCACGATCATCTCGCCTTCATCTCCAGACTCCAGGTATCTCTTCATCTCATCTTTCTTTAATCTCTCATTCTCTTCATCTCTCCATCCCTTCCTCCCGAGTCCTTCTATCTCAATCAGAAAATTATTTTGCGCTCTCCCTCTTTTCTATCTCTCCATATCTCCCGAGCCATTTCTTTCCCTTTCTCATCTCTCCACCTGAAAAATGTCCCTGCTCTTTTTGCTTCAACTCTCCACCTGAAAACTAAAACTGCTCCTATGATTGCTACAACTCTATACCTGAAAACTGACATGCTCCTTTTGCTTCTTATTTTTTTTTTAAATTAATTCAAAGGGGAGAAGATTGGACTTGCCCCCAGCCCCCAGCCCCCAGCCCCCAGCCCCCAGCCCCCAGCCCCCAGCCCCCAGCCCCCAGCCCCCAGCCCCCAGCCCCCAGCCCCCAGCCCCCAGCCCCCAGCCCCCAGCCCCCAGCCCCAGCCCCCAGCCCCCAGCCCCCAGCCCCCAGCCCCCAGCCCCCAGCCCCCAGCCCCCAGCCCCCAGCCCCCAGCCCCCAGCCCCCAGCCCCCAGCCCCCAGCCCCCAGCCCCCAGCCCCCAGCCCCCAGCCCCCAGCCCCCTGCCCCCTGCCCCCTGCCCCCTGCTCCACTAGCTCATTTTTTTTTTCAATTAAATTTGAGTTCGTGTTTATTCTATTTTCTTTATCAATTTTTTTTAAAAAATCCAACAGTCATTTAAATCAATTTCATTCTTAATTTTCTTCAAAAAAATATAAGTTTTTTTAAATTTAAACTAATAAAATTCTGAATTTTATTTTTAAATTTCTTTCAATTATGTTTTGTTATTATTTTTTAGTCAATTATATTGTTATATAGAAATGTAAATATTATTTTTGATATTTTTTTTTTTGGAATGAGTTCCTCCAATTTGAAAAATTCAAGAAAAAATTGTGTGTGGAAATATGTTATTGAAGTTTCTGGGGAGTAATATTTGAGATGTAAATTTTGTAATCAAAGATGCACGGGAGGGATGAATAGACTCAAGTATCACTTAGCCGGAATTCATCATGGTATGAAATTATGCCCCACAGTTAGTGAAGATGTTAGATTGAAACGCAAAGATACACTGATTAATCTTAAGGATCAAAAAATGAAAAGAAATGAATTGTTTCAAGAAATTGGTATGAGTCTAATTTTAATGTATGAGAGTGCCTTGTCCAAAACAATTGGTACCTTAGGGAGTGGGAGTGAGAGTGGGGCACTTATTCTTAGGGGATATATGGATAAATTTATCACTTCATAACCTCATCAAAGTACATTGAATTCAAGGTGGAAGCAAGAAGAGAGGAAATAAGTGGGTAAAAAAATTGCTAGGTTTATGTATTCAAAAGATCTTTCATTCAACATTGTGAATGATCCTTATTGGATTCTTATGATGAATGATTTTGTGAATTTTGGGTCCGGGTTTAAGCTTTCATATGCATGAATTAAGAACATGGATTCTTAGAGAAGAGGTAAATGACCTAAGTATCATTATGGAAGATCACAAAAGAGCTTGAAAACAATATGAATATTCAATTATGTCAGATGATTGGACAGATAAAAAGAGTAGGTGTCTTATTAATTTTTTGGTAAATAGTCATAATGACACTTAGTTTATGAAATCAATTGATGTTTCTAATACAATTAAAAATGGGGAATTGATATTTAAATATTTTGATAATGTGGATGAAGAAATTAGGGAGGAGAATATTGTGCAAGTCATCATTGATAATGTCTTTAATTATGTGAATGCTGGAATGATGCTTATGTAAAAAAGGAGAAGATTATGGTGGACTTCTTGTGTTGTACATTGGATTGATTTGATGTTTGAGGATATTGGAAAGGTAACTGTTCATTAAATTATATTTGCTCAAGCTAGGCAAGTAGTGAAGTTCATATATGACCATACTTGGGTTCTTAGCTTGATAATAATATTTACAAAAAATCAACTTCTTCGTCCAGTAATAACACGGTTTGTTACTTCATTTCTTACTCTTCAAAGCTTCTATAAGCAAAAGCAAGCTCTTATTGTAATGTTTTCATCAGAAAAATGGTGTTTAAGCAAATGAGCTAAAAAGATAGAATGTGTGAAAGCTCGAAATACAATATTGTTTGATTAAAATTTTTTGGTCTCATATTACTTTTTACATAAAGATCATTATTCCATTAGTTAGTGTCCTGAGAGAAGTTGATTCAGAGGAAAGACAACAATGAGTTATATTTATGAGCTGCTAGATTCCGCTAATGAGATGATTGTATTTAATTGTGGGGGTGTGAAGAGAAAATATGACCTGATTTGAAAAAAAAATTGATGCAAGATGGACTCCTTAATTTCATCGTCCTTTACATGCAGCAGACTACTATCTTAATCCTCAATTGCAATATGAGGATAAGTTCTTTAATGTTGATGAAGTGAGGAAGGAATTATTTGAATGCATGAATATGATATTGGATTATCAAGAATATTTAAAAGCTGACATTCAGTTGGACTCATTTGACCAAGTAATTGGTGAATTTGGGAGTCGTATTGTAATTGATTCTTGAACATTAAGAAGTACTACAAGTTGGTGGATGCGTTTTGAGGGTTCAACACCAGAGTTGCAAAAGTTCGCTATTTGAGTCCTCAGCCTTACTTATAGTACTTCGGGATGTGAGAAATTGGAGCACATTTGAATCGGTAATATTTCTATTTTTATAAATTTTTATGCATATATTTATATTTCTATGTTACAGAACTTTATTTTATTTCAACACATAAATTTCTTTATTTTATTATTTGTAGATACATACAAAAAAAAGAAATAGACTTGAACATCAAATGTTGAATGCTCTAGTGTATGTAAGGTATAACACTAGATTGAGAGAATAAAGTCTACAAAGGAAACAAAATGTTGATCCGATTTTGATAAAGGAGATTGATTCGGATGATGTGTGGATTGCGGAGAAAGAAGATCTCCTCATACCTCTTGATCTTTGTTGGTTTCATGATGATGAGTTATTCACTATTAATGTTATTAGAGTTGTGTCATCCGACTCCCAACAGACTCAAGCATTATCGGATCACATGATTTCTTCACATTCATACAAAAAGAAACATAATGAAGCACCAAGTACTTAAAAATTGAAGTCATAAATTTGATTAAATTTAATAATAAACTTATATTATTTACACCTAATTAATAATTTATGCTAGGTACAAGTGGAGGCAAAGACAAAGAGAAGGAGTTTAATTTAATACCAATTGATAAATATGAAGATTTACATGAAATTGGAATACATAATAGTGAATATTTTTCTACTTTTGATATATTGGATGAGGATGATGATGCCTTTAGAGAGGAGGATTTAAATTGAAATCATTTACTCTAGTGTTCTTATTTCATGACTTGGTTATGTTTTTTTGTTAAAGTTTGAAACTATTAGTATAATTAAATCTATTTTTTATTTTATGATTTTGTTATGAATTTTTGTGAAAGTAATGAACTAATATGTTTTTTATAAAATAATTCTAAGGAATTGTTTTCATGTTTATATTTATGCTATTTTATTTTATATTTTTTAAAATATTAATTAATTATAAATTATGAGTCTCAAAAAGCTTAAGCCTCAAAGCCTCTAGGCTTACGCCTCGCTTCATGAATACAAAATTGTCTCGTCCTATGCTTTTGTCTTTTAAAACTTTGATATATATATATATATATATATATATATACACATTATGCACTTATCCATGTATATGGAATGTTTCTGTGCACATGAATTTTAATTATGTTATTTCCGATTTAACTGTTATTTCAGATATAATTATAACAATCCAAATTTAATGTCATGTACTAATTTTTACTAAATAAAATATCAAAATTTCTCATCAATTAATCATTTTCAATAAAATTGCTAACAATTCGAATTAAAATATAAAATATGATTATTTATAATCTTTAAATAGAAAGAGATTCTGATAAGAGAAAATTATAATTTTCTTGAAAATTTCATGAAAATTTTATAAAATTAATATCAAACTAAATATCTCGTCGTGTAGAGTAATTTTAGTTCTTGAACTATTTCATTCCGATTTTAGAATAATCTGTTATGATTAAAAAAAATTCACGGATCTTTTTATTTTTTTTCTTTATTGTATATCTCTCACCGTGGCAAAGCATTTTTTTTCAGCATTTTTCCATTTTTTGGATTTTTGATGTTTTCTATTTTTTTAATAATATATAAAAAACATATAATTATTATTATTAATTAATTATTTTTTTCTTTGGTTGACGCTTGAACGGTAGGTTGGACCTCATCCGCGCATGCACAGCAATGTGTGGACGTCGTAGTGCTGTCTTTTGGCTACACGTGAGGACTTCCGCGCATGCACTTTCAATGCTACCAAGATCTAGTTAGCAGTGTTACAGCTAGAGGGTGAGTCCCAAATTTGGTGGGATTGAATCAAAGTCTCGAAGAATATATAAGCAATGACATGAGAATAATTAAAGAATTTTTTATGGAAAAATATTTTTTGACTTCAGCTAGACATGCCAAGGTCTGAAAATTCTTTGAACTTAGACAAGAAAATAGAACGGTGTTGGACTACATGGCTAAATTTACCGAGTTGACATGTTTTGGGAATAATTATATAGCTACTAATGTGGTCAAGGTTTGAAAATTTAAAGATGGATTAAAATTGTCTATCCGTGGCAAGACCGTGGGATTTCTTATCCACGATATAGATTCGATGGTTAGGACAACTTTAGTCATCTAGCGGGAGGTCAAGGATGTACGAAATATTTGAGAAATGAGTAAAAGTGCCAGTAGAAAGAGAAAAGAGATGTAATATTTTTCTAGAAAGCGGCAGAGATCATTTATTTCACGAAGATTTTATGGACAATGTTGTGATTTTCAAGGTAAAACCATACTAAGAATTTTAGTCAAATTTGACAAATTTTTTTTATGTCATCAGCCTGAACATTAGAAATGAGAGTATCTACTGAAGCAAGGATCCCAGGATTATGAGACATCCCAGTCCCAGACATCCATGAAAAATACACAAACACGGTTTATTCCTTATTTTTTCACTATGGGTCCAAGGAATTTGGTATAATCTTGGGGTATTCCACAAATTTGAAGTAGAACATAATGATCATTTACATATTGTTCTTCAAATTTTGAGAGAACATAAGTTATATGTCAAGTTTGGTAAATTTGATTTTTGGTTGATAGAAGTAAAATTTTTGGGACATGTAGTATCAACTATTGGTATCTCAATGAACCCTTAAGAAGTTAGGGCAGTCATGAGTTGGGAGAGACCAAAATTAGTTTTTGAAATACTTAGTTTTTTGGGATTGACCGAGTATTACAGAAGATTTATTAATAATTTTTTTTGATTATCTGTTCCAATAACAAGATTGATCAGGAAGGAAGTCAAGTATGAGTGGACTGATTCATGTGAAAAAGTAATTCAGAAATTGAAAAGGAGACTTTAGTTCCTATTCTGATAGTTCTAGATATGGGCAAAAATATACAGTGTATTGTGACGCTTCGAAAGATGAATTGGAATGTGTTCTGATATAATTTGGGAGAGTTGTAGCTTATGGTTTAAGGCAGTTAAAGAATCATGAGAGAAATTACCCCACATATGGTGTAGAATTATCGGCTATAGTCTTTGATTTAAAAATATAGCATCACTATTTGATTGTGAAGTAATTTGAGATATATTCAAATTATAAAAATCTAAAATATATTTTTACACAATGATATCTTAACATGAGACAATGTCGATAGATGTAATATCTAGAAGATTATATTTTATTTTACATTACAATCTAGGTAAGGTAAATGTGATGACTGATGTACTTAGTCAAAAGTCATGAGGTGTATAGCTAGTATTATTTTGCAGGAATGAGATATACTTAAAATTATGGGACGATTCAGCTTACAATATAGCAGTCAAAGTTTAGGATGTTATCGGGAGTTTAGTATTTATACATTCGCTATTAAATAAGCTGATTGAGATATAAAAATAAGATGCAGAAATATTATCTATAAAGAATCAAGTAGAGACTGGTACATGTGATGAAGGTTGAGTTATTCATATGATTGGTAGTTTTCGGTTTAATAGATGGATTATAGTTTCTCAGATAGTAAAATTGAGAGATGAGATTCTTAGAGAATCTCACTGTTCTTATTTTATACTACATTCATATGGCACACAAATATATCGCTAGTATTACTAGAATAAGATGAAAAGATACATTGTAGATTTTGTTTGACAATGTCCCATGTGTCAGCAGATAAAGGCTGAACATCAAAGGCCAGCATGATTACTTCAACCTTTGGAGGTAGTAGAGTGGAAATGATAGCATATCACGATGAATTTTGTGACTCACTTGTCATGGACATTATGAAAACATGATGCTGTGTGGGTAATTGTGGACCGGCTTACAAAGTCAGTACATTTTTTAATAATGTGAATGACCTTCACATGCGAGGAATTATTTAAATTACATATACGAGAAATTATTCGATTATATGGAGTGTCGGTATCTATTGTATCTGACAGAAATCTCAGATTTATGGCTTATTTTTGAAAAAAATTTCAGAAAGTAATGGGAATACAGTTTATAATGAGCACTGCTTTTTATCCACAAATAGTCGGTCAATTGGAAAGAATCATACAAGTTTTGATAGATATGTTGCGAGCATGTTTAGATTTCAAGGATAGCTGGAAAGAATATATGGCTTTAGTCGAATTTATCTATAATAATAGTTATTAGACAAGTATCCAAATGGTATCATATGAAATATTGTATAGAAATTCATGTTGATCTTCTGTTTGTTGGGCTGAGGTGAGAGATTATCAATCATGAGTCCAGATGTGATTAGAAATATTTTAGAGAAAATAGATTTGATACGTCATTTTCTTACAGCTCAAAGTCAACAGAAAAGTTATGCTGATAGACAAAGACGATCTCTAAAATTTGAGATAAAAGATCATATTTTCTTGAAAGTGATGTTAAAAAGGAAAATAATCAGATTTGACAAGCATGAAAAGTTATCGCAAAGATATATTAGGCCTTTCAAAATATTCGAGAAGATGGATTTGGTTTATCAATTGGCATTACCTCTATATTTATCTAGTGTTCACGAGATATTCAATGTTTTTATGCTTAGAAAATATATTCTTGATCCAACTCATGTAATGGATTGGTACAAACTTGTTATTAATGCAGATAGAATATTTAAAGAAATGGTAGTGCGTATCATTGATAGTTGAGATCAAGTTTTGCAATGCAAACTGTGAGACTAGTAAAAATGATATGATATCATCAAGGAATAGAAGAAGCAACATGAGAACATGAATACACGATGTGTGCCGCTTATTCTATTTTATTTGAAAATGAATGTATGTATTTTAATAATTTAATAATTATTTAACTTCAGGATATATTTAAGTGCAAATATGTATTTGTGAGAATTTCGAGATGAATTTCTTAAAGGAGGAGAGAATGTGAAATCCTGAAAAAAAAATGAATAAATAATTAACTTGATTTGGTTTCTGGGAAAAATGATTAAAATAGTAATTTTGTAATAAAAAAAATAATCTGAAAATTTTAAAGTCATAATAATAAAATAGATGTTATTGAATTCATCTTTGAAAATATAACTACAATATCAAATTTTGTTACATTTTGAGAAAGCTAGAATTTGGTTATAATTTTTATTTTTTTTAATAATTATTAAAATATTAAAAAAAAAATACATGTAACTAAAAGACCATGCCATGACGTCCGCACGTGGCTGTGCATGCATGGATGCTATCTAGCCAGCTGTCCAGGCGTCAACCAAAGAAAAAAAAAATTAATTAATAATTATAATTATATGTTTTTTTAATATATTATTAAAAAAACCAAAAACTTTAGGAATCTAGAAAATATGATAACATTGAAAAAAAATGCTCATGTGTGGTGAGAGAGATATAGTAAAGAAAAAAAAATAAAAAAATTATGGAATTTTTTTAATCGTAATGAATTATTCTGAAATCAGAATGGAATAGTTTAAGAACTGTAGTTATTCTACATGATGAGATATTCAATTTGATATCAAATTTATAAATTTTTTGTGAAAATTTTCGAAAGGTTGTGATTTTCTCTCATCAGAATTTTTTTCTATTTAAAAGTTATAAATGATTATGTTTTATATTTTAATTTGAACTGTTAATAAATTTTATTGGAAATGATTAATTGATAAAAAAATTTGGTATTTTATTTAGTAAAAGTTAGTGTAAGACGAATTAGATTTGGATTATTATAATTGTGTCTGAAATATCGGTTAAATTTAAAATGACATAATTGTATTTCATGTGCATGAGAATATTTCATATACATGGGTAGGTGTGTGATATATATAAAGGTATATGTATTGTATTTAGCGAACTTGAATTAGGACAACGTCTAGACTGAGTTGCATGGTATTTTTTTTTCTGGAGCATGGTTATTACAAATTTGTGAACTCGAATATGGACAACGTCCAGATTGAGATACGCGGTGGTTTTTGGAATATATCTAAGGAAAAATATTTTGTCTGAGAAATGTCTAATATATTTTTTGGAGGTCTATATTTCTCAGAGAAAATTCAAGAAAATTATATTTTATTTTGAGAAATATTCAATATGTGTTTCGGAAGATATCCATATTTTTTGAAATAATTTCAAAAAAATAAATATTTCTATAGATATATATATATATATATATATATATATATAATATGTCATACTTGACTTCGACACGTGTGAGGGAGTCGATGAAACTCAGAAATATGAGTATATAAATATTTTATTCATAATTGTATTTATATAAATATTGTACTTGAATGAGTGTTGATATATATGTGTGATATTTTACGTGCACTTATCTATGGAGTAATTCTGTAGGAGTTTATCTCTACAGAGCTTTGCTCACTCCTTTGTTGGATTCCTTTTTAGCTATTGGTCCAGGGTAGATGACAAATTCACATATGAGATCACATATGTTAAAGGAAGCCAGTTGTGGCTTAAATAATATTTTATGTATTTTTTTATTCTTCTGAACAAATAAAATGAAAAAAAATATATAGTATATTTGAGAAAATTTTATTTTATTGCACATTGTATTGTCTGATGGAATGAATGAAATCCCTTGAAGAATGTGGTGTCACACAAATCTAAGAACCACGTGACCATTAGCTAATTCTCATTGTCTATCATTGATTGATTGCTCGCTAGATACTAAACAATTGAACATCTCAAACAATGATTAATTTATCCCAAATACATCTTCCCCCGTTACGTAATTCACTTTTGACCATATTCCTTAACTCATAAAGCCTACAAACATTCTTACCATGATAATCAAAGCTAGAAAAAATATCTAAATCCACAACACAAAGTGAATCCATAAATAAATTCTTTGACCTCGAGCCTATCATTATGATCCAAGTTTTCAAAGATTTAAAATGATTTTAGGCTATGTTAAAAGAAATTGAATTCTCTTGTTTGAAATGGAATATGAGAGCTCCTTTCTCTTATCTTTATGCAAAATAATTTTGGATGCAAGTGGATTTTTCGTGGAAACATTTTTTTGGTGGCTTTATTGTTAGGTATAGTATAAAGCTTGACTTCTAGCTAATGTATTTTATTAATGTTTAGATGTTGATTACCATGACACCTTCTCTTTAATGGTCAAGGCTACAACCATATATCTTGTTTATTCTTGCTATTAATCACAATTGGTCATTATATCAACTTGATATGTAAAAATATATTTCTACAAGGTCTTTTATTATAAGATATCTCCAAGGCACAAGTCTTAGGCTTCATTGGCATTTGTCCATTATTATCTTTTAGTTGTATGTAAACTTTAAAAAGCTATCACATAACTTGGTTAAAATATTAAGTTTATAAATCTAATATAAATCTAATATAAATCTTTATGGTCACACACAAAGAATAGATTTGAAATTAAATATTAAGTTTATAATATTTAGATTTATTGAATCTAATAATATTATTTAAACTTAAGATATCTCTAGTATTAAAATATGATTTAAATGCTTAATAAAATATGATTTATTAAAGGATGGGAAATACATCTTTTATTAAAATATGATACATGATTGACCCACAATGAAAATATTAAATAAATTAAATATTTTATAAGAAATTTTTAATATAATAATATTTTTAGTTATCATACCTCAAGTTGCTATGTATTCTTATATCAGAAATTTTATATTTTGATATAATATAACATAATCTCTAGCAAAGTGAATCATATAATAATTAATAATATTATTTATTTTATCAATTTATTTTTTGATTTAGAAACATGATCACATCATAAAAGGATGAATTAATTAATATTATATTTTTAATCAAGATATCATGTGATAAAAGAATTATAATATTTATTGAAGATAAAATTATAATGAATTTTCACATAACTTTGATAATTAGAATTTATTGCTTGATATTGCTAGTAATCTATAAGCATAAAATGGATTTCAATTTTGACAATCAATCGTGTGTAAATCTATATGGTCGCACACTAAGAATAGATTTGAAAGTAAATGTTGAGTTTATAATATTTATATTTATTGAATCTAATAATATTTTTTAACTCAAGATATTTGTAGTATTAAATATGATTTGTTAAAGGATGTTAAATACATCATTTATTAAAATATGCAAACATATTTTTGTAACATGTAACACATGGTTCTGTTTCATACATGTAATACATGTTTTCCAATCTGGTCAAACATGTTTCATTGAAAACATGTTAAATATGTTTAAAAAACCTTCTTCTAACAAAATATTGTATATGCATGTGAAATTTAAAAACGTGTTTATCTCACTCAATTCATATTAAAATCATTTGTATGGTTTGTCGATCATGTACAAAAATATTTTAAAAAATATAATATTATAATTTTGTTATTTATTAAAATAATTAACATAAAATAGATTATGATAAAACTCATATACAAAAAAGATGTCAAAAGAAGATACTTGATACTGACAATGTCATTGATTATAATTTATTAAAGATTCTAGACTCAACAAATAATAACAATAAAATTTTATTATTTGAGTATTGACTCCTAAATATATGATCCAAGTGACCGAAGTATGTCGAAAAGAAGAATTAATAATAGAAGTATCTCCAATAGAAGTACTTCAATTGGAGCAGGTTGCTCCATGAAAAAAAGTTTGAAATACTCTTAATAAGTAAGTGAAATGAGATTGATAAATATTTACGTACAAGGAAGCACGGACACGGCTCCCTACAGCCGTGTCCACGTGTCCGATACCTGGACACGTGGACATGACACGGACACGGCACCGATATGTGTCCGATACGTCACGTGGCGTATCATTTCACAATCCGTATCCGATATGCCACGTGGCATATCGGATGGTTGCGTTGGCAGCTGTATCCACATCTATAGTGCCCGACGTCCGACGACGTCGGGTGGTCAACGTTGCAGCATGGGTGACGTTGGCCACTGGCAGGGGGCGGGCGCGATTTGAGGGAGAGGCAGGGAGCGGGCACGATTTGAGGGGAGAGGAAGGGGCGCCGCGATTTGTGGGGATAGGAAGGGGCACCGCGATTTGAGGGGAGAGGAAGGGGCGGCGCGATTTGAGGGGAGAGGAAGGGGCGACGCGATTTGAGGGGAGTGGCAGGGGCGGGCGTGATTGAGGGGAGAGGCAGGGGCGGGTGTGATTGAGGGGAGAGGCAGGGGCGGGCGTGATTGAGGGGAGAGTCAGGGGCGGGCGTGATTGAGGGGAGAGGCAGGGGCGGGCGTGCTTGAGGAGAGAGGCAGAGACATAAAATAAAATATTTTTATAAAATAAAATAAAAAATATATATTTTTCTATAATATAATTATAAAATATTATTTTATAAAATAAAATAAGTATAAATATTATCTTATAAAATAAAATAAAATATTTTTATTTTATAAAATAAATAATACATATTTATTTTATATAATAAAATATTTTAATTTAATTTAATTTAATTTAATAAATTTTTTAAAATACCTAATGTTTATAATTAATAATTTTTATTTTTATTTTTATTTTTTTATCATGCCGTATCCTAGTCGTATCCGTATTCTAGTTTTTTAGAATTTGCCGTGTCTCCGTATCCTGCCGTGTCGTATTCCCGTGTCCGTGTTCGTGCTTCTTAGTTTACATAGAAGATTCATCACAAGTAGATTTGATAATTTATTGTATAATCTCTAAGCTCTGAAATTTCTTCTTAATTTATGATGTAAAGTTCAATCTCTCTCCTAAGTTTGTTCTGATCTCTCAAAAAAAGTCTTAGTTGACTTCTCTCCTTTAAAATATTTGTTCCCATTCTATCACTCTCATCCTGCAGAGAAAACTTTGTAGTAGATTGAATGATCATTTTGTCTTCATTTTTTAATACCACACCGCACACCGCAACAAACATACTGCACACCCAGTGTACATGGTTTAGGTTGGGCCACTATACACACTGCCACAAGAGGTGTAGGACCTGTTGTGCCAGCCCATTTTGGCTGAATTTGCTTCGGATCCTTCATTATGATGGGTCGTGCTTGTGTCATGCCTGGGGACTGGGTGAACACGTGATCTGAGCATGGTTCATGATACCACTTTGCTGAATTTTTTAAAAAGATCATGAGGTTAGGACATCAGGTTGGGTCGGATAAGTGCATCATCTGCTCCTCCCAAACTAGATGCATTCTTGTGATGCATCGTTAGCCTGAACTTAAGCTAACCATTATCTCAAGCCCAGGCTAGCTTTTATCTCGAGCCCAGGCTAGCTGTTATCTCGAGCTCAGTCTTGATAGAAACCAACCTAGGCTACTTGTGCCATAGTTGGGCACTAGCAACAATGTTTTCACAGTAGCATTGCATAGTTTCCTTTATAACAACAATGCCAACTGACTATTAGTGCTGAAGTAGTGAAACATTGTGTGTGAGTGTGTGTGTGTGTGTTTGATGGGGCAAGGGCAACCAACATACTGGGTGCTCCATTTTAAGTAAAGAAAAAACAGTAAAAAAAAAAGTCAATTAATATTAACAGATGCTTTCTAGATGATATTTAATTAGGGTAAAATAACCATTTATATATAATTAGGGTCGGGGCAACCTAAGTGCTGGGACCTGGGTGCCACAATCCAATCAAAGAAAAACAGAATAAAAAAAATTGCAACATATATTTTCTTGATAATATTTAAAAAGTGAATTTTTTTATAAAGGCATGTGATTCATAATACATTGTGTGAATTCAGATGTCATTTTACTGGTAATACAAGGGAGTTGAAATGCTGAATCATGCATTTAGTATTCTATTCTCATTATACTTTTCCATTTTCCATATATATGTAATTGAGTTGAATTGTTTCATCTCTCTCATGAGACTCCTTATTCAAGCTTGTATTTATTAATTTTGTTGGGGACGGGAGGTGTTTAATAAGATTACATTTAATTTTGACAATACCTATCAATTTGGACCTGACTATTTGGGCCAGCCTAAAACCTCGGTTTCCCTATTGGTTCTAGCCTTGTCAGAGCTAAAACTGGGCTGTCTGGCTGGTCTGGGTAAGGAATCTGTAAGACTGGCTACCTGGCCTGGATCAGGTTGCACCCAAGGTCACATCTGGGCTGCAACCTGAGTGCAACTCTCACAGCGGTGTGCCAAGCTGTTATGTCTAACATGAGCAGCTGTGCCTCAGGCAAGAATGCCTTGAGTTAACCAAGCTGGACCGGGTCCTTCAGATAACCAGATTTGGTATGGCCTGACCCATTTTTCTGAGCTGCTTGGTTTTGCTGGGCTTGGTAGCTTGAATTGCCAGACCTACTTTTGATTTGTGTATTCCATTTCCAGCTCATATTTGGTATCACTGTTGATTGGAGCCTCATGCGGGGAGTGTATGCTGAGGTTTAAACACAGTGGTATAAAAATTAGAGTCTTGCACTTTTGCATTTGCTAAACCTTTTGAGTTTTATAATGAGATGATAACTCTTAAGATTTTGGAAAAGCAACAACTCTAACATCTAGATCTAGAATGTCTTGTCATTGAATAATTAAAAGCTTTTATTTATTCATATTTTCTTAGATTAAGTAGGATGGTCAATTTTATGTTTTGATGATGATACTTGATCATTCTTCTGGTCCTTGAAGTTTTTAAGTTGTTTTTTTTTTTTTTTTTGTTTTTAACTAGAATGCCCTAAACCAACAAATATGAGATTTAGGACCTGGAACTAAGTTAAAGAACACGGTATCATGCTCTTTGAACATGTCTACCTGTGAAGCAAAGGAAAATTCTTAACTCTCGTGTTTTGTTTATATTTCTTTCACTTTCTAATTTGTTTTCTAGCTATCTCTATGTTGTGTTTTTTATTGATGAGTCTTTGATTATTCTTCTAATATGTTTTAAATTCATGATTATTCTTGAGTAACTAAGAGATTCAATTGTTTTTAATGGTTATGGATTGTAGCAAATTTGAATTCTACTATTCCAAATTATATTATTGAGTTTGAGTTCAAATGTAAAGAAACAATTTTCTTCCGAGTTCAATGAACTATCTTTCATCAATACGAAACTTTTTATCTTGATATCTTTGTTTTGAATAAATTGTATTGCTTAGGATAACTATCTTCCATTAAATTGGTTTCATAATGAACTTAGGTTATTTGTGTCTAAAAGATTAATTCTTTATATGCATGCATTATATTATTGTTCAATTTCTTGTTTTTATACATTTCATTTATTCATATTTGTTGTTGAGATATTATTTGGTTTCATTGTTTAGATGTATAAATGGAATTGTTTAGAGGTGTATTGTGTGCCGTCAAAATTGTTAGGGTTTCGGTGATAGTTGAGCTTGAGGAGAGGGAGAGGAGAAAAGAGAGAGAGAAGAGAATATTCCACATGGATACTCAGTTGGGATATTTCACATTTCGGATGTTCCAATGCTGACCAAATTAGAAAAAGAACTAAATAAACTAATAAATTAAACTAAATCTTAATACATTATTTTAAATTGATGTTTATATATCATAAATATTACCTTCATAAAAGAGGAATTATAACTGTGATCCTAAGAACATTTATAAAGATGTCATAATTTGCTTGTTGGTTTAGTTATATATAATTACTATCAAATTAATTTAAAACTTTTCTTATGTTAAGTGACAATAAGTCAATGTATATTATTTGCTTGTGAAATATTGAGTTTGTAGCAATATGTTTAACTGTTTAGTTATTATAGTAAATGTTAGTCATCTTTGTACTAATAAACTCAGTTTTTCTTAGAAGTTATTAATTTATTAAAGCTTATAAGTAATAAATACCATAATTCTATAATTTATTTATGCTCTTAATTAATAAATAATTATTAATTGTTAATTTTTTAAGAGATAAGTTTGTCTTAAAAAAAATACCCAACTTGCTAGTGAATCTCTTATCTTTTATTTTTAGAGTGCAACTAGATTCTAAATCTCTATTTGATTATGCCTATTATTTTAGAATGAAAATGCATGTAATGAAGTCTTTTTACATATCCAAAAATTTATATAAGTATATCTATATGAGTATATTTGAGAGAATTTTTGAAGTAATTAACTATACTAATAGTAATATTATAAATGATATTTAATTTGGTAATTTTTAGTTAATTTAATTTTTTTATGATTCTTTTGTACTTCGAAGAATCAACTAATAATATTATATCTGTGAATAAGTCTATACTTTGATAAAATAGTGAATTGGCTAGTAGATATCACATTATGTTAATATTAGATAAAATATCAAAAATCTATATTTTTTAGAAAATAAATTTTAGGCCTTTTGACTACACAACCATAATGCGTCAAAAATACTTATGATCTAATTTTTTTTTTAGAAATTTGTTTTGCAAGAATATGTTTAGTTGAGAGAAGCCCAATTCATCTATTTTTATTAGAATAATAATAACATATATTGCTAATATCATATATTATTTTTATGATTTATGTTAATGAAATAAGAATAATAGATACATATCTCTTAAGAATAAATTAAGTGATTGCTTAAGTGAACCCACCGAACTATTCACTAGGAGATTGCTAAGTTTTCTACAGTCTTTTTACTATATATGCACTTATTGGAATTATAAAATATGATGTCAACTGCATAAATATTTCTTTCTTATGATTATCATGAAAAAATATATTTCTCATATATATTTAATATACAATTCATATATGAGAAACAAAAATAAAACATAACCATTCGACAATGACTATCTTCATCATAAGAGAAAATTCAAAAAGTCAATATCACATATTTGTTTAATTATTTGGCTGCCAACCTAGCTCTAAATCAATCAAAATTTTCTCTAAATTTAATTTTTATTATTTACACCCACTTGTATCACACTACACTCATTTATCTAAAATGTTTAGGACAAGATCTCATGTATGATAGTAAGTAATTGTACTTAGTTTATCTAACATAGATTAGTGCTATTCTGGATGATTATGTGTTAAAAAGTGTATCAGAGATTCGGTAGTTATCAAGAAAAGACAAAATTTAAAATATATAATATCAAAATAAAAGTTAGAAGATACATATGTTAATATGTGTTGTGTATAACATATTTTTGATCTCTATGTGGAATAATTAGTACATCTAAGTTAACACTTCGAATTAGATCAACTGACAAGACATGTGACTTGAGAAATGGTGTGGACTTATCTGTTTAGTATATATCTTCTGGTTGAGATAATCATGTCCATCAAACTTTGTCTTCCTTCCCTAGAAAAATTATTACTTCATGTCCTATGATACATTCACACGACTACTTTTTTACTTCATGTTATTAGGGGGTGTTTCATTACTCTTCTTCATATTAGTTGTGCTAATAATATTAGGCTAAAGAGTTGTCAATTTTGGTGTGGTGAGGAGCAACAACTAAACAATGAAATGATTCTATCACAATGATGTTTGAAGATATATCTTTTTAGATTAAGTTCCTAAAAAAATATTGTTTCTAAATAATATTATATTTGCACTCATAATGATTCTCTCAATTTTTGGTGAGTAATACATGTATCATATTTGAGTACTATAGTATTTGAGGAAGACACATTTAAGGGTGAGTAATTTTTTTAGAGAAAAACTTTGAACTAAATAAATATACCTAAACATATTAGATTGAAGGTGAAAACATAATATGAATTGAAATTGATGGAAACAAGAGTTTTTTATTGAAGAATAGGTTTTCTAGCTTTCGAGAGGCTAATCTCTCCAAAACAACAAACAACTATTTGTCCTCTCAATACAATTTTCTCATATCCTTAATAACGCCACACTTTTTTCAACCAACAAAAGGAAGAAATTTTCAAAAGTCCCATTGAAACAAATTGAGAATAAAGATGTCATAAGGACTAATAAAAATTTATTTAAGCATGATGATCAAGTGGTCTTGTGCTTGGTATACGTGAAATGGATTGTTGGTTTTGCAAAATGTTATGGGATATGATCATATAGGATAAAATATCATACTTGGTTGATTAAGAAGATATTAGTTAATATTATTTTAAGTCTTTTTTATTAAATATTAATCTTTCTTTCAACAATCTCATCATGCGTAATAGTACTAGCACAAAATAGTTGATAAGTCATTTTTTATTGTTCAAAGAAATAAATTAATTATATCTTGACTCTTTTATAAAATTTCATAAAAAATAAATAATGTTTGCTCAAGGAAACAAAATAATTGTTATGGAATATATTTTAAATTAATATTATTTTTTAAAATTTTTATGCGACAACCAAATATTATGTCAACTGTTATAAAATTTGATAAAAATAGATAAAGTTTGAGATATATATATTTTTAAATATAGATAATTATGCATATCTAAAATAATCATCGACAAATATAATAAAATAATTTGAATCATCATGTGATCATTTTATTAGATTTTTGAACAAAAATTATTTTGATTTAGTGTTATTTTCTTACTTTGTTTTATTTATTTTTTTGTTTAATTTTGGTTATGAGTATTTGATATTTAGATTGGCCATATATATATAAATATATATATATATATATATATATATATATATTATTTAGAGTTTTTGAGTTTATTAAAAAAGAATAACATTGTACTAAATACCTTAAAATGAACATGCTATCAAAGCTTTGGTGGTTTATTTCGGTGGTGCGCATGGTGCTACCCTTATTTTCATTGTCGATCAAAATTTTGAAAGGCAAAAGTATAAGACGGAATATTTTTGTATTTGTGAGGTGAGATATAAGCTTCGAGATGTCAAGGTTTAAGTTTTTTGAGTATTATAATATATAATTAATTAATATTTTAAAATATGTGGAATAAAATAGCAAAAATAAAATCTGAAAATAATTCATTTGAATTATTAAAAAAATATAGTTGTATATCACTTTCACAAAAAATCATAATAAAGTTATAAAATAAAAATTAGAGTAAATTATTTTAATTTGAATTTTTCTTTTCAAGGGAATTATTATACTCATTCAATGTATTAAAAGAAGAAAAATTTTTACTATCATGTAAATTTTGATCTTTATCATTTAATATAATATTAAACTCATATTTATGATTTTAATTTTTGTATATTTCTTGGTATTTAATTATTTTTTCTTTTGTATTAATGTGAAAATTTTATTTGATCCAATGATATTTGAGTTTATTGGGAGTTGGATGACACAACTCTAATAGCATTAATATTGAATAATTTATTATTCTGAAACCAACAAAGATTAATGAAGTGGAGGGGATCTACTTTCTTTGAAATTTATTCATCATTTGAATATTTTTTCTATCAAAATCAGATTAATATTTTATTTTTTTTGTATACTTTGTTTTTTTTAATCTCATGTTACATCTTACACACACTAGAGTATTTAATTTTTGATATTCAAGTCTATTTTTTTATATGTATTTACAAATGATAAAATAAATAAAATTACATGTTTAAATAAAATAAAGTTCTCTAATATTGAAATAAAAATCTATGTATAAAAATTTATAAAAATAGAAATATTATCAATTTAAACGTGCTCCAATTTCTTTCACATTTTGAAGCACTATAAGTAAGGCTACACACTCGAATAGTAAACTTTTATAACTCTGGTGTTGAACACCCAAAATCTATTCATTAGTTTGTATGATTTCATAATGTTCGAGAATCAATTGTAATATGACTTTCCAATTCATCCATTACTTGGCCAAATAAGTTTAATTGCATGTTAGTTTTTAAACGTTCTTGATAATTCAATTTCCTATCCATGTATTCAAATAATTCTTTTTCCATCTTATCAATATTAGAGAATTTATTCACATATCATAATTAATAATTAAGATAGTAATTTGTTGCATGTTAGTTTTAAATGTTCTTGATAATTCAATTTCCTATCCATGTATTCAAATAATTCTTTTCTCATCTTATCAATATTAGAGAATTTATTCACATATCATAATTAATAATTATGATAGTAACTTGTTGCATGTAAAAGTCAATGAAGTTGTGGAGTCTATCTTGCATCAATTTTTTTCAAATTGTGCCATATATTCTTTTTGTGCCCTCGAAATGATTCACAGAAAAAGACCTACACCTATTATGTCTATAGCTTCTATGCAGATGCCTCGGAGTTTTCTCCATACCTCGCCTCAAGGCGCGCACTAAGGCGCGCCTTGATAATGCCTTTTAAAACTTTGGTGTTGACAACACCATGTATTAGTATTCGACATCGATGAGGATGGTGTTGTTATGTGGGGGTAAAAATTAATTTTTTTATTGTGGTAGTTTGCAAGTTTATTTTTTTTGTTTTTTTTTTAGTATAGATGGTAGCATCTAATATGTTAGTTGTCTCGACTCATTAATCATTATACAAGGCCATAATATATATGAGATTATTATGGATTTGAATTTTATGTCATATTTCTTGGTTTAATGTTTCAACATAGTATCATAGTTGAAGCCATATGGATAATGAACCTTGGAGTTTGTAGAGTTTCCATGCATTGTACCACCATAGTGCACATGGCACCATGTGTAATAGTGCATGTGCTGCATAATAACTTAATGAGGGAAATGACACTTTATACAGTGTATTTAAAAGCGTTTTTAAAAATGCTTTTAAGTGCTCAAGTAACATGTCTCATGCCGTTAAAAAAATGTGGAGCTTGACAAACTCCATGATGAAGCTCTTGTGAGCTCTACAACGGAGCTCAAGGAGCTCTGTCGAGCTCCACGCGAGCTCCATTGAGCTCCAAGATGAAGCACGTGGAGCTCTAGCGAACTCATGATGAAGCCCAACATGTTTGATGAGGACTTCCAGGAAGCTCCGCGCGAGCTCCTTTGAGCCTGATGGAGCTTTTCGAGCTCCACGTGAGCTCCATTGAGGATCTCCAGGAAACTCAATTGAGCTCTTTGTGGAGAGGAGCAAGGGTAAGGAAAGAGGGGTGGGGGACGAGGAGTGAGGGGCAAGGGCAAGGGTGAGAATCATAAATCAAATTGAATCATGAATCAAATTTTTTATAAATTGTTTACGCATTAATTAAATTTATTTCAATAATTGGTATTTTTTTTTGTATCTTAAATTTTTACTTTTATGATTTTTTTAGTATTTTATTATTTTTTCACGTTAAATTTATAATACTAAAAGTTAGTTATTTTTTTTTCATGTTAATTAATTTTTATAGTTAATTTTTTTTTTATTTTAATTTTTAATTTTGACTTTTTGAGAATATTGGTCCCATGTGAATTGGTATGAAATGATTCATATAAATTGATTTGTGATTTAGCGATTCAGTATTTGATTCATTCATGTTTTTGATTCTTTTAAAGAGTCAGATCGTTTACTCCTTAAATCGTGAATTAAATTATGAATCGTATAATGTTGATAACAGTATTATATATATTAAAATTATATGTTCTAGTTGCAAGCTTACGTGCCTCCTTTCCCTTGCATTTTACCCATGTAACCCTATTACCCATTATATATTTGGATCAATATTCAAACCAAAAGTAAACTTTCTTTCCTATTATAGTTTGATTTTCATTTTGCATGAATTTTATCTCAGGGTTTGATTTTTGGAAATTGTTTATTATTTTTCTGTTGCATATATGATAGAAAATGGCTAAAACTCGACCACGAGTCTTGTTCCTAGTAGTAGTATTCATAGTTTTCTCCCCATCAACAAGCGAAAATAATTGGATCCATTGGTTGATATTTGACCCTTCCGAACAATCAAAACTACCTAACATGTTTTCTTGTAGGTGTCCATTGATCGAAGTGGATCGACTCAGCTGCCGTAGAGGCATGTGATAGCACAACACGAACCTGTGAACCACGTCAGGTCGAAGGGAGCATCCCATCGAACCTGGTGCATGTGGAGTATGTTGTCCAATCAAGCCAGCATGTGGCCCTAGTCCATACTGTCCTAGACTATGTAATGGGTCATGGGTCAGATGACGTGACCCATCACATGACCCTGATCCAATCATGCTGACTATGTCGTCTTATTAAAATGATTAATTTTGATTCAGAACCAAAGTGCCAAAATGAGCCATGTGATGCCATTGGCCTATTCAAGATGTTGGACGTATGGTCATTTTAGTAAAATGGCTATTGTATTCATTTTTTTACGGCAGCTACCAGCCATTTTATTATGGAGGACGTGTTGGCTATTTTTTACAAAATTCAGTTTACAGTGGCACTGGCTCATTTTATTACTTCAGCATTACAATGGGATGATATTTAAAATTTTTGGAAATATTATGTTTAGGGTTCTCCAAATGAAAATGTTTATCCATTGGTTTTATTTTTAAAAATTTTTAAAAAATATGCCTAAAATGTAAAATATTCATGTTTTGGGACCTGTGATTTTTAAAACTGGAATGCATGGTTTCCAATATCAGGAAATAATTACAATGGCAAGATTTTACTTTCTTTTTTAACAAAATAAGTTTGATTAATAAGGCCTAAAGAATGCTTCCATGAGTAAAATGCTAATTGGATATTTTATATTGTTGGTTCACTCATTTTTTATGCGAGATAAACCAGTCAGGGAAATCAATAAACAAGACAAAAATGACGCACTTCTTAGTGTGCAAATGTGTATGACATCACCATCTTAGAATGGGTCTTTCATCATTTGGTAGATAAATAATGATACAAAAACGTTCATTCCTTGTCCCTCCCCCTCATTACTCCTAAACCAAAAAGAAACCCTAGCACATACTGCACGTTCCATCGCACAAATATCCAGCATGTGTAAAATTCAGCAACACACATATATAATCCTTTCATTTAATCGAATTGTGTGGTCAGTGTTGAAAAAATTGTGATGGGTGGCGAGAAAAGTCCATTTATTTGGATTTTTAGTGCTTTGGTGATAGAGAATACAAGTTCGCACACATATTTTTTTGAGTTGATTATATTATGAGTAGATAGGTCTGGCGAGAAAAGTATCATTGTATAAACATTTTTATTTCATGTTAATAATATGATGCTTATAATAAGCATCATTAAATTAAGAAAAAAACACAATAATGATGCGTTGGGAAAGTGTCTTTTTGTTTAATGTTCAATAATGACACTATTTGGGAATAAACCCAAATATATTAGCTTATTTATTCCCTCCCCAATTACACATTCAACTTCTATCAATTACACAGCCATGCTGTTTATTTTGTATTTATTCCCTCCCCATGGGTTGCTAGTGGTTTGGTGTTTAAGGTTTAAGACTTATGATTTAAGATTTAAGGTCTAAAAAATTCAGAAATAAATTTAACAAAGATGTTGGGATACTAAGAACTTCTATGGGTAGAATAAGTAGGAAAAAAAATGGATATAAAAATAGAATTATTTAATTATAGTGGAAATTTAACAATGTTCCAATGAATATCCCACTGGGAAAAAAACTAAGCCATGCAACATAATTGGAATGATATAATTTTTTATTAATCAAATGTCAATAAGTAAAATGGGACGGTCAATTTGTGCGTTCATGATCTTTAGTGTGTGTCTATGGATACAGCCCACGAAGAAAATACTAGTAAGATGAGTGAGACAAGTGACTTAAGTGAAGATGATATGTGGATTTTGTTAAATAAACATTAAATGTCAATTTTTAATGGAGAGTTTTTTTTTTTAGACATTAAATATTTGTTTTCAATAGGGAAGATGAAATGTAAAGAGTCAAAAGTGATAATGATTTTTAATTTTTAGTTTTATTAGGGCAAACTAATGCCTATAAATAAATCATTGTATTGATTGTAAAATAACAAGAATTAAAGAAAGAAAGAGTATATTTTCAGAAATATTTTCTCATCAATTATACTTTGCGGCCAATTTTTTTTTTACAATTTGGTATCGGAGGGATGGGGAGTATAATCAATAATGTCCCACTGCCTCGTTTAACGAAGGTGAATTACGAGAATTGGAGCATCCAAATGAAAGCTCTTCTCGGTTCTGTGGATTGTTGGGAGGTGGTTCAAGAAGATTTTGAAGAACCTAAATCTACCGAAGGATATACGACTAGAGGTGTCAACCGGGCCTGGCCGGCACGGCCCGGCACGAGGCACGGCACAGTTCAGCCGTGCCTGGGCCGGCCCGGCACGGAAAAATTCCGTGCCCGGGTTAGGCAGGAGCCGTGCCGTGCTTGACCCGGCACGGTTCGGCCCGCGTCTTGGCACACCGGCATGGGGTTGTCCCGTGCCGGGTGTCCCATGAGCCCGACCCCACGATGCCCCTCCCGCAAAAAAAGACCACGGGTCGGGTCTGATTCGACCCGACCCGTGGTCCCCCGTATCCCGAACTGCTCGGACATGTAAGCCCGAGCTGGCCAGGCAAAGCACGGCACGGCCCACTGTGCCTAGGGGCCATGCCGAGCTCAGCTATTTTTAAACCGTGCCGGGCCGAGCACGGCACGGTACAATAACCATGTCGTGCCCGGCCCGGCCCGGTAGCACGATCGTGCCCTAAAAAAACGGGCCAGGCTGCCCCGGCCCGTTTGACACCTTTATATACGACGACTCAAAATAACTAATAAGGCGTTGAAAGAGACGCGATCAAAAGATAAGACGACATTGTATATCATGTTCCGAGCTATTGATGAATCGAGCTTTGAGAAGATTGCGTGTGCAAAAACTTCAAAAGATGCGTGGAGCATCTTGGAGACTACGTACAAAGGAGCCGACTGAGTTAAACAAGTTCGTCTTCAAACTATTCGCAACGAGTTTGAAAGCATGAAAATGAAGGAGTCAGAAGGTGTGTCCGATTATATCACGCATGTTCAAACCGTGGTAAATCAACTCAACCGAGACGGAAAAAAGTTATCCGATGCGCGAGTCGTGAAAAATATTCTAAGGTCGTTAACTGACAATTTCGAGAATGTGATATGTGTCATAGAAGAGTCAAAGGATCTAGCAACGTTCACAGTCGACGAGCTTGCAGGTTCCCTAATGGCACATGAATATCGTAAGAAGAAGAAAAATAAGGAGATACTTGAGCAAGCACTTCAAACTAAAGCATCGTTCAATGACGAAAAGATATTTTATTCTCAAACTTTCGAGGTAAATGAGGAGGCCGTGGTGGTCGAGGAAATATTTGCGGTGGGAAAAGCCGTAGTCAAGAAGGGTATCACGAGGAGAAGGGGCGATCAAACCAACAAAATTGGCGTGGAAGAGGACGCGGTCGTGGAAGAGGCGGTCGGTCAAATTATTCCAACTTTGAGTGCTACAAGTGTGGCAAATATGGTCACTATGCGAATGATTGTAATTCTGATAAATGTTACAATTGTGGAAAGGTGGGGCACTTTGCAAAAGACTGTCAAGTTGAAAAAAAGATGGAAGAGACAACCAATCTAGCCATGGATGACGAGGCGGAAGAAGACTTTTTCTTAATGACATATAACAAAGTCAACACCGACAACGACACGATGTGGTACCTTGACACAGTTGCAAGCAACCACATGTGTGGGCACGAGCATTGTTTCAAAGAAATGCGAAAGGTTGAAGCTGTATCTGTGTCGTTTGGAGATGGCTCAAAGGTTGAGGTAAAAAAGCCAAGGTACGATTTATTATATACAAAAGGATGATTTCATTGGGTCAATCCAAGATGTGTATTATGTACCAGACCTCAAGAGCAACATTTTAAGTATGAGACAACTCATGGAGAAAGGATATTCAGTTTTTATGAAAGACTGAATATTACTATTGAAAGACAAGCAAGGGCATTCAATTTTTATGAAAGACCGAATATTACTATTGAAAGACAAGCAAGGGCATTCAGTTGCACAAGTTGAAATGAGAAGAAATCGAATGTACAAGTTGAATTTGAGAAGTGTACGAGGAAAATATTTGCAAGTCAATGCGGAAGACAAGGCGTCACTGTGACATCTTCATTTTGGTCACCTACATTATGATGGCCTAAATAAGTTGGCAAAGAAGAACATGGTACACGGACTACCAGACATGGAATACGAGAGAAAATTTTGTGAAGAATGTGTGCTCGGAAAGCATGCAAAAATGTCATTTCAAAATAAGGCAGAGTATCGGGCTAAGCAACCTCTCGAATCGATTCATTCTGACATATGTGGACCAATCACCCCCGAATCTTTCAGCGGAAAAAGGTATTTCATTTCTTTTATTGACGATTTCTCACGAAAAACTTGAGTTTATTTTCTGAAAGAAAAATCCGAGGCATTTGAGGTGTTCAAAAAATTTAAAGTGCTGATGGAAAAGGCAATCGGTAGATATATTAAATCTGTACGATCCGATAGAGGCGGCGAATACACTTCGATGATTTTCATGGAGTATTGTGAGGAGCAATGCATAAGGCGATTTTTAACCGCACCATACTCTCCACAGCAAAATGGTGTAGCCGAGAGGAAGAACCGAACCATTCTTGATATGGTTCGGTCAATGCTCAAAAGCAAGAAAATGCCGAAAGAGTTTTGGGTGGAAGCTGTGCAATGTGTCGTCTATGTTCAAAATCAGTGTCCACATGCAAAGTTGTATGATCAAACACCACAAGAGACATGGAGTGGACAAAAATCAACAGTCTCTCATCTCAAAGTATTCGGCAGTTTGGCCTACGCACATGTGCCGGTTCAGCGAAGAACAAAGCTCGAAGACAACAGCAAAATATATATTTTCATTGGGTATGATGAGAAAACAAAATGATACAAGCTATTTGACCCAATAAGCAAGAAGATTCTAGTGAGCCGTGATGTACGAGTCCATGAAGCAAATGAATGAGATTGGAATAAAGCAACATAGGATATCATTGATGTTGGAGAATCATCAATTGCTATGCCAACAACTATACCGAAAAATTCTGAAACCATTGATGATGAAGATGAACCGCGACAACCCAAGATGCGAAGCTTACAAGATTTGTATGATTCAACAAATGAGGTACACATTGTATGTCTTTTGGTAGATTCTTAAAATTTAAGCTTTGACCAGGCGGTGCAAGATAAAAAGTGACAAACTACCATGAACGAGGAGATTAAAGCAATAGATCGCAACAACACATGGGAGTTAGCAGAATTGCCAAAAGGAACCCAGTCCATTGATGTTAAGTGGGTATTTAAGAGAAAGATGAATGCTTAATGAGAGATAGAATAGTATAAGGCGAGACTTGTAGCAAAGGGATACAAGCAAAAGGCAGGAATTGACTATGATGAGGTGTTTGCTCCCGTTGCAAGAATGGAGACAATCAGATTGCTCATTTCACAAGTGGCTCAGCTCAATTGGCTGATATTACAAATGGATGTCAAATCAGCATTCCTAAATGGTGTGCTTGAAGAAGAAGTTTATGTTGTTTTATAACAACTATTCCTTGCAAAATACAAGGAATTCTCAAGAACAGAAGCAAGAACTGAGAAGAAGATGAAGAACAGAAGAGAAGAAGGAGAGGAGAGAAAATCGCGCAGCAGGAACCAATATCAAAGCATTCAATAAATTATTCATCCAGCAGCTAGGTCAAAAAAAACAGTCGGCTTTTATATCAGTCCGATAATTAAAACAAAAAAATTTATTAAAGGAATACTTTATAGTAATACACCGATAATTGCTCATTAAGGGCATATTGGTAATTTGACTTTAAAAATATCAACTCAACGAATATACCGTCAACAATCCCCCCGATTCGATGTAGTTGAGTTCAGACCAAGCTTTTCTCTCAAATAGACAAGCTTTTCTCTCGGTAGGGACTTCGTGAATATATCAGCTACTTGTTCTTTAGTCCTGCAAAAAACTAATTTAACTTCATTAGATTCAATCGTATCCTTAATGAAGTAATATTTTAAAACTATGTGTTTAGTTCGACTATGCATTACCATATCACTCGTAATAGATATAGTCGATTGATTATCACATAGAATTTTTGTTGGATATTTTTGGACTTTATCTAAGTCGCCCAATAGTTTTCTAAGCCATAAGGCTTGAGAGGTTGCAACTGAAGCTGAAACATATTCAGCTTCAGTAGTGGACAGGGATACGGTTGATTGTTTCTTGGACTGCCAAGAAACAGCCGCAGTTCCTAGATTAAATACATATCCAGAGGTACTTTTGTAATCCTCTGGATTTCCTCCCCAATCACTATCACAATAACCAATGATTTCTGTATGGTTAATTCTGTGATATTTCAGACCTAAATTAAGTGTACCTTTGAGATATCTCAATATCCGTTTGGCAGCACTCAAGTGTATATGATTCGGATAGTGCATAAACCATGACAACAAGTGAACAGAAAAAACAATATCAGGTCTGGTTGCTGATGCATACAGCAAGCTTCCTATTAAGCTTCTGTATTTTTTCTCATTTACTGATTTACCTTTAGCTGAAAGTAGTTTCTGATTTACTTCTAAAGGTGTAGATATTGGTTTGCAGTCACTCATTCCAAAGTTTTTCAATAATTGTTTAATGTATGTGGTTTGAGAAACGGACACACCACTTGTGTCCTGAATTATTTCAAGTCCTAAGAATTATTCTAGGCTTCCTAGGTCAGACATTTCATATTTAATTTCCATTTCTCTCCTAAAATTATTTATCAATTCTGTTTTATTACTTGTAAAGACAATATCATCAACATACAAGGAAACAATTAAAATTCCAGAATTGTTGTCTCTTTTAATATAGAGTGTAGGCTCACTCTTACTTCTACTGAATCCTTGATTCAGAAAGTATGAGTTGATTTGTTGATACCAAGCACGAGGAGCTTGTTTCAACCCATACAAAGCCTTATTTAATTTATAAACACAGTGTTCACTCCCCTTTTTCACAAACCCAGGGGGTTGTTCTACATATATCTCTTCCTTAAGTTTTCTATTTAGAAAGGTAGATTTTATATCTAATTGGAATAAATTCCATCCTTTCTGTCCAGCTAAGGCTATTAAAAGCCTTATGGTTTTTAACCTTGCTACTGGAGCAAAGGTTTCATGGTAGTCTAATCCAGGTTTTTGTGAGTAACCTTTAGCTACCAATCGAGCCTTGTATACAGGCTGATTCGAGTTTGATTTAACTTTAATCCTATAAATCCACTTAACACCTATACTGTGTTTATTTTGAGGTAAGTCAACTAAGGTCCAAGTGTTATTTTTCTCGATAACTGACATTTCTGTCTGCATCGCTTTGAACCAGAATTGATGTTTTACAGCCTCTTCATAGTTGAGTGACTCAACTGAGGTTTAATTACATCTCTGATAAATATCTGACAGGTCTCTATACTTTACAGGGGTTATTTTATTAAGTTCAGTCATAGATTTAGAATTAGATGATGAACAATTACTATACTCAGAAACATACTTGGACTTATATTGAGAATCATGTTCAGTAAAAGAATCAGAATCAGAAATAAATTCAGAAGAAAAAGTAGAGGGTGAGCTGAAATCATACCTTGGAGCATTTTTAAATTTATTGCAGGTTGCAAAAGCTTCTGTGCAACCATTTTTGGTTCCAGAATTAGCTTCAATTAAATCTCCAGCCCACATGCTATTTTCATCAATTAAAATATCTCTACTCACCAGAAATGTCTTAGTTTCTGGTGAGTACAGTCTGTAACCCTTGGATTACAGACTGTAACCTACTAAAATACATTTTAGACTGTTGGAGTCTAATTTGGTTCTATGTGCACTTGGTATATGGGAGTAACAAACACTCCCGAATACCTTTAAGTGTTTGACATTGGGCTTCCCATCTTGACTGCATTGCAGTCTCTGCAGAGCTTTCTGCCCTCTTCAGTAATCGACTCTCATAGGACTTTAAGGAGCTCAGAACTTGCTGGATGGAGAGCTTTGACAGGTCTTTGGTCTCCTCAATCACTGCCACAATGGCATCAAACTTATCAGGCATATAGATTAGAAGCTTTTCAACTAATCGAGTCTTAGAGACATTTTCTTTATGAATCTTTAGTTGATTAACAATGTCAAGAAACTGAGTTTTTCATACTCAGATTCTCGAAGTCTTTTCTCAAGGAGTGCAGAAGGGCTCCTCGAGCCTTCTTATCTCCTTGGTATTCCTCGATTAGGAGGTCCCAAGCCTCCTTGGCTTGAGTACAGCCAAGTAATCTAGGAAATATAGCATTACTTACACCCTGTTGGATGAAAAGTAATGCCTTAGCATTTAATTTCCTTAATTCCTTCTCTTGCAACAGTTCCTTACCATACAGAATAAAGAAATTAGGGGCTTCTTCATATCCAGAAACCACAATTTTCCATATATCTTGTGAGATAAATAATGTTTGCATTTTTACAAGCCAATAGTCAAAATTTTCACAATCAAACAAGGGAATAGGAATTGAACCCGAGTTTGATGAGTTTTGAGTTTTTGAAAACATAATATCTTAAGAACAGCTTGAAAAAAATTTGAACAGAATGTTCGGGTTTTGTAAGAAATAGGTTTTAAAAACCACAAAACCTTTAGATCTTACTAGATCTGGTCAGATCTATGCTCGATCTTAAGAAATTTGTGAGAAATAGTTAGGTTTTCAGAGAACGCCTAAACTGGAGAAATTAGATTTGATTATTGTTCAAAAATAATTTCAATCGCAGTTAGGTATCGATGCTCTGATACCACAATGTTGTTTTATAACAACTATTCCTTGCAAAATACAAGGAATTCTCAAGAACAGAAGCAAGAACTGAGAAGAAGATGAAGAACAGAAGAGAAGAAGGAGAGGAGAGAAAATCATGCAGCAGGAACCAATATCAAAGCATTCAATAAATTATTCATCCAGCAGCTAGGTCAAAAAAAACAGTCAGCTTTTATATCAGTCCGATAATTAAAACAAAAAAATTTATTAAAGGAATATTTTATAGTAATACACCGATAATTGCTCATTAAGGGCATATTGGTAATTTGACTTTAAATATATCAACTCAACGAACAGACCGTCAACAGTTTATATTAAACAACCACCCGGGTACATGAAAATTGGTGAAGAAAAGAAAGTATTGAAATTGAAGAAGACACTTTATGGGTTGAAGTAAGCATCGCGGGCGTGGAATACTCGTATCGATACATACTTCAAAGAGAACGGGTTTGAGCAATGTCCTTATGAACATGCCCTTTATGTGAAGAAGAGTGGAGGTAATATGTTATTTGTTGCTCTTTATGTTGATGATCTCATTTTTATGGGAAATAATAATGAAATGATACAAAAGTTCATGAGTACAATGACACGGGAATTCGAGATGACAGATTTGGGCTTGATGAAGATTTTCCTTGGTCTAGAGGTAAGGCAAGAAAAGATGAGTATTTTTGTATCCTAGGAGGCATATATATAAAGGAGATTTTAAAGAAGTACATGATGGAGTCTTGCAATCCAGTTTCAACACTAATGGAACCAGGTGCAAAACTCTCTAAGTTTGATGGAGGAGAACGAGTCGATACAAGCAAATATCAGAGTTTAGTGGGAAGCCTTCGCTATCTCACATGCACAAGGCCGGACCTTGCATTAAGTGTCGGCATTGTAAGTCGATTCATGGGGGAGCCAGTCTATTCACATTGGAAGGCGTTAAAGCGAATCCTTTGATACATCAAAGGAACAATGTCACTCGGGTTATTTTATATAAATGCGGCAGATTACAAGTTGGTCGGGTACTCCGACAGTGATTGGTGCAGACTTGGATGATCGGAAAAGCACATCGGGTTATGTGTTTTTTATGGGTGACATGGCATTTACTTGGCTTTCAAAGAAGCAACCAATCGTGACACTCTCAACATGTGAAGCTGAATATGTGGCAGCATCTTTGTGTGTATGTCATGTGATATGGCTCAGAAATTTATTGGGCAAGATGGAGCAACAACAACTCGGTGCAACTGAGATACGAGTTGACAACAAATCAACAATTGAATTGAACAAGAACCCGGTGAATCATGAGAGAAACAAACATATTGACGTTTGTTTCACTTCATCCGAGATCAAGTAAAGGAAGGAAATATAAAATTAGTATACGTGGCAAGTCGGGACCAAGTCGCAGATATCTTCACCAAACTACTACCTACGATACTACTCGACAACTGCAAAAGATTACTCGGCATGAAAGATGGCAGAAGCATTTAAGTTTATGGGGAAGTTTTGTTAAATAAACATTAAATGTCAATTTTTAATGGAGAGTTTTTTTTTAGACATTAAATATTTGTTTTCAATAGGGAAGATGAAATGTCAAGAGTCAATAGTGATAATGATTTTTAATTTTCGATTTTATTAGGGCAAACTAATGCCTATAAATAAATTATTGTATTGATTGTAAAATAACAATAATTAAAGAAAGAAAGAGTTATTTTCAAAAATATTTTCTCCTCAATTATAGTTTGCGGCCAATTTTTTTTTTTACAGATTTAAGTGACTGGTAGAATATTGCAACGGCCAGATGAATAACATACGAGGAAACTTTCAATAATGAAATTAATCTTTTAAACATTAAGCATATTTAGTAAAATTGGGTGAACACAAATATCAATTCAATTTGATGCTATTCATGTTGTCTTGCCAATGAATTCTAACATGATTATAAATCACATCTCAAAGATGCCGTCATTCTCCTATCTAACATGTTAAAGACCACAACAAATGTCATAAAAATGCTGCATAAATAACATTACCGATGTACAAGTACAATAATTGAGGTTTATAATATAAATTATTTATGCTAACATGCAGCTGAAAAAAAATATTAGTAATGAACTAATGTGAAAATTTGTTAAAAAAAATCAGTACATTGAACGATGATAATGAACAACCATGTGCACACCGACAATATTGGCATCACAGGATATCACGAGCTAGGCTTTGATTAGGCCGGGCCACCCATGCTGCTGGTAAAGGGGTCTTATTTCCCTGTGTTGTTTTATAACAACTATTCCTTGTAAAATACAAGGAATTCTCAAGAACAGAAGCAAGAACTGAGAAGAAGATGAAGAACAGAAGAGAAGAAGGAGAGGAGAGAAAATCGCGCAGCATGAACCAATATCAAAGCATTCAATTAAAAATATTCAGCCAGCAGCTAGGTCAAAAAAAACAACAGGCTTTTATATCAAATCCGATAATTAAAACAACAGATTTATTAAAAAGATACTTTACAGTAATACACCGATAATTACTCATTAAGGGCATATTGGTAATTTCACTCTAAATTTCTCAACTTAACGAACAGCCCGTCAACAATCCCCCCGATTCAATGTAGTTGAGGTCAGACCAAGCTTTTCTCTCAAATAGACAAGCTTTTCTCTCGGTAGGGACTTCGTGAATATATCGGCTATTTGTTCTTCAGTCCTGCAAAAAACCAACTTAACTTCATTAGATTCAATTGTATCCTTAATGAAGTGATATTTCAAATCTATGTGTTTAGTTCTACTATGCATTACCATATTATTCGCAATAGATATAGTCGATTGATTATCACACAGAATTTTTGTTGGATATTTTTGGACTTTATCTAAGTCGCCCAACAGTTTTCTAAGCCATAAGGCTTGAGAGGTTGCAACTGAAGCTGAAACATATTCAGCTTCAGCAGTGGACAGGGCTACGGTTGATTGTTTCTTGGACTACCAAGAAACAGCCACAGTTCCTAGATTAAATACATATCCAGAGGTACTTTTGTAGTCCTCTGGATTTCCTCCCCAATCACTATCACAATAACCAATGATTTCTGTATGGTTAATTCTGTGATATTTCAGACCTAAATTAAGTGTACCTTTGAGATATCTCAATATCCGTTTGGCAGCACTCAAGTGTATATGATTCGGATAGTGCATAAACCATGACAACAAGTGAACAGAAAAAACAATATCAGGTCTGGTTGCTGATGCATACAGCAAGCTTCCTATTAAGCTTCTGTATTTTTTCTCATTTACTGGTTTACATTTAGCTGAATGTAGTTTCTGATTTACTTCTAAAGGAGTAGATATTGGTTTGCAATCACTCATTCCAAAAATTTTCAATAATTGTTTAATGTATGTAGTTTGAGAAACAGACACACCACTTGTGTCTTGAGTTATTTCAAGTCCTAAGAATTGTTTTAGGCTTCCTAGGTCAGACATTTCATATTTAATTTCCATTTCTCTCCTAAAATTATTTATCAATTCAGTTTTATTACTTGTAAAGACAATATCATCAACATACAAAGAAACAATTAAAATTCCAGAATTATTGTCTCTTTTAATATAGAGTGTAGGCTCACTCTTACTTCTACTGAATCCTTGATTCAGAAAGTATGAGTTGATTTGTTGATACCAAGTACGAGGAGCTTGTTTCAACCCATACAAAGCCTTATTTAATTTATAAACACAGTGTTCACTCCCCTTTTTCACAAACCCAGGGGGTTGTTCTACATATATCTCTTCCTTAAGTTTTCCATTTAGAAAGGCAGATTTTATATCTAATTGGAATAAATTCCATCCTTTCTGTCCAGCTAAGGCTATTAAAAGCCTTATGGTTTCTAACCTTGCTACTGGAGCAAAGGTTTCATGGTAGTCTAATCTAGGTTTTTGTGAGTAACCTTTAGCTACCTATCGAGCCTTGTATACAGGCTGATTTGAGTTTGATTTAACTTTAATCCTATAAATCCACTTAACACCTATACTGTGTTTATTTTGAGGTAAGTCAACTAGGGTCCAAGTGTTATTTTTCTCGATAACAGATATTTCTGTCTGCATCGCTTTGAACCAGAATTGATGTTTTACAGCCTTTCATAGTTGAGTGACTCAACTGAGGTGTAATTACATCTCTGATAAATATCTGACAGGTCTCTATACTTTACAGGGGTTATTTTATTAAGATCAGTCACAAATTCAGAATTTGATGATGAACAATTACTATACTCAGAAACAGACTTGGACTTATATTGAGAATCATGTACAATAAAAGAATTAGAATCAGAATCAGAATCAAAAATAAACTCAGAAGAAAAAGTAGAGGGTGAGCTGAAATCGTACATTGGAGCATTTATTAATTTATTGCTGGTTGCAACAGCTTCTGTGCAACCATTTTTGGTTCCAGAATTAGTTTCAATTAAATCTCCAGCCCACATACTATTTTCATCAATTAAAATATCTCTACTCACCAGAAATGTCTTAGTTTCTGGTGAGTACAGTCTGTAACCATTGGATTGCAGACTGTAACCTACTAAAATGCATTTTAGACTCTTGGAGTCTAATTTGGTTCTATGTGCACTTGGTATATGGGAGTAACAAACACTCCCGAATACCTTTAAGTGTTTAACATTGGGTTTCCTACCAGTCCAGGCTTCCACTGAAGTTAAGTTTTCCAGTGCTTTGGTTGGGCACCTATTGAGCAGGTACACTGAAGTGTTCACTGCCTCTGCCCAAAAATTTTTTGGTAAGTCTTTCTGGTTTAACAGTGTTCTGGCCATTTCCATTATAGTCCTATTTTTCCTCTCCACAACTCCATTCTGTTGTGGTGAGTAGGCAGTGGTAAGCTGCCTAGCTATTCCTTTGGATTCACAGAAGTTTGTGAATTTTTAAGAGAGGAACTCACCTCCTCTGTCTGTTCAAAGTGACTTAACACTTAGACCAGATTGTCTTTCGACAAGTTGTAAAAGTTTCTTGAAGCATTCAAGTGCTTCAGACTTGTGCTTCAAGAAAAATACCCATATATATCTCGTGCAATCATCTATAAACAATAAGAAATAACTACTACTGCCTAGAGACTTCACTGACATAGGGCCACATATGTCAGCATGCAGTAGTTCCAGGGGTTTAGAAGCTTTCCAGGCAGAGTGCCCCGGAAAGCTCTTTCTGGATTGTTTTCCCAGTGAGCACAATTCACAGATAGAGGTAGGTGGTGAAAGGATTGAAAGCATTCCAGTTACTAAGTTATTTTGAAAAATATTTTTTAGGTCAAAGTAATTCAAATGCCCAAACCTTCTGTGCCATAGAGAAGTGACAGATTGGACATTCATTGAGAATGCCTTATCTGTTTTCTCAACAAATGTCAGTGGAAAACTTCTTCCACTTGACATTTTTACTATCCAGGAAGGTTGATTACTGTCTTGATCAAAAATTTCACATGTTTTATTTTCAAATGACAATTTATAGCCTTTTTCAATTAACTGGCCAATGCTTAGTAGATTCTGGTCCAAGGCATGAACCAGAAGTATATCCTTTATGAACTTTGTTCCAGAGCAGGTGGGTACTGCCACTCTGCCCTTGGCTTATGCCTGAACTAGTTCACCATTCCCCAGTTTGACTTGTGAATTTACTACTTGAAGTAAATCCACAAATATCTCTTCATTTCCAGACATGTGGTTTGAGCAGCCACTGTCCAGAAACCAAGTGTTTATAGAATGTGTATTTTCTGTTTCGTTTACATAAAATAGATGTTCTACAGAACCTACTCGTTCTGTAAAACTATCACTATGTTTAGAGATGCTCTTACAGTTCTTAGAACTATGCCCAAACCTTTTACAGTTTTGGCATTGGTTTTGTTTTCGAAACCAACACTCTATCGCAGTGTGGTTTAATCTCTTGCATATAGTGCAAGAGAGAGATTGTTCCTTAAATGAGTCTGTTGAGAGAGTAGAAGTAGAGCCTGTTTTAATTTAATTTTTGTTTTTATTTTTAGACTCATACCTTAGTGCATTTTTCTTACTCCTCATGTCTCTGTATAGCCACAATAGCATCAAACTTATCAGGCATACAGATTAGTAGTTTTTCAACTAATCGAGTCTCAGAGACATTTTCTCCATGAATCTTAAGTTGATTCACAATATCAAGAAACTGAGTTGAAAACTCAGTAAGAGAATCTAAGTTTTTCATACACAGATTCTCGAAATCTTTTCTCAAGGAGTGCAGAAGAGCTCCTCGAGCCTTCTTATCTCCTTGGTATTCCTCGATTAAGAGGTCCCAAGCCTCCTTGGCTTGAGTACAACCAAGTAATCTAGGAAATATAGCATTACTTACACCCTGTTGGATGAAAAGTAATGCCTTAGCATTTAATTTCCTTAATTCCTTCTCTTGCAATAGTTCCTTACCTTCCAGAATATAGAAATTAGGGGCTTCTTCATATCCAGAAACCACAATTTTTCATATATCTTGGGAGATAAACAATGTTCGCATTTTGACAAGCCAATAGTCAAAATTTTCATCATCAAACAAGGGAATAGGAATTGAACCCGAGTTTGATGAGTTTTGAGTTTTTGAAAACATAATATCTTAAGAACAGCTTGAAAAAATTTGAACAGAATGTTCGGGTTTTGTAAAAAATAGGTTTTAAAAACCACAAAACCTTTAGATCTTAATAGATCTGGTCAGATCTATGCTCGATCTTAAGAAATTTGTGAGAAATAGTTAGATTTTTAGAGAACGCCTAAACTGGAGAAATTAGATTTGAATATTGTTCAAAAATAATTTCGATCTCAGTTAGGAATCGAAGCTCTGATACCACAATGTTGTTTTATAACAACTATTCCTTGTAAAATACAAGGAATTCTCAAGAACAGAAGCAAGAACTGAGAAGAAGATGAAAAACAGAAGAGAAGAAGGAGAGGAGAGAAAATCGCGCAGCAGGAACCAATATCAAAGCATTCAATTAAAAATATTCAGCCAGCAGCTAGGTCAAAAAAACAATAGGCTTTTATATCAAATCCAATAATTAAAACATCTGATTTATTAAAGAGATACTTTACAGTAATACACCGATAATTACTCATTAAGGGCATATTGGTAATTTCACTCTAAATTTCTCAACTTAACGAACATCCCGTCAACACCCTGAACACTGGAAATCCCACATGCGAAGAGGTTTAGAGTGACCTGTGTGGCGTGCAACTAACATTCTCGTTGTTAGGTGAGACTCTCAATCTACATAAACACAATTTTTTTTCTATTTTCTTGAGGGGACACCAAGAAGTCTTAGTTGAATATGGCTCTAAACGGAAAGCTAGAAACCGAGGTTGAGCTCAAGCTATCTGCAGAGAAGTTTTATGGTGCCTTTGCGACACAAACCTACAATTTTCCTCAGCTCATGCCGAGCATCATACAAAAAGTCGATGTTCATCAAGGTGACTGGGAAACAGATGGCTCCATCAAAATCTGGAACTACTTTACTTTGGGTAAGAACCCGATCATCTCGACTCCATGTACATGCATCACATGCATCATGATAAATTGAAATCCAAAAATATTACATCCATCATTACCTAAAATAATTTGGCATGCGACTCTCCCAAGCCAATTGCTTTGTTTGAGAATTCCCACGATGAACCAGAACCTAAGAAAAACAACTGGGTTCGGGGGTTCTAGGTTCTGAAATAAAACATTATTTAAAATAATATGTAAATGACAACTTTAACACCCCACTGAGAATATCTCAGGCATTGAGAAGTATTTGTTAAAAATTAAAACTTATTCGAGATAAATCAAAAATCATAATTAAACAGCAGTTGATCGATTCTTTGATGTCTTCTGATGTTGTACAGCAAACTTCAACATTTCTTTGTTATTAATATGACAGATGGGAAAAAAGAGACCTTCAAGGAGAAGATAGAGCTGGACGATGAGAAGAAGAAGATTAGGCTCGTTGGCCTTGAAGGGGATGCAATGAAGAGTTACAAAGTTTACGTAGTGACTTTCGAATGTATTCCAAAAGGAGATGGAAGCGTAATAAAGCTGGTCATTGAATATGAGAAATTGCATGAAAACGTGCCTCCTCCAGATCAGTACCTCAGCTTCATAATCAAACTGGCTCAAGGAATCGGTACCAGCTTCTCCGATGAATAAGAAAAGTCGACTTTTCCCGTTGGATGGTCAAATAAATCGCAAGAAGGGTATTTTGCTCATGTCAACCATGTGATGCTGTTCTTTAGTCAAAAACTCTTGAAACATTTACAAAAATAACATTTTCATAAATAAAATGACTCAAGAATTTCTACTTAGATTATTGTCAATTGTGGCGTATTGTTGTTGTCAAATAATCACCAATAAAAAATATTAATCACCGACTACCAATGATATGGTAGTCTGGATGGTAAATGATCAATGTGCAACCTTGGGGTTGTGGGTTGTGCCCAATGTTACCTGGTGCATAGTTATTCAATGGTGTTATGGCGAGTTAAAATTAATTTAGCAACAACATTGATTTTCCGTACTTGAATGCGCATGTTTGTACACCGTTTGACCGTTTTGATGCATATATATATATATATATATATATATATATATATATATATATATATATATATATATATATATATATATATATATATATATATATATCAATCAATCAATCTACAAATCTATCTATCTATATATATAAATATATATAAATCAATCAATCAATCTACAAATCTATCTATCTATATATCTATCTAACTATCGATCTAACTATCTATTTATCTATCAATTTATTTATCTATATATCATATACATGTGTTTATCTATCTATTCATCTACCTAAATATCTATTTATTTATCTATATTTCTTTCTAACTATTTATCATTCTATCATTCTATTTTATATATATATATATATATATATAACTATTTATATATCGATCTATCTCTATGACTATCTATCTATCTACATATATGTCTATCTATCAAAATATCTGTCTATCAATCTATCTGTCTATTTATGCATCGATCTATCTGACTATGTGTCTATCAATCTATTTATCTATCTGATATCTAATTATATGTCTATTTTCTATCTATCAGTTTAACTATCTATTTGTATATTTGTCTATCTATCTAATTGACTATTTTTTTATTTGCGTATCTGTCTAACTATCTATCTGTCTCTCTATCTATTTGTCTATATATATATATATATATTTCTTTATCTATCGATCTATATGCCTTTCTATCTATTTCTCTCTATTTATCTCTCTATCTCTCTAACAATCTATCTATTTGTCTATCCATCTATTTGTCTATATATCTATCTTCTATGTATCTATCTATTTATAATTATATCTGTCTATCTATCTGTCTGTCTATCTATCTATCTAACTATCTAACTAACTATTTTTCTATTTATCTAGCTATCTATCTATATATCAATCAATCAATCAATCAATAAAACAATCTATTTAATTATCTATTTATCTATCTATCTAACTATCTAACTAACTATTTTTCTATTTATCTAGCTATCTATCTATATATCAATCAATCAATCAATCAATAAAACAATCTATCTAATTATCTATCTATCTTACTATATATCTATTTATATATATATATATCTATTATCTGTCTATCTATCTATATATCTATCTGTCTATCTAACTCTCTATCTATCTATTTGTCTATATGTATGTCTATCTTGTCATCTATTTATCTATTATTCTCTCTACCTATCTAATTATGTATATGTCTATCTGTCTATATATCTTTTAATCTATTTATGTATCTATCGATCTGTTTCTCTATCTATCTATTTGTTTGTCTAACTGACTAACTATCTACATGTCTTTCTATCTTTCTATCTATTGATCTATCTAACAACCAATCTATGAATCAATCAATCTATCTATTTATCAATATAAATATAAATATAAATATAAATATAAATATAAATATAAATATAAATATAAATATAAATATAAATATAAATATAAATATAAATATAAATATAAATATAAATATAAATATAAATAAATAAATAAATATATATATATATATATCTATTCACCTACTTACCTACTATCTATCTATCTATCTATCAATCAAATTATCTTTCTATATATTTAACTATATTCGATGTGTGTGTATGTATATATATATATATATATATCTATCTATCTATCTTTTTTTAATCTATTTATCTATTCATCTATCTATATGACTATCAATCAATCAATCAATCTATCTATCTGTCTATTTATTTTTCTATCAATCTATCATTCTATCTGTCTCTCTGTTTGTTTGTCTATCTATCTATATAAGTAAATTATTTATTTATCTATTTATCTATCTGTCTATCATTCTATGTGTCTATCTATCTTTTTATCTATTTATCTATATATCTATTTATCTATCTAATTATCTATCTATCTATCTATCGATCGATCGATCGATCTGTCTGTCTATATATCTATCTAGCTGACTATCTATCTGTCTCCCTATCTATATGTCTACCTATCTATCTGTCAAATTTCTATCTATCTAATTATATATCTATCTAATTATCAATATGTCTATTTATCTATCTATCTGTCAGTCTATCTATCTTTCTGTCTATATATATATATATATATATATATATATATATATATATATATATATATATATATATATATATATATATCTATTTATCAATCAATTAATCATTCAATCAATCAATCTATCTATCTATTTGTGTGTCTCTCTATTTGTCTATCTCTTTACCTATCTATTTATCTATCTATCTATCTATCTTATCTATCTATATATAAATCTATCTATCTGTCTGTCTGTCTACCTATCTACCTATCTATTTATTTATTTATTTATTTATTTATCTATCTATATATCTATTTGTCTATCTAATTATATGTCTATCTATCTTTTGTATCTCTATGTATTTATCTATTTATTTTTCTATCTATATGTTTATCTATATATGTGTCTCTATATCTATCTTTCTATCTATCTATTAGTCTATAAATCTATATATATATATATATATATATATGTTTATCTATCTATCTATCTATAAGTCTATCTATCTATTAATCTATGCATCTGTCTATCTATCTATTAATATATCTGTCTACCTGTCTATCTATCTATATATTTATTTATTTATCTATCTATCTATCTTATTATCTGTCTATCAATCTATCAATCTATGTATCTATCTGTCTATCTATCTATCTATCTTTCTATCTATCTATTTGTCTATCTATCTGTCTGTCTTATATATATGTATATATGTGTCTATTTATCTATATGTTTATCTATCTATATGTCTAACTATCTATCTATCTATCAGTTTGTCTATCTATCTATGTATCTATCTATCTCTTTATTTATCTAACTTCTATTTATCTACCTATCTTTCTGTCTATCTATCAATATATATATATATGTCTGTCTGTCTATCTTTCTATTTTTCTATCTTCCTGTCTATATATTTATCTGTCTATTTATCTATCTATGTATCTATCTATATATCTATCTATTTGTGTATCTATCTATCTTTCTATCTATATATTTGTCTATCTATCTATTTTTCTATCTATCTATCTTATATTTATCTTTATATATGTCTATATTTCTATATGCCTTTCTATATGTCTAAATAGCTACCGGTATATCAATCTATCAAACTGTCTATCTAATTATCTATCTATCTATCTATTTATCTATCTATCTATCTATCTATTTATCTATCTATTTATTTATCTATCTATATATCTATCTATCTATCTTTCTTTCTTTCTTTCTATTTATTTATCTATCTATATATCTATCTATTTGGCTATCTACCTACCTACTTACCTATATATATATATATATATATATTTATCTAGCTGTCTATCTATCTTTTTGACTACCTACCTACCTACATACCTACCTACCTATCAATCAATCAATCAAGCAATCAATCAATCTATATATCTATATGTATGTATGTATGTATGTCTATCTATCTATCTATCTATTTATCTAACTAACTAACTAATTATCTGTCTATATATCAATCTGTCTATCTATCTATCTATCTAACTAAATGTCTATTTATCTTTATTCTATCTATCTATCTATCTGTTCATTTTTTTATTTATCTGTCTATCTATCTATCTATCGGTCTGTTTATCTATTTTAATATCTATCTATCTATTATTCTATTTGTCTACACACACACACACACACACACATATATATATATATTTGTCTATTTATCTATTTTTTAATCTTTTTGTCTATCTATCCTTCTATATATATATATATATATATCTATGTATCTATCATTTTGTATGTCTATCTATCTATCTATCTATCTGTCTGTCTATCTATCTGTCTATCTATCTATCTAGCTATCTATCTATATATCTCTCTGTCTACCTATCTATCTATCTGTATGTCTATCTGTCTTTTTGTCTATCTTTCTATCTGTCTCTTTATCGATTCTTCTATCTATCTATATACCTATTTGTCTATTTGTCTACCTATCTATTTGTCTACATGTCTATCTGTCTACTTGTTTATCTCTCTATTTGTCTATTTATCAATTTATCTATTTCTCTATTTGTCTATCTCTTTATCTGTCTATCTGTCCATCTCTATATCTCTCTATTTGTCAATCAATCAATCAATCAATAAATCAATCAATCTATCTATATATTATCACAAGAAAATATCTATTTAGCTAATAAAATTTAGCGAGAAAAAATCCCTTGCTAATTACCGAGCGATTAGCTAGGGAATAATAGATATTTTTGATTTTACATTGAATTAAAAATTTGTGACACATTTTTGGTGGATTAGTGATGGAAATTTTCGATTGAAAATTGTCCCACTAATTTTGTCATAGATTTTTGCTCAAAGAACGGCGATAATTTTAGTAACAGATTTAGTGATGGACTTTTCCTAGCTATATAGAATGAGACAAAATTCATTGCTAAATAAATATCTTAAATTTTTTTATGATTTTATTTTTAATTGCAAGCAATCATTCCTTAAATGTTAATTTTCACAAAATATATACATTTAGATAGGAAAAATTTTTATCGCTAATCTTTAATGATTTAATTTTTGTTAATATATTATTTGTTTTAATATTTTATTTTATTTTGTATATTAAAGGTATGTCATGGTCTATAGGTGAGCGATCCTTGAAAGACACATTCTCCTCGTATAATTATAAAAATAGTATATTATAAAAAATAATTTCAAATATATATAAATACAAAAAAATATTTATGTTAATAAAGACTACAATAACTATTTTTATGATTATACAATTTTTAAAAAATTATAAAAAAAATTCTAAAATTTTTAATTAATAAATTTAAAATTTTGTATTAAAAAACATTTAATAATTAATTCTATAATTATAATAATTTTTTAAGATATTTTAAATAATAAATGAATATATATTAAAGTTATTACTAATAAAAATCTAAGATAATTTCATTGTATGATTAAATAAAATATATTTACAAAAATATTTGAATTAACAAAAAAACTAGTAAATATTAATATTATTTTAAGTAAAAAAAATAGTTTTATGATTATAATAAACTTTTAAAAAATAAATATTAAAAAAATTTGAAAATTTTGATTTATTAAAAAAATTTCAAATTTTTCATTAAATTTAATAGAAAATAAATTTATATTTAAAGATAGATATAGAAATATTTGCTCCTCCTAAAATTTATAAAAATTCAACAATTGTGTAAGATTTTTACTAATAACTTTTAATATTTTGTCTTTATTAAAATAATAAATATCTTTTACTTAATAATCTTTTTACTTTGAATAATTTTTAGAATTTCATAAATTATAAATTATATCAAATAATATGAAATTTTATGTCTTTAATATTATTTCATATATTCTTTATAAAAATTAATATGAATTCTTAAAAATTTATAACCATAAAATATATAATTTATATATTTTTTAACATAAAGAGTATTTATAATTCATAGGGAAGTGACTCGAAGACCAATAATCTTTTCATGTGTGCCTTGCTATATGAAGTTTATAAATTTTGTAACCATTTGATTCTTTTTCTATTTGGAAGGCCAAAATCTATTCTTTTAAATTGGTTATATATTTATTATTTAATTAATTTGACAATTAAAAATTATAATGTGTTTGTTTTTCATGTGTGCCTTGCTACATGCACATTAACTTGTTGAAAATAATTTATTAAGTAAAAAAACAAAGGTGAGTCTTTATGTTTTATATATATTTATTGTTTATTGAATGTTTTGATAATTAAAAATTTAAAAAGCTATGGAATTTTAAAACTTAAAAAACCTTATCAATTTAAGGAGAGTTTCTCTTCATAAAAATTAATAGTTAGAGTCTTAGAGACAACTCAAAGTCTCTGACTTTTGTCATCACACACACACTCTCTCTTGACTTGGATATATTCAAAATGAAACCTAACAGTGGAGTAAGCGATTTCTTTCAGCCGTAGTCATGAGTTTCTTATCGATTTGAGGTACACTTTCTACCCTAACTCTTTATCGCTTATCTTAATGCAAGAGTGTTTGATTTGAGGTACACTTTCTACCCTTATTCAGCAAAACAAAAACTAAAACGTGGCTGTCATGTTGTTAAAGAATGGAATGTCTTGTCCCATGATGTTCTTTAAGGTTTTCCTAGAAATGTGATGCAAGGTTTTTATGATGAGAATATGTAATATTATTCTTTAGCATGATGTGTTCCAAATAACTATAAAATAAGACTAAACTCATAGTAGAGTAAAATACAATAGCTAACAATATTATGACATTAAGGTTTGCAAAATCATGACATAGAGTTTTCAATGAAGTAGAATTTAGCATGGTTTGCATCAAATCAAAATTTAGCAATGTTTGTAGTAATCTAAAGCCATAATACTAATAGTTATTCCAAGACAACAAGGAATAGGCATAGATGCAACAACAAGGATTCACATGGCAGTAAAGAGTTAGCATATTACAACAAGAGTTAACATGTTGTGACGAGATAAGACAATAGCAAAGTGATATACTTAGGAAACATGGAATGAGTAAAAACACAACAATGAGAGAAATCATGCATCAGTGCTAGTTAGCATGCAACATCAATAGAACATGGAGCATTGAAGAGAAATTATGCAATAACTAGAATTCACCACAAAAAAATAGAGGAGCAAAATAGAATGCAAATAGACTCGAAGAGACATACCTAATTTATCTTTTTTATCACATTTGACTCTGAGAGAAAAACATCACAACACTTATCAACTAAAACCATACACCATGGTCTAGAAAATAAATAATAAAATATTAGAGGAGAGTCTCGCACTCGTTCTCACTCTTTCTCATTCTCTCTCTCTCTATTTCTCCTCCATTCTATTTTTTTTTCTATTTATGTTGCACAACAGCATGCACACTTATCTTCCCATCAGACATTTATCTTTTTTTTCTTTCACCAAAATATCACAGATAATAGGAAACATATTTTCTCATTATTCATCTTTACTTGTTTTAGCCCTACAAAAAATATACAAAAATGAGTAATGATTGAATTCAAAGATAAAATAAAATAAAATAAATAAAATAAAGGTTTAGCATGTCAAATTAAATTAAACTAATTCAACATGATCGAACCAATTTGAACTATTTTCCCAACTTCTAGAAAACTCAATAATATTTACATGTGTAATTGAAAATAATTGAGTAAGAGTTTCTCTATTCACTTTGAAATATTCTTATGTTATGCGGTGTTGTGTGCTTAGAACCCCAAATCACTTTTATTTATAGGCAATATTTCAAGTTAGTTAATTTTGGATCCAACATTTAGTAAGCCAACACATAGCTTTCACATGTCAAGTCAATCCTTGGTAGGTATACACAACATCATATAACAAGGATACTTTCAAGCACTTTGCATTAATGCACGAGAACACATAGTAAGCACATAATCAATACTTATCACTCATGTAAGCTAAGAAATGAAAATCATACAAACTAACATATGATATTCATGCAAGTAAGCATATGATAAGCTTGTAAGTCAACTGCCAACATTTGATATAAAAATAATTATTCTTATTAATTTTTTCATAGACTTTATTGTCATTTTCCTACATGATTCATCTAATTTTTATGGTTGCACATATCTTTAACAAAGATTATCATGGTGTGTATATAGAGAGAGGGATATATATATATATATATAAAGATTTATATTTACCATGTATCTAACATTTTGTAAATAAAATTTATCTCAAAATTATCTCAAACATAATAACTTCATATTTATGTTTCTTGAAATAAAACACTTATATTTCTAATAATTTCAATATTCCTTCAATAGATGTTTTGTAGTGTGTGATTCCTTGTGTTCTCTCTTGTGTTAGTGATGAGTGGACTTGTTGAATCAAGTTTAGTAATATTAGAATAATGATTTCATACTGATATAATAAGATCAACATATAGCAATGTGTCATGAACACTCAAGCTAAGATAGTAAAAATATATATGAACCAGACTTTTTTGTACATAATTACTATCAAGAATAATATTTTTAAAAACAAATAGCATGGTAATAAGAATCCAAACCAACAACATGATAGTCTGATTGACAAAAGATGATGAATACTCTAACACTAAAAAAATGAGTCCGATCCACGTAGATGTTGGATACATTTTCCATGATGGTATCATTTATCATGTTGTTTAGATGTTGGGATGTGAGTTTTACCAATTCTAACCATGAAGCCTCATAACTTATATACGAGCCAAATAATAATTTTGGGTTGAGTTTGGGAGAAGGGTGGGGGGATAAAAAAAAGTTCAATATTTTTAATCTATAACATTTTTGATTTAGATAGAGGATATAAAACTATTAAAAATATTTATAAATTTTTAATGTTTATAAACCCCACAATGTCATGCAACACGAAAAAATTTTTTCTCCCAAAAAATGTTTTATCAACTTTAATTTATGATTTTGACTATAACTATGTAGTTTATTATTACTCTAACAATTCAACTTCTACCAAATTTATATTAATTATAATTCATACCATTAACAACTGTGGATTATGAAGAGTTTGGGTATCACTGTAACATTGATGAATTTCATGACATACAAGAGTATTCTCCCTACGACAATATTCGTCATGACACCCTTTATCCTACCATGTTAATAACATCATCTTTTAACACATGGTAATTTTTATGTGCTGCAATATGTTTATTTTAAATAATTTTAAAAACTGATAAATACGAGTAGTAATTGTTAGTTGAACATTGTAGTTATTAGTTGAGTACCATAACTATAAATTGTGACCTACAAGCTTGAATCTGAGTTTCATGTTTCACAAAATTTATGGCAGATGTATTTTATAAATAATAGTAATAAAAAATATAAAAAAATATGAGAAGTATTATGGCAAATGTATCATTAATGAAATATTAATTTATAGTACTAATAAACATATGTGAGTACTCTTCTATGTGAGTACTCTTCTATGTGAGTACTCTTTTATAGTTTAGTATGATATAAACATATTTACTAATTATTATTTAGTCCAGAACATATATTATTAAATATTATTTCATATTTTAATAAAATAAATATAAATTATTATAATTTCAAAAACATCAATACAATATAATAAAAAAATAGTAACATATCATAAAAATACAGCAAAATGAATTATAAAGAACAATAATAAGTTAGTGGATATTAATCATAAACACAGATATAATCGATATGAACTATTTATAATGATAGTTCAAGCCTCTCAAGTATATTATTGTATATATCCGAGTTTATCTCATGATAAGAGTGACTGGTGGGCAATTTACAAAATCAAATGTCGATCAAATCTTGAAGTACCAACATCTCAAAAAAGAAGTGCAAACTTAGTTATTGCACTGGCATTTCAAAAAGATGACTTAAATAATATTGAGCCTATGCATGTAAATGAAGATCCAAAAAATTTATATGACTCTAATAGTGGCCTAATAAAAATTGAAGATGATCAATTTTAATCTGAAGATGAGTTGTAACTTCCATTAGAATCAGACGAAATGTCAGAAGATCCATTGGAGGATAATAGTGATGCCGCTAATTAAAGTGTTATAATTGTATTATAATATTATACTATCAAATACTTTCTATATTTTGTTGAAATCCATTGGTCTGTATTATTCTAAAACACATGGTTGTTCATCATATCTCTATTATTTGTTATATGTTTTTATTTTTTGTATAGCAGATGACACCTAAAAGACATGACCATGATGGAGGTTGATGACTGGACGTGGATGCAGAAATGGATGAAATTCATCTAGTATTTTACATCCAGTTGCAAAGTCAGTACCATCTCATACCCACAATATCCAGACTTCAACATCACAATCACCATCTCCATCTCCATCACCATCATTGACACCTTAACCATCACCTTTATCAGAATAAGCCCACTACCCATTGTCCTTCCCGCACACACTTTTGATCCATCACCATCTTTTACACCACATTTTACACCGATTGTTCCCCCATTTACACCACCATTAATATCATCAAATGTTGTGTCTTCCTCTGCATTTAGTACTAAATTAGTAATTGAGATTGTGGATGAGAGGTATAAGAAATATGTAAATATTACTTGAATAAAAAATTATGATGTTCCTATTAGTGGTTTTTTTATATATAGTTATGAATTACTTGTTTTTACAATGTTATATACTTATTTTTATAGTTTTATTCCATCTCACAAGTGTTCATCTATAATTACAAAATCATTCAAGAAAATGGTTGATTCTAAAGCATTCTCATGGAAGAAAGTTTCTGAATCGATAAGAGAGACTACTTTTAATGAATTTAAGGTAAAACAATTAAACAAAAGCATTAAAAATTAATTATCTAATTAGTTAACTTTTATGTTTGTTATTATTCAAGCAGTAAATAATTATGTCCTTGTTATTAATACAATTTTTTTTGTGAATTTTCTATATATTGAATTTGTGCAAATGGGCACCCAATTTTGATGGATAGATAAAGTCATTTTGGGAGAGTAAAGCTCTTGAATGCTATTCAGATTTTATCCTTAAATTGAAGAATCTAAAAGATAGGCCTGATTTTATATCAGAGGATGAGTGGCCTGAGTGACTTGAGTATTGAGAGAAACCAAATGTGAAGAAAAAATCAAAGACATCCAACAAAAATTGATGGACTGAGGTAGTTGGACAAGGTGCAGAAATGTCTTGCCGCATAGGAGGGTCAAAGTCGAGCATTGAGCACACTTGAGATTTGGTACAATTTATAAGTTTAAAACATTTATATACTTGGTAATTATCCTAATGGTCCAAAAAAAATCTAATTTGTGCATGGTTTTATTATTTTAGCTAACACTTTTTAATATTTTTTATTTTTTGACTTAATAAATTCATACTCTAGGCTGGAGAATTGGGTCAAAATCTCAATTTTTATGAGATTTTTAGGAAGATGCATCTGAAGAAAGTGGATGGTTAGTTTGTTGAAAACAAGTTTTATATGATTACTGTAAGAATCTGTTATATTAATAAAATTTTATAATACTACAGTAAATTTTGAAAGTTGTGTGGAATGCAAAATATTAGATTTATTTTATGTATATCTAGAATAGTATTTTTTTTCTATTTTATCATAGTAACTCATGGAAGAATGTGCAACAGCTGCTTCTCAACAAGTTGAAGGTTATATGGATCTTCAACCAATTGACTAAGATCCTATCTATTTAGAGACCATAAAAGGTCAGAAGAAGCAATGAGTGTATGACATCGGCTCAAAGGGAGTTGCATTTTGTTGTAGGAGTCGTGCTTCTAATTCATCTGTCACAGCAATAGTGGATTAGATGGTCGAATAGCAAGTAATGGAAACAAATAAACATTTTAAAGTTATGGAGATAGAAATAAAAGAGAAGGATGAGTAGATTTCTTATTTGAAGGAAGAAATGAAAGAAATGAAAGAAGAGAAGGATGAGCAGATTACTCATTTGAAAAAAGAAATATAAGAAATGAAAGAAGCGAATGATGAGATAAAAGAAATTAAGAATGTAATGCAACAACAGATGTCCTTTATGGAGTCAGAGTTAGCGGCCTTGACATGACAGATAGCATTCTGAGATCCAGATGTGAAACCACATAGGAGAGGCTGGTACAAATGCACCAGCTAATTATGAGGATAATTTTATATTAGAATTATTTCTGAACTATTTTTGATTTTTGTCTGTGTAGCTAAACATGAAGAGATTTTTTTGGTGGTATCATTTTTTTTATTATAGTTTTATTCTTTGTTTGACCGACTAACCTAACCAATTTTCTTTGCAGGAGATTTGATGTGCAAACATGACATTGATTTTGGAATATATATAACTATGCATTTAACTTTATATTTATAACTATATATAACTATTTTTTTTAACTATATAATTCTTTTTCTCCCTCTAAACATCATTGTTAGCCATATTTTAGATATTTGTTGAAGTCGTATGATTATCAACTCAGATTCATTGTTGTTCATGTCTATATTCATGTTTTTATATGTTTGTGCATATGAGTGTGTGTGTGTGTGTGAATTTTGTGTTTACTCAAATATTTTGGGCAGAGTTTTAGCCTATTATAGGTATATAATAGGCTTGGCTGGTCCTCCTAGTGATGGGAAGAGCATGTTAGCTTCTGAAGTTATGAGATGCACAAATAAATTATGGTCCCACTCATACGCAGTCTCATTTTCTGATTCGAAGCCATTAGACATTGCCATGACCCTACCTAGTGATGGGAAGAGTTTTAGCCTATTATCTTCGTGCATTCAGAAACATTTTATTTTTGCCTTCTCTCTTTGTCTTTCTCTCTCTCTCTAAACTAATTTCTAATTTCACTTTCCCAAGACCTAGAGTAAGCCCATGCAAGGCGAGGAGGTAAAGAACATGTCCTCTCTCATCTATCAAATGGGCTGATTAATTTATTAAAAAAGCTTCTTTTTTTTGCAAAATAAGAAAAGAAAATATACTTGTAGAAATCATATTATTGTTTTTTTGATGATCATGAGCATCATCAGGCTAGATTGGGTACCTTGGCTACTTTAATGGCCCAGGCCAACCAGTAATAGTAGCAGTGAAGGTCTTTGCTTACTCTATAATTGGGCACCATGACTAAGCATCTATTTCTTTTCAGCTCCATAGACATTTGCTCCCAACTTACTCTATAATTGTCTAAAGAAAATTTAGATGTAAAGTACATGGGCATGAAGCTTGCTCCCTGGCTTCCCCAAATTCATGATCTTTAATCTCCTCTAATGGGCTAATGATTCTCTAGGTAATAGTTTTTGTGCCTTCCTTTGATCATTGTATTGGAGATCTAGTTAAAAATGATCTCTTCTTGGACCATCAGTAAGTGCCCATAATTTTTCTCCTTGAAGTTGCCAATGTTTTTCCTAACCTCTCCTATTTGCAGGCATAGCGTAGTTATAGTTGAAGGAAATTATCTCTTGCTACAAGATGATGTAGTTTGGAGCGACATATAACTGATATCTGATGAGAAATGGTGAGGTTTTTCAAGGCTATTTCTTTTTTGATTATAGAGAGCCAAATTACTAGGACATGGTCTGATAGAATGAGGGTAGGTTCATTGATATTGACATCGAGATGGAAATGAGGCAAGCTACAAAGCGGCACATTTCTACTTGTAAGCTTGTGTCTTGCTAGTTCTATTTTGTTGAGTCATGTTCTTTAAGAACATCAACAATCAATGGCTCATCTTTCTGGGTTTGTACCATTTAATTATCAGGAAACCCATAGGATTTTGTCGAGTGCCAGGTAAGTTTCAATACAAACTCAAGATGTGCATGCTGATGATGGCCAATGGGGCACTTTTGTTGATGATGCAGGTGGACCACAATGACGGGCCCAATGCAAAGCTTATAATGGACACCAAGAAAAATGCAAGGTTACTTTTAATAACTTAACCAGATCTATAAGCTTATTTGTATATGATTTCCACCTCACATTGGTCTCACTGCATCTGTCCTTTGGTTTGGCTTGTTGGGATGATGGTAGAAAGCTACGTTCAGAGGTTTAAGGATCTAAAAAATGTTTGGTTCATATTAAAATTATCATATCTAATAATGTTAAAATATATGAGTTTGTACTCTTGCTTTTTTGGCATGCTTTGCATGTGCTTCTTATTAAAGTGGAAAATAGTAGCCTTGTTTTGCATTTTTTTCTTTAAAAAAAACAATAATTAAAGGAAGGATTCTGCTGGTAGGAGCCGATGATCACTTCAGTTGGGGCTCCTTCATTTTTTGATGCCTTCATGTTCAATATGATGGCTCATGTTCGTGTTGAGGTTGGTCACTTTCATTCTCTAGCAATAAATTATCAAGGTCAAGACTTGAGGTGGGTCATTTCTTTTTGTTTTTGTTTTTTTTATCGTAGGAAGTTGTGATACGAAAATATGGCCATGATTTTTTCACTAGTGACTAGAGGGGCTGGGGGAGAGAAAGCAAAGTCAATTTTATGGACAAATTATACTTTATGCAATGTCATTAGATACATTGATGAAGAAGATATAATAAAATTTTGTTAAGTTTTTGTTTTAACTATGTAACATATTGTATCATAATAATTTATTAACAACTTTTATTTTTTGTTAATAAGTTAGGGATTTTAACTATGTAACATAGTGAAAATAGTTTTGGAATAAAAATAGCTAGGGATTTTTCCTTCGCTAATTTAGCTAGGGACATTTCTGTAAATCTTAAATACGATTAAAATTAGCAATGGAAAAAATAAATTCAGTGAGGGAATTTTCTGTAGTTAATAATTTTTTTTTGCTAAGAAAATTTTCTTAATTTTTTGTGATGAGCACATTAGCGTGGAAAAACCTCCATCGTTAATCCATCATTATTCTGTTTTAGCGACGAAAAATCTCACTTAGCTAGGAATTGTTCCCTAGCTATTTGGGATTTTTCTTGTAGTATATAAACTTTTAAAACTAAATCATCATCCTCATCATTTGCTGATGCATTTGTGCTAGGCTCTCATGCGTTATAACTCTATGTGCTATATGTCTCATCAAGGATGCTAATTGTGACTCCATATAGGTAATCTGCAATTGCATTGCATTCTTCATTTTTTAATCTCATCATTCACTTTTTTTATTTTCGGCATTTCTTCCTTCAAAAGAGTTATTTGAAGATCTATAGAACCTTCAACTGGCTAAGAAGCAGATGTCATAGGTTCCTCAATGAGTTCATATGATAAAACAAAAAATAAAAATACCATGCTAGATATAAATAATTAAATATAATATTTTTCATTACACAACAATTAAAACTAATATCACAAGTGCACACACAATGTTATTGAAGCACTGTGACATGTACCACAAGCACACCTCTGGGACAATACTACACACATCAATATTGATACCCAACAAAGACTTACATTGTTCATTTAGCATTTGAAAGGTATGAGCTCCCTGAGGATTGCTACTTGTTATTCCAAATTGCATTACAATTCACACAACAATCAAAACAAGTAAATTTGAAAACTACTAAAAAACCAATCCAATCATACAAGAGTTTACCATCTGGTTATGAGGTAACCCTTGGGCTAGATGACGATTTAGTTGATTTGCTTGGTACAATTGTCTCTGACCCAACCCATGCGGAACAGAAGACAGCTGCCTAGATTATAACAGTTGAATGTGAATCAGTAGCTTCAAATAGCATCTGAGGTTGCCCAACCCATGTGACCAAAAACAAACCCAAGGACAGCAATATAATATATTTAGCCATTTCCATTATTAAAGTTGACCATACCTGCACTAATCCCTGCATTAAAGGTTGCCTAAACTACTGTTGTTGAGGTAATGATGCCACCTTTTTTTAGTGTTGGGATCGTTGTTGTGCCAATAGCTGTTGTTGCACATTTAGCTAATGAGAAAAGGCATTCAACATATTTACTCCAGCCCTAGGAGAAATGACATATGGCCGAGGGGAACCATTGTCAAATGAAGTTGCATTGGTAGCATTAGAAGGAGATGCAACCAATTTCCCAATAAACGATGCAACAAGAGCCTAATTGAGATCGGCAAGTTACTTACAGACCAATATTTCATGAAAAAGAAAACCAAACATGTTCAGAGGGTTAAACATATGAAAATAATTGATCTCTTAAAATTGGTGACCAGAAGATAGAATACTAGCAGTAGTTTCTATAGTAACAATCTCTGGATGGGCAAAAAAAAGCCTTGGACACCTTGATCTCATCAACAATGTTGAAAAGCTTGAGATTTATCATGAAATATTGTCCCATAATATCTTGCCTAATGTATAAAATATGCATCTTATATCATTAGTTCAAATATCTAACTGGTAAGCAGTCATCACAGGAACCACAAAACTTGCTAATTTGCAAATAATGATCAAGATATATGTACTATGGGCCATATGTGTGTGTGTTGATTCATGTCCAGGAAATTTCAAGGAACTCATGGAATTCTATAAGAAATTCAAAAAAAAGTATATAACTAGCCTGCAGATATAGAAAGTATTCAATGTTTCTTATATATTTTTTTTCAAATCCTTGCACTAGTGAGTTTAGATAGTGATTTTGGATGTTCTAAACTAGTTTTTTTTGTTCTACACTTTTCAAGTTATTTAACATGGGGAAGAACAGAACCTCTAGTTATCAGCTATGCCCTTAGGATAGTTTCTGGTATATTTAATCATGTTTGTACAAATGTCATTTCTATATGGAACCAGACATGTGGCGTTGAGCCATCTTTGTACACAAATAGAGTAAACAACTAAAATGGACTCATCTCAGAGTTATATCTATTGTCTTTAGTCATAGAACATTTACTACAATTAGTAATAGTCAATTCTAAAACATTTTATTTCTATATGGAACACCCACTCCAATTGTCCAGTATTTTCTTTCTTGGAGATGGTGTTTGTGCATCTGAATATGCATTAAAGAGGGACTATTAGGTTGAGAATGACCATTTGGGAATTATTTTAGTTTGGGAGTAAGCATCGAAGTCTTCTAGAAAGAGACTGATTGCTTTGTTAATGCTGGTGGCTTTACACTTTACTCCCTCCAAGTTGAGTTGCTGATGTACCACCTGGTTGAGCCTCTCCATGGCAGCAACTTGCTGGGGGTTTTGCTGCTACTACTTTGGCAAGCCAACTTCCATTGCGTGAGTTTTTGTGCTAGCTACAAAACAAATGTAAATGTAATGCATGTGTTGTGTACATTCAATTTTTTAGAGAATATAATTCACTGACAAAGGTAAAGTGCGCAAGATGCTTGCATGAACTCACTCACTCGAGTTTCAATTCCTACTTTGGTCTTGCAATGCAGTGCTATAGAAGTTAGAAATATTTTTTAAATATAATTTTGATCAAGGTAACAGTGTAAAAAACCCATTTGTTTGTGAAGAAGCTTCTAATCATTCGGTGTAGAAGCTTTGGAGATGATTTCAATCAATTCCGTCATGATTGAAGCTTGACGAGTCCTATGGCCAAAAACCTAGCCGGTCGATACTGGTTCCAGAGAAATGAACTGAGAGAGTGAGTGAGAGAGAGAGAGAGACTTGTTATAAGTGAGAGTGAGGTGGCCGAGCATTTCGCTGGTATTTTTGCTAGAACTGTCCATGGCTACCATCCTTGCTCCTTGTCAGTTGCAGGCATTCTCCAGTACTACACAGACGGTTGAACAAGACATGGAATGGAAAAAAAATCATACTAATAATTGTATTTTGTGTGAGATAAATATTATGGCACAACTGCTCTGTTTGGGAGAGCGGGGTTGCTTACACAAGAGAACTAAAACTCGATCAGATTTTGAAGCATTTCACACTTTGTTTCTCCTCCTTCAATCTTGTAAGAATCTAACTCACCCATCCTCCCACTTGATTGGCTGATTCACATTCTTTCTCTATCACCTGTCACGTACACAAATTCGACAATAAAATCTAGAAAGACATATACAAGTAATATGAGGAATGTGGGAATATAAAAACAAGAATGCATATTGCTACAATAATGGTCAATGAAGTATGAGCAATCAAATTCAAGTAAAATGAGTTCCTTTAATCCACTTATGAATTTTCACTAGCTAAATTATCAAAAAGCTGAAAAAAAGAAAAAAAACTGAATGGAGAGATCAACAACATACACAATATTAAACATTAAAAAAATCTTTTAGTAATAAAGAGATAATTCACTACAAGAAAAATGAAAAATCTCAAAAAGCTAGAAAAAATTCCCTAGCTAAATGAGTTTTTTTCATCGCTAAAGTGGATATAACGACAAATTAATGACGGGAACTTTCCCAAGCTATAAGTTTGTTGATAAAAATTAACGAGGAAAATATTCCCTAGCTAAATTAGTGAGGGAAAAATCCATAGCTAATTTCATTCCAAAATTATTTTCATATTTTTAATTTTTTACATAAAATTTTATAAATATTTTTAAATGTTTATATTAAATTTAATAAAAACAAAAACTATAAACCATTATTTATAATTAACAAAAAATAAAACTAGTTAATAAAATATTCCGATACAATATGTTACATATATTGTTAAAACAGAAACATAATAAAACTTGATTACATCTTATTCTTTATCAATGTATGTAACGATAATGCATAAAGTATAATCTATCAGTGAAATTGATGTTACTTTCTCTTCCTCAACTCCTCAAGATCTACATACTGCTCTAGCACCCGAGCATATCCCTCCACGGCCATCTACATTGCTTCCTTTAGTTCTAGTCTACATTTCCTCTCCACCTCCAACTCCTTCTTCCTTTTATATGTCAATGCTCTTTTTGTATCTAGTTGCACTTCCAACATCACTTTTTTTTAACATTGTGATCAATTGCATGTATATAGTGCATGTATATATGTGCTTGTGTGTGTGTGTGTGTAAACATACACACTTGTACTTTAATGCAAATACACATACCATCAAAGACAACATAAGGAAATAATTTAGGGCTTAAAAAACACACATATAGGTCTCTTAGGTATGATCAGCATCTTCTAGTTCTTGGTCCTCTAGTACTACACGCAGATAGAGATCATTGTTATACCCACACATGGAGCATAACATACTACATTTACAAACCAATAAAGACCACAACACTATGCCACTGATAAACAGATAGACTAGCACATGCAACATCAACTACCATATTTGCTAGAAATTTCACATAACGAGATAATCGTGAGTTTATTTTTAAATTACCAAATCAAGATTTCTCCAAGATTTCCAGTGAACTACCCATCAACATATTCTTCTGTGTTGCCCAGCTTCACATATCAGTTCATGGTTAATTATAAGAAAGTTAGAAAGTGTCAAACAAAATGGAAATGAAAGTTGAAATGACAACATGCTGCGTGGTATTGAATTTTTGCACACCTGTAGGTTCATATAGGAATCCACCGAAGCAAGGAAACATAAAAGAACCCAAAAAAAATGAGATAAAAAATGCAATGCACAGGAAAAGAACACAAGGTAGCTCACTTTTGTATTCTATTCCCTACTTGAGTTTTATAATGCACATCTTCCCAATCAAGTTGTTAAGAAAAGGTTTGGGATTAACAGGGATGGCCTGCAACATTCAGCAATAAAAAAACTAATGAACGATGCTATCATGCACGTATGCATCATATATTTCTCTGCAATAAATTTAAAAATGCATAGGCATGTATATATGCAATATACATGCATACAACATGAATATAGTATAATATATGTGTCCAAACACACACACACACACACACACACACACACACACACTATTTTCCTATCTTTTCATATTTATTTATCTTGTCTATATATTGTATCTTTCTAGTTCAACTGAACCATTGATGCATGGAAATGGTCATTACCAAAAATCAAAATCTTTTTTTTTCTAATCAACATATCCCACGTGAACTAAAATTTATTATTAAGTTTTTTGCTGGAAAAAACTATAAGAAAATATTTTTAGGAAAAATAAATGACCATTTGAAAGAATATTTGATGGTTATGAGCATGAATAGTTAATCTTGCTTCGATGCACGAGAAATTAAAAGCTACTATTAATATCATTCAAAAAAGCATACAATCTATGAATATCTTGTGTACACAAAAAATTATATCAAACAAGAAACTTGATTACTACTTCATACAAATTTTCTTTTAACCTCTCATTATCATCATCAATGAAATCTTATCTCAATACTATTGTGGACAAACATTACTCTAACCATAAGAACATGAGTTCAATCAACAAGAATACCAAATATACTTCATCAGGATGCTTTTCAAATCACCTATCATGATGTTCAAGTAGATGTCTTACCTGCACTCAATTGCCATTATAATAGTCCATCCAACTTTTCTGCACAACTGCACAGTTTCAATGCACACAGTTTGTTACCGATGTAATCTGGGTTACCTTGATAAGAAGGGTCTACACCCTATCCAAGCAACCAAATCAAATTTAAAATAAAAAAAACAAAAAAAAACAAAAACTTTCACTGCTCAATGCTATGCTAAGCCTGTTACGAGCTCACAGAGAAAATGACATCTTGCCTCTTGCTTGTATTTGAGGTCGTAGAGCATCTTATCCAGCTCATAAAACTTAGATTTAGCAACATCCACCCCTATGGGTCACATATGGCATTTATGTAGATGGAATCAAGGCATAAGCCTTATGAGCAATGATTTCAATAATACACAGTGGGAGTGCGATGGTTTCGATAACACATAGTGAGCATGTGAAGATTTTCATAGCACACAATGCATGGGTAATCATGGTAGCTAGTGCACAGTGGATGCACTCCTTCTTGGGGTTTACCGCTCTTTCCGACACCACCCCCCCCCCCCCCCCCCAGAGTTTAGCTTTCCCTAGGGTCACTTTTGATACCATGTAAAACATTAAATCAAAACATAAAATAAATATAATACACTTGATGAATAACCTCATACAAACAATTCCCGTATATAATATGTTATTTTTAGTAGGGCAACTCACAGAATGAATAGCCTCTATATCACTCTCAAAGTGTACCTGTGGGTGCCAGGCTTGCCTCAATGTGTAAGACATGCTAATTCTTCCTCAAAAAAGCCATCAATAGAACAACGTATTAATTGATAAAGTAGAGAACATGGCACCCAGCAAAACACAAGCAATTTCACAACATCATGCTCATCATTAAGATTGTTATTTACTTACAGTGTATATGTACATATACTAAGTATATATGTACATATATACTATAGTATATGTACATATATACTACAGTATATGTACATATATACTACAGTATATGTACATATATACTACAGTATATGTACATATATACTACAGTATATATACATATACACTGAAGTATATATGGATGTATTATAGATATAAAACAACTGGTATAGATATAGATTAGCAGGTAAAGTATTATCCCATCTATACTTCACAAAGAAGGCACAAAATATCACTATCAACATTAATAAAAATGTGAATATTTTTTAAATTTTCTAAAATATATCTAAAAACTCTTAGAGGAAAACATGGAAGACAAGCCACGAGCCAGGCTTTAGTGCATCAAAGTTCGCACCCTTGCCTTCCTGCAACCAGAACTCTCTCTTAGTCCCAAGGCCTATAAGGGGGTTGCTCTGCCCTGCCAGTCCCTGCAACACCATGCTTTCGTGCGGCTTTCCTAGAACATTTCTTCTCCTCTCCATGTGCTTGCACCAATGATTTTGATCACTTAGCTTCATTGAGTTAGTCCATCAACCCAATAGTTTCTGCTGCCATATGGTTCTTCTCTTGGTTCGAAGCAAGCACCATCACTTCATTGTATGTGACAACGTAACTGCAGAGTAGTTCATTGTCGTACAAATTCATGGCTGAAAACAATTCAATATGTATTCTATAAAAAAATTTGTACTCCATAAAAACAATACACATTCATATATATATATATATAGTAATTATAAACATGAACAAACACAAATCTGAGTTGATAGTCATACAACTTCAACAAATATCTAAAATATGGCTAGTAATGATGTTTAGAGAGAGAGAGAGAGAGAGAGTAAAAAAATAAAATAATTCAGATTTAATGAAGATAATAATAACTCAGCCTCCTTTTGATCCAATAGAGATTGGTAAAGATAGAACTAATCCTTAGGAAGGACCGTGATAATATCTGAAGGCTTTGAATCAGAATTTATTCGTGCATCTCACATCATATGTCTTGCAAAGATTCATGGTTAGGTTAATAGACAAAGCAAAGAACAAAACTAGAATGAAGAAAAATGATACCACCAAAAAAGTCTCATCCTGTTTAGTTACACATAGACAAAAATAAAAAATAATTCAGAAATAATTTTGATACAAATTCATCCTCATAATTAGTTGGTGCATTTGTGCTAGCCTCTCCTGCGTGGTTTTGCAGCTGGATCTCGAAATGCTATCTATTGTGTCAAGGCCACTAACTGTGGACTCTATATAGGACATCTACTGTTGCATTACATTCTTAATTTCTTTTGTCTCATCATTAGTTTCTTTCATCTCTTCATTTATTTTTTTTATTTTTTTGCATTTCTTCCTTCAAATGAGTAATCTGCTCATTCTTCTCTTCTTTCATTTCCTGTATTTTTTCCTTCAAATGAGAAATCTGCTCATCTTTCTCTTTCATTTTGGTCTCCATAGCTTCAAAATGTTCATTTGTTTCCATTACTTGTTGACGACCGCCTCACCCACCATTACTCTGCCAAATGAATTAGAAGCATGACCGCTACAACAAAATGTCACACACTTCGAGCCAATGTCATACACTCGCTGCTTCTTATGACCTTCTATGATCTCCAAATAGATAGGATCATAGTCAACTAGTTGAATATCCATAGAACCCTCACCTTGTTGAGCAGTAACTCTCACATGTTCCTCCATGAGTTCCTATGAAAAAAAAATACTTTTCTAGATATACATAAAATAAATTTAATATTTTGCATTCCAAACAACTTTCAAAATTTATGGTAGTATTATAAAATTTTATTAATATAATAGATTCTCACTGCAATCATATGAGACTTGTTGTCAACAAACTGATCATCTACTTTCTTAACATGCATCTTTTTGAAAATCTCATAAAAATTGGGATCTTGACCCAATTCTCCAACCTAGAATATGTATTTATAAAGTCAAAAAATAAAAAATGTTAAAATATTTAAACAAAATTAATAAAACCATGTACAGATTTGATTTATTTGGACTATTAGGACAACTACTAAATATATATATGTTTTAAACTTTAAAATTGTACCAAATCTCAAGTGTGCTCAATGCTCGACTTTGACCCTTCTATATGGTGAGACATTCCTATACCTAGTCCGGCTACCTCAGTCCGTCAATTTTTGCTAAAAATCTCTTATTTTATTTTAACATTGACTCCTCCCAATGCTAAAGCCACACAAGCCAGTCATCCTCGGATACAAAATCATGTCTATCTTTTAGATTCTTTAATTTATGGACAAAATCTGAAATACCATTCAGCAGCTCTGCTCTACCACAATGACTTTATCTTTCCATCAAATTTATGTGCCCATGTGCACTGATTCTATATATAGAAAAATCACAAAAAAATTATATTAATAATAATGATATAAATAATTACTGCTTGAATAATAACCAACATATTAGTTAACTAATTAGATAAATAATTTTTACTTGTTTTATTTCATTATTTTTAACTGAAAGTCATTAAAATTAGACTCTCTTTTCGAATCCGAAACTTTCTTCCACAAAAATGCTTTAGAATCAATCATTTTCTTGGAAGACTTTGTAATTATAGTCAAACACTTATGAGATGGAATAAAGTGTCCAAATAAATAAATAACATTGAAAACAAGCAAATCAATTTTATATATAAATAAAACCACTAAAAGAAACATCATAATTTTTTATTCAAGTAATATTTACATATTTCATATACCTTTCATCTACAATCTCAATTACTAACCTAGCACTGAATGTAGAGGAATGAGCAATATTTAATGATGTCGAGGGTGTTGTAAATGGGGGAACTTGCCGGTGTAAAATGTGGTGTAGAAATTGATGATGGATCAAAAGTGTGCACAGGAAGGACAATGGGTGGTTGACTTATATCTAATAAAGGTGATGGTAAAGGTGCCAATGATGATGGTGATGGAGATGTAGATGGTGATTGTGATGTTGAAGTCAAGATATGATCAGTATGAGATGGTACTAAATTTGCAACAAGATGTAAAATACAAGATGAATTTTATCCATTTATATGTCCATGTCCACCTCTACCACGATCACGTCCTTTAGGCACCATCAGCTGTACAAAAAATAAAAACATAGAACAAATAATAGAGATTTGATGAACAACCATGCATTTTAGAATAATATACACCAATAGATTTTAACAAAATATAAAAAGTATTTGATTTTATAATATTATAAAATAATCATAAAAGTTTAATTATCAGCATCACTATCATCCTCTAATATATCTTCTGACATTTCATCTGATTCTGATGAAAGTTCCAATTCATCTTCAGATAAAAATTGATCATCTTCAATTTCTATTATGCCACTATTTGAGTCACAAAAATTTTCTAGATCGACTTCTACATGCACATGCACAATGTTATTTATGTCATCTTTTTGGAATGCCGGTGTAATAGCTAAGTTTGCACTTCTTTCTTGAGATGTTAGTACTTCAAAAATTTATCGAGATTTGATTTTGCAAATCACTTACCAGTCACTCTTATCACGAGATAAACTCGGGTATGTATAATAATATACTTGAGTGGCTTGAACTATCATAATAAATGACTCATATCAATTATATCTATATTTATGGTTAACATTCTCTAGCTTATAATCCAAATGAATCTTTATACCCACATTTCATGTAGGATCAAACCACTCGCACTTTAATAATACAATTTTATTTTTTTCAAGTCTAGGATACTCTAATTCAATAACTTCTGTGAATTAATCATAATAATCAATCTCATCTTCACTATAACTTGAGCCTTTAATGTATACACCACTAGTCATTTTTGCTTTAGATGAACTATTCTTGTTTTGTGAAATTTATATCCATTAACAAAATACCCAGGATAGGTTGTCACATATCTAAATGGGCTTTTATTTAGATTCTGAATAAAAATATTAGAATCTCCATTTGAAAGATTATTTACCTGTTGCATAAATTAAATAAATGATGTTAACAACTAAAAGATACTAATAAATTAAATAATTTAAAAAATTAAAACTTAATAATTCTTACATAGTTTTTAAACCAATTCAGAAATATTATTTCTAGCATATAATCAACCTCATGAATGGACAATGTTGGTTGCCTATTTTTTAACAACTCAACATAAATACTGCACAAATATAAATAGAGGAAGAAAAATGTATATCAATTTTTAATTATTCCTATTAAGAACAAAATTAAACTATGATTAAACATGCAATCATTTTTGGTATACATACTCAATATATGGTGCAACCTCCTCACAATTAAGTAAAACATAGCTCCTAGTTGATTTTTACTCTTCATTTGTCATACATCTTTTCTTTGTTCTTCCAAATGCTCTTCCAGTGTCCTTAAAGATAGATAGATTGTCCACAGAATCATCTTTTACCAGCACAAGACAATCATTTTGAGACACATTTCTATTCTTTGTATTGACATAATCCTTAATATAATAAGAATAAAAAGATGATGCTTCTTCTATAAAATATGCATTGCAAATTGAACTTTCAACTTTTGCCTTGTTTCTAACATTCAATTTCAACTTACGAATATACCTACAACCATAATGTTATGTTTCAATTATATAAAATTACAATATTACTTTATGTTTGAAATAATAAAACACATCAACTTATTTGCATTTACCTCTCAAATGGATACATCTACCTGTATTGTATTGGCCCTACTATTCTTGCTTCATTTTCCAAATGAACCTGTAAATGCTCATTTGAGTCAAAAAAGCTCGGTGAGAATATCCGTTCAAGCTTACAAAGAATAAGTGTTATGTCATTCTCCAGCCTCACCATGTCATCTATTTTGATTGTAGTTGTAGTTTGTTATTTGAAGAACAAACTTAGTTCAGTAAGGACCTTCCAAACACTTGGGGGAAGTAATTCACGGAATGTAATAGGTATTAATCTTTATATAAATACATGATAGTCATGTCTTTTCATTCCAAATAACTTAAGATTCTTCATATTCACACATCTACTCATATTTGACACATATCCATTAGGAAATTTCTAATTTTTAACCCATTCACACAATATCTATCTTGCCTTCTTATTAAGTGTTTAACAAACTTTAGAGAATTTTCATGTTGCCTCATTCAGTTTCAATTCAGGACATCGACAATAATCATTCGGCTCTTGTCCAGATTATAAAGTGCCTTTTTTTGTCTACATTAAGGAAAGTGTTGAAAATATTGTCAAACATATTTTTTTCAATATGTATTACATCCAAGTTATGACGAATTAAATTAGACTTCCAATAGGGCAAGTCCAAAAAAATACTACATTTCCTCCATCCAAATATTTTTCATATTGGTCTATTAGTTCCAATATCATCCTTTTCAGTTATATTCTTCCGACCCAAACTCTGAATTTCTGTCAAAATATCATCTCCTTAACGAACAGCTGGTGCAACTATCATCACTATTTTATTTTTTAGAAATGTATTTTTATTTTTGCTGAATGAATGATTCATAGGTAAAAACCTATGATGCTTATCAAACCATAACTATTTACCACTAAATTTGAGGGTAAATGCATCAGACTTTTTCATGCAATATGAGCATGTGAATCATCTTGCGGTACTCCAACTAGATAATATTGAATATGCAGGAAAGTCACTTACCATCTACATAAGGGCCGCCTACATGATAAAATTTTGTTTCTTTGAGATGTCATATGTATTCACGCCAACATCCCACAAATGATTTAACTCTACTATAAGAGGCTGTAAGAAAATATCCAACATGTCTTTTGGATTTTTTGGCCATGGAACCAATATTGATAAAAACATATATTGCTTCTTCATACACAACCACGAAGGTAAATTATAAGGTGTCAATATCATTGGCCATGTTGAATATTATTTTCCATATTGGCCAAATGGTTGAAATTCATCATTGAAAAGACCCAATCTCACATTTCGACTTTCAGCTACAAAATCTTGATGTATATGAATAAAATACTTCCAAGCAAGTGAATCTGATGGATGACACACCACCCCTTCTTCAACCTCATGCTAAGAATGCCACCTCATATCATGTGCTATAGCATTTGATGCATATAATCTCTGTAATTGAGGAATTAAAAGAAAGTAATATATCTTCTTAAATACTACTTTCATCTTTTGTCGCATATCTGCAACACGAGGTGCCTTCTTAAACCGATGATGATCACAAAACTTATAGCTAATAAAATTACTATCACCACCCCACAATAACATACATCCATTGAAACAACAATAAATTTTTTTTCACTGGTAGACCCATACCACATTGTAACTTATTAGTGTCGTAAAATTTTTTAGTGACCAAATTATTATCTGGAATAATCTCTTTCATTAGTCCAGTCACTTGATCAAAAATTTCTAAGATATATGATTTTCTGACTTCATGCTCATTAGTCAAGCAACAAGTAACAATTTCGAATGTGTTTTACAACCAGGCTACAACTCATTATCTGCAGCTTTAAGTATTTCATAAAATTTCTGAGCTTTAGGATTTGGTGGTTCATCTATGTAATCTATATTGAAGGCAACACCATCAGCTTCCATGATCATTCTATGGTATGTGTTTGATGCTTCTTCACCACATGCAAATAATTCAGTACCCTCATTTCAGTCAATGTTAAGAGCCATTGTACTTTTCCCATGATAAATCCAAACAAAATAATTTGGTACAAAGCCATATTTAGCCAAATGGTATTTTATAGTGTTTACATCATGAAAATAGATATTCTAACATTTGTGATTATTATATGGACACTTAATTTTTTTCTCCATCCATCCATCTCGATTGACTACATGCAAAGTTGATGAAAGTTTCAAGCCCACTCAAAAAATCTTAATTCAAAATTTCATTCATAAACCTTTTGTACATCTACTAACGATCTGAACTCATTTTGCCCTGTTTTATTTATAAAGAATAATGCTCAATCATTATTTTGAATGAAACATATAATTACTTCAAAATATACTAATAATTAAATAAATTACTTACAAATGAATATTTAAAGATTAAATATTATTAATATCGAGGCAATGCGTTTGTAGAATCTACATTAATAGATAAAGTATTTTTTAGCACGATAAAGATTAATAGATATTATGCTATTACTAGATGAAGAGAGAAAAATACATGAATGGACAAGAAAGGAAAGCAAAAAAGAAATAAATTGAAAGTTTGAAGGAGTAAGCTTCTCACTTCTCAATCAAGTCAAATAGCACAATTTTTACTATGATTCGACTCAATCTTTGAATATTAAAATAAAAAAGAAAGAATAAATTATTGGAATAGAGATCCAATTCCAAAAACTCTTGGCAAATGAATTAATGAAGAATTCAGACATGAACAAAAATATATTTGGAATTGAAAACATATTATACAAAGTATTCAACTAAAAATATAGATGTGATGTAAGCTACAATTACAGATTCCTAACCTTACAAATTTAAACTGTTTAGAAATACAAAGAATTACAGACATTAGCATTAACATTATTTGTGGAAAACTATAATCAAAAGATAGTTTGGTAAAGAAAACTTACATACACCTATATTAATACATAATCAATACGAAGGATAAGAACTTATTAATTTAGCAAAAATTATAGATATAACCATCACTTATATACTGGTGATTAATGATTTTAGTACTTGTAATGATTTACCATGGACATCCAGATTAATATTGTGTGCATGAGGAGGATCTTCGGTCATTTATATAATCGTGGTAATAACTTCACTTTATACGATATCATATAGACACAAATATCTACTATATAATTTCAATGGAAAATGTAATATATGGTAACAATTAAGGTAGAAGAATAATTTCGAAATAACAAACAGTAAAATCAAAACACACCCTTAGCAGTTGCAATGGTCTTGTGGACAGTTGCAATAAAAATGTTTAATGTTATTTAATTTTAATTGGAGACTATAAAATAAAAACGATAAAATAATATTGTTGTTGTATACTAATGCTTTACAATAATATTGTTGTTGTATACCGATGCTTTACAATAATATTTAAATAATTAAGCATATGATAATATTTTAACAACTCTCATTTATTAGTAATAATGTTTGATAATACTCAAATTTCAATTAGAATAACAAAAACAAAGTGTTTTGAAGCATTTTGAAGATATATAAATATATTCCATATATACTGATGATTTATATTTAATTTTATTTATTACAATTTTTTATTAAAATTTAACACTTTTTTTAATATGAATAAATGGTTTAAATTAAAATTCAATGACGTTCAATGATTCTTGATATGTTTGTTAATATTCATGTCTCAGTTTTTTTTCAATGAATTTAAATGAGCTTGGATATTAATCGATATTTTTTAATATTATTCCATGTGTTCAATAATATATATATATCTACACACAAAAAACAATACACACACACACATATTATAAACATTAATTAAATGTATTCATGTGTGTGTGTGTGTGTGTGTGTGTGTGTATTTACACATCAAAACAAAAGGCTTGATACATTGATTCTTGAGATAGATGTGAGCCTCCTTGGAGGTTGCAAGTTCAATCTTTACAAGCTACTAAAAAATTGTCAGGATAAGAAATCATGTCTCATTTAGTTATATTTAATTATATATAGCTTTATATAGTTATACAAATATATATAAATAGTTATACACATATAGTTAAACATAATATTGTATGTTGTTATACATGTAATTATAAATATAGTTACATGTGGTTATTCATATAGTTACACATATAGTTATACTTATATTTATACATGTGTGTATATATATATATATATATATATTCATATAATTTTATATATTTATACATATAATTATTTTATAGGTATAGATATAGTAATTAAATTATATTTTTATATACTATATTAAATATTTGTTGTTAATTATATTTATAAATATAGTTATGTATAATGTCTTTAAAGTTATACATATAGTCAAAGATAATTATTTATAGTTATATGTTCTTATACCTATAGTATTATAGTTAAAAATAGAGTTATATATAGTTTACCATATAGTTATATATAGATATATTCATACAAGTAGTTATAAGTAGTTATACATAAATGTATACAAAGTTATAAACAAATATATAAATTTACATATATGTATGTGTGTGTGTGTGTGTGTGTGTGTGTGTGTGTATGGATACATAGTTACAAATATAGTTATGTTTAATTATACAGAGCATTACATAGTTATACAAATATTTATATATAGTTATACACATGTAGTTAAACATAATGTTGTATGTTGTTATCTATGTAATTTTAAATATAGTTACATATGGTTATACATATAGTTACTCATATAGTTATACTTATATTTATACATGTAAGTATATATATTTTTTTATATAATTTTATATAAGTATACTTATAGTTATCTATCGATATAGATATAGTAAAATACATTTTTATAAACTGATATATAAAAATGTATATAAAATATATGTTGTTAATTATATATTTAAATATAGTTATGTATAATATTTTTATAGTTATACATATAGTCAAAGACAATTATTTATAGTTATATGTTCTTATACATATAGTATATATAGTTAAAAATAAAGTTATATATAGTTAAACATATAGTTATATATAGATATATTCATACAAGTAGTTATAAGTAGTTATACATAAATGTATACAAAGTTATAAACAAATATATAGATTTAATTATATGAATACATATATGTATACATAGTTACAAATATAGTTATATTTAATTATATAGTGTTACATAGTTATACAAATATTTATATATAGTTATACACATATATATAGTTATAAATATGTATGTAGTTAAAGATATAGTTATATATAACATTTTTAAAGTTATACATATATTAAAATACAATTATATATAATTATATATTATTATATGGTTAAAAAAATAGTTATGCATAGTTATAGATATAGTTATAAAAATAGTTTACATAATTATAAATATAGTTGTAAATACTTTTATATATAAAGGAATATGATTATATAATTATACAAGAGTTTAGATATAATATTTGTGTTTAAAATATTTTTTATTAATGTTACATATATATAATTATATATATGTAACACTTTTATAAATATTATATATTATATATATCACATTTATATAAACATTATAAATATTATATATTTATATCAAAATTAATATGTTATATAAATGTTTACAAAAATGTATAAACATTTTATATGTCATATAATTGTTATATAAAAAATTATATAAATGGATTGTTTTATATAAATGTTGTATAGATATTTATAAACATTAATACTTATGTATAAATATTTATATATAACATTATATGTTTATATATAATGTAATACGTGTGTGTGTGCGCGTGTGTAAGTATACACATTTATATATAGTATCATACGATTATTTAAATGTATAAAAGTTTATAAATAATGTTATTTGTTTATAATATTTTTGGAGACAACAAAAATAGAACCCATAAATATTAAGTTTGTTTTTTCTTAAGTTTCAGAAGCAGAAAACATTAAGCATAATGTTTTTTCTTAAGTTTACAGAAGTAGAAAAAAAATATGCAAATATTTAGTATTTGAAATCCATAAAACCCTAAAAAATTAAATAGTAAAAGAACAAAGTTTACACTAATTATTTATTTTTTCATTAATAGTGTAGAGTCAAAATCATATAAGTGATATGAAAATAGAAGAAAAAAAAAGAAAAATTAGGAGAAAATTAAAAAAAAATCAAACCCGAATATCCTGTAAAAACCAAACTCCACCAGTGGTAATCAAATTGAGAGAGACAGAAATATGTATATAGCATTCTGAAGGAGAAGAGCAATGATAATATTACCTGGTAACAAGAAGAGATAGATTTTGCAAGTTGATCCCTTAGTCCCCGTTTCACTTCTCATCTCTTTGTCGTTGAAAGATAGAAAAATTTTAAGTGCTTAATGACTTATCATTTTTTTTTTCATGGAAACTATAAATAAAAAATTGGATGTAAATATATAGAAATTAAAGAGACAAAAATATATAAGTAAACTAAAATTATAAAAAAATAAATAATTTAAATAAAAAAAAATGAAATAGATTTTTATTTAACCATAAATGATATTATTTCATAAATAAATAAAATAATATTATATAATAATAAAGTATTTCATATATATATATATATATATATATATATATATATATATAATGGTTATAAATATTTAAGAATTCAATTTATTTTTTATTTATATAATATGAAATAATTATAATGGCATAAAATTTAAATCTTTTAGTCATTATAAATTTGAATCTTCGAAGTGTTCATTTAATAACAACACTGAAATATTTATTTTTTTCATCATCAAAATTTTTTTGATGTAATTAAAACAGCTATGTATTAATCTTTAAATATCAATTTATTCTCTTTTAAATTTTTTAAAAATTTGAATTTTTTTTTATAATTCAAAATTTTCAAATTTTTTAGTCATTGTTTTTTTTTAAAGATTCCTAAAATTATAAAAATATTTTTTTTACTTTAAATAAATAAATATTTACTTGTTTATTCATTAATTCATATATTTGTATAATTTTTTTATTTAATCAAACAATTATTTATTTTAGCTTTTTATTAGTAGTAATTTTTATTTATGTTTATATATTAATTAAAATATTTTAAAAATTATTATAATTATATAATAAATTATATAATATTTTCTAATACAATTATTTAAATATCATAATTAAAAATTTCAGAAAAATATTTTGTACAATTTTATAATTATTTTATAATCAAAAAAATAGTTATTTTAGTCTTATTTAATATAAATTTTTATTCGTATTTATATATTTATGAAATTTTTTATTTATAATATCATTATTTTATAATTATATGAGATTGTGTCTTTCAAGGATCGCTCATCTATAGACCATGACATATCATTAATATAGAAAATTACATATAATATTAAAATAAATAATGCTTAGAAAAATTAAATTATTAAAGATTAGTGACAAAAATTATCACTAGCCCAAATAGCTAGGAAAAAATCCCTAGCTTAATGCATATATTTTGAGAAAATAAATATTTAAGGAATAATCGCTTCCAATTATATATAAAATCATAAAAAAATAAATTCAAATAATTATTTAGTAACGAATTTTGTCTCGTTCTAATTAGCTAGGAAAATTCAATCATTAAATCCGTTGCTAAAATTCTCACTTTTTTTACGTGAATATCTATGATAATATTAGCGACGAATAATTTTCAATAGAACAATTCTGTCACTAAATCATCACCAATCTGTCACTAAATCATCACCTATCCGTCACTAATCCATCACAAAATATTAATTTAATATAAAATCAAAAATCCCTTATTATTTCATAGCTAATCCCATGCCAATTTGCTATGGATTTATCCCCGACTAAATTTCTCTAGCTTAATAGACATTTTCTTGTAGTGGATGAATATCAGTGAAATCAAAAAGAATTTGGATAAATACAGTGGGTTTGGGGGAGAAAGACTTGTAGAAGAGAGAAGTGTTGAAAAACTATGATAATTCTCATCATGACTTATATACACCCTCCATATTAGTCTTATATAGCTATGGCATATTTTATTAGCTATAGATCTATTAAAATACTTAGTATATTCTTTATATGTCACGACTCTACTATTGACTTGATATAATTATTTCACTATATAACACACTCATCATTACCAAGACAATTTCTTAGAGTCACTATTACATTAACTTTAAACTAAATAGTTGCCATGACATTACTTTCATGTCATGGTAGCCAATTGGCTGTCATAAAGAAAATGTCAATTTAGCTAGAGATCAATCACTAACTAAATTATGAGGGATTAGCTAGGGAATAACATGAGATTTTTGATTTTACATCGAAATAAAAATTTATGATGGATTAGTAATGGAATTGGTCGATTGAAAATTTCCGTTGCTACTTTTTTTTCGTAAATTTCCGCACAATAAAAAGTGGGAAATTTAGCGATGAATTTAGTGACGTATTTTCCCTAGCTAATTAGATCCAAATAAAAATCATCACTAATATGTTCGTAAATTCCGCGAAAGAAAAGCCGGGAATTTAGCGACTGATTTCCCCTAGCTAATTAGATCCAGACATAATCTGTTGCTAATATGTTCATAAATTCCATGCAAATAATAGCGTGAAATTTAGCGACGAATTTTTTCTAGCTAATTAGATCGAGACAAAATTCATCGCTAACTAATTATCTAAATTTTTTTTACAATTTTATATTTTATTGCAAGCGATTTTACTTTAAATTTTATTTTTCACAAAATATATTTATTTAGCTATGGATTTTTCCCTAGCTATTTGGGCTAGAAATAATTTTCATCACTAATCTTTAATGATTTAATTTTTTTTATATTTTATTTAATTTTATATATTAAAGGTATGTATGCCATTGTCTATAGATCAGCGATCCTTGTAAGACACATTCTCCTCGTATAATAATAATAATAGGTTATTATAAATAAATAATGTAAAAAATATATAAATATTAAAAAATTTAATATTAATAAAGGCTACAATAACATTAAATAATTAATTTTATAATTATTAAAAATTTTAAAGATATTTTAAAAAATAAATTAACATACATTAAAATTTCTACTAATAAAAAGATTAAATAATTCATTGTATGATAAAATATAATATATTTACAAAAATATCATAATTAATGAAAAAAATAGTAAATATTAATATTATTTTAAGTTAAAAAAATAGCTTTATGCTTAAAGGAACTTTTTAAAAAAAATAATTACTAAAAAATTTGAAATTTTTGAATTAAAAAAAAATATAATTTTTAATAATATTTAAATGAAAATAAATTGATATATTTAAGATAAATACAGAGATGTTTGTCCCTACTGAAATTTATAAGAATTAAATAATTGAGTTAAATTTATACTATTAGCTTTTAATTTTCCGCCTTTATTAAATTTAATAAATATAAAATTTTCTTGATAATCATCTCACTTTAAGTAATTTTTATAATTTTATAAATTATAAATTATGTAAAATAATATGAAATTTTATGACTTTAAAATTATTTCATATTATCTTAATAAAAATTAATATGAATTCTTAAAATTTATAAACTTAAAATATAATATTTGTATATTTTTTAACATAATAGTCTTTATAATTCTTAGGAAATTGTCTTGAAGACTAATAACCTTTTCATGTGTGTCTTGCTATATTAAGTTTACAAATTTTGTATCCATTTGATTTGTTTTTCTATTTGGAAGGCTAAACATCTATTTTTTGAAATTGTTTATATATTTATTGTTTAATAAATTTGATATTTAAAAATTAAAAGGTATTTTCTTTTCATGTGTATCTTGTTACATGCACATTAATTTGTTGAAAATATTTTATTAAGTAAAAAAAATAAGATGAGTCTTAGGGAGCATTTGTTTTTTCGGCTTAACACTGAAAACAAATCAATTTCAGCGTTAAGCCGTAACGTGTTATATATTTTTAATATTTTTCACTTAAAATTATGTAAAAATGCTTAAACCGTTAAGCTATTTTTTTGGCATTTTCTATTCAGAAAAAACCAAACCAAAAAATACTATATCAAAAAATGCTCAATCCAGCATTTTTGAGTTCCCCTTCGTAAAGAAAAAAAAATCATCCCTCCCTTAATATAAATATAATATTAATAAGAAATGAACTTAGTTCTTTATGATATTAAGTACCATTAAATATTAAGCTTAAAAAAAGTTCTATTAAGCATTAAGTAAAAAAAAAACAAACGCCCCCTTAATATTTTATATATATTTATTGTATATTAAATGTTTTGATAATTTAAAATTAAAACATTAATGGAATTTTAAAACCTATTAAAATTTAATAAACTTAATTGTTAGAGATTGCAACTAGTCTTTAACTTAATAAATTTAATAAACTATGAGTCGCTCCATCGGCATCTCTCTCTCTCGACTCTGGTGTGGAGGGATTCTTGCTACTGTAAAATCGTAAAACCCACTAGTCTTTAACGATTCATCATCCATGGCAGAAAGTGAATTATGGCCTCGTGGAAGAGATCCAATAAAGTCATCAGGTTGGTCATTCTTCCATGTTTTTTTATTCATAAACCAATAATCAACTTTGTGAAAAAAATTCACTGCCGTGTTCGATGTCATTGAGTAAATTCGTGAATCAAGATCAATCCATCAGTACATTATGCAGCCAACAGGTACTTCATTAGCAATGTAGGCATGTTGCTTGTTTTGTCTCCACTTTAGAAACATGGCGAAATTGTTATTAATCTAAAACCTAATTCTCACAAAAGAGGTCCATCACTAATAATTCTTTCTGTGGATATTCCTGTGGAGTTCTAGTAATCGTGAAATTGCGTGGAATATTCTTGCTGAACATTAATTCATGTTTTTTAAATATTTTCCCACCACTCTATATACAATTCTCATTTGCAATATGTGGCTGGATTGATATGAAAAACCATAATTTACATTAGAGTAAAGAGATTGCAGGACTGCGATTATGATAACGTTGGGCCTGTTTTGATGTGTAATTGTGTTGAATGTTGACATGTTCTAATGATTGGCATAAAGTTTATTTCCGTGGTCTTTGGTTCCAATGTTAAATGTTTTTTCTTTTTATTATGTGATGTTGGCGCTCATGAATATCTATCTAATTCCTATTCTTGCATTTTTCTTTCTTGTTTGAGGTTCAGAGTTTTCAATTCAAATAAAAACCACAACTTACAAGTAGTTGTGGTCCCATTCATACTCCAACATATTAGTGTAGTTATAAGACTACTTACATGTATTCCCTAATTTCTTAATGTTACAAAATAAGTTATCAGTGTTCTATATTATTATTATTATTTTTAGAGTTTTGAAAATATTAATAATACCATTAGAAGTATTTTTAACAGTGTTGATGAATATTATTGGTAAATTAACTTATAAAAGATTTTATATTTCTTATTATCTTATTAATCTCGGTTGTATGTTAAAATTTTGAATAATGAAATTTCACGTATTTTAACTTATAACAAGGATCCAACAATATCGATGCAATTAATACCATATTTATCTAGTCATTCTGATAATATTTTTAAAATGTAATGCTCATTATTATGGGCATAATTCACAAAAAAAATATATTTTTGCTCTGTTATCATTATAAAAAAATGATTTGAAGCAATTCACTTTATGAAAATAAGTGTTAAAACTAATATATTTGATATTTTGATCCCAAAATATGTAATGTGATGGTATAAAATATTTATAAGAAATCATACAAACTTCTCATCATTTGTCAATCTTCTTTTATTGTCTACCCTTTTTGTTCAATCATAAAATTTATTTATTTTTTGTTATTTCATTTGTTCAAATGTTTTTTAATGAGCTACAATTATACTTATCATTAAATATGTTGAGATTTATCTTGTTGGTATATCCAAACACAAAGATTTGTTAGACACAATTTTTTCTTTTCCAATATGTTTCTTGAAAAATTATAAATGAAAAGAAGAATTTTTCGCATATTTCATATATTAATAAAAATGAATAAATGAATCTGTAATCTCATAGATTTTATCTTTTACTATAAGAATCAGGACATAAGAGAAATATTGCACATGAAAAAAGTTTTAATCTAATAATAATTCATTTTTTTATGCTTAAACAACATACAACTTTATTTTTAATTATATGTATCTAACTATATATAAATATTTGTATAACTATATAACACTCTATATAATTAAATATAACTATATTTGTATCTATGTATACATACATACATACATATATATATATACACACACACACACACACACACACCCACCCACCCACCCACACACATATGTAAATCTATATATTTATTTATAACTTTATATATATTTATGTATAACTATTTGTATGAATATATCTATATATAACTATATGTTTAACTATATAAAAATATTCATAACTATATATACTATATGTATAATAACATAACACTATAAATAATTGTATCTTACTATAATAACTATAAAAGCTTTATACATAACTATATTTAGATCAAGTAGTAAGCCAATAGTGTACATCATGATATATCTTATCAGATATAATATATAAAATTTATTTTCTCTGTGAAAGAGTTGTCATACTTCTTGAGTAATTGATCTCAATACTAAAAAAAATCTCATATATATCAAATAATGTCTAAAACTTGGTTTGTAGATTTTAGTTTAGATATATCAAACTGATTATCTCATGTAATTAGATCACCACCATCGTATACAATTAGTTTCACATACTAACATCTTGATCAACTTAAAAAAATAAAAAAAATTGAAATATTTCTATGACAAAATATAGTAAATATTGAGTACAATTATAAAATCATTTCTTGGGAGATTGCTTGAGGCTATACATTGCCTTTCATATTGTATATCATATATGTGTTCTCTGCTTTCAAGAACAATAAATCCTGGTGACTACTATATAAGCATTTTTTTTATATAAACTATTATAAAGGAATATATTCTTTATATCTAACTAATACATATGTTATATATGTGATGATAAATTGAAAGTAATAACCTATTAGTAGTCATGTTAATCATATGAAATAATGTGTTCCAAAAATCAATATCATAAGGCTATGTAAAATCATTCATTACCTACCTAGTCTTGTCGATCGATCTTTTCCCTGGGTCCCTCTTTATTATATAAATTTGTCTATAATGTAATTGGAATGTCCAACTCATTATTCTAAACTGGATCAACTTATATGATAGAAAACTCATTTAAAATAGATTGTGAATGTATCCATTTAGTATATACATCTTTGGATTGAGATCATCAAGTCTTTTAATGCTCATTTCTATCTTTCTCTCTCTTGGTGAGATTTACATATAATGTCCATTGGATCATGATTACTTTAGAAGTTCTTATTTTGTATGCATATATTAAAGGTCATTGTCTTGGTGTGATGACAAGTATCTTTGTCAAAGAACAATAAGTCTTGGATTTGAGATGTGTTAGACATAGCTTTTATTAATTTTTGAAAGAATATTATTGAGATATCAATGTCTCATAAATATTGCACTACGCAAGTGTCTTGCATATTGGGTACAACCTCCAATGATATTATTGAATATTGCTTTTCTTGTAATTCTTATTTTTAGGAGTGAAAATGATGTTAAATATTCGTCATTTAAAATTTTTTCTTTAATTTCGAGGATAATGAGATAGTTTATCAAACATCTAGCATTAATATTCTTTTACAAATTATAATTGGTCAGAGAATAAACAAATATCTAATTGTAATATTTTAATAATTTAGTACTCCTAAATATTTTAAGAGTATGATAATGATGTGCTTTCATTAATATTCTCTCTCTAGGTAACTTCAGGTAGGTCCATTTTTTCTCTTGATTTAGGGTGATATTCAAACTCAAGTCCTCACTGATAAATTATAATTTTTTATGTTGTGTCTCTCATCTGGTTTTGAGTATGTTTTTTTTATTGATGATGCAATTTCAAACATTTATATGTTAAAATATAATCATTTATTTTAGCTTGTTCTTACACACACACACACACACACACACACACACATGTATGTATGTAGGTGTGTGTGTGTGTGTGTGCATGTATGTATGTATCCATGTATGTATGTATCCATGTATATATGTATTGAATTTTCATCCTGTAAAATTTAGTTGCAAAATTTTTGTGCCTTGTGTTTTCAGGTTTAATGCAATTTCTAACAAACAAAGATATTTTTTGCAGTCCTGGTTAATGTGTTTGTTCCTTTTTTTTAAAGCTTATGATAAAATATCGAGCTATTTGATGTTCATGCTCCATAATGGTTTTTTACGCTCTACTTTATGTAAATACTTGTAGAGGGAAGAGAAAAAGGAGGTCATATATGTATGTATATATCCATGTATCTATGTATGTGTGTATGTGTGTATGTATGTATGTATGTATTGAACTTTCATCCTGTAAAATCTAGTTACAAATTTCTTGTGCCTCATGTTTCAAGGTTCAACGCAATTTCGAATAAAGATGATTTTTACAGCCCTGGTTAAGGTGTTTGTTCCTTTTATTTATGCTTATGATAGAATATCTAGCTGTTTGATGTTCATGCTTCATTATGAATATTTATGCTCTACTTTATGTAAATACTCTTAGAGAGAAGAGAAAAAGGTCATATATGTATGTGTGTATTCATGTATGCATGTATGTATGTATGTATTGAACTTTCATCCTGTAAAATCTAGTTGCGAATTTCTTGTGCCTTGTGTTTTCGGGTTCAACACAATTTCGAAGAAACAAAGATGATTTTTTATGCTTATGATAGAATACATAGCTGTTTGATGTTCATGCTCCATAATGGATACCTACGCTATACTTTATGTAAATACTTGTACATATATACCAATATATGTATTTGTACATATACATATATATTGGTATATATGTACAAGTATTTACCAATATATGTATATATGTACATATATACCAGTGTACACACACACACACACAAAAGTATATGTAGTATATGTACATATTTATATATACATATAAATAATAGTATTTGTACATATATACACTGCAGTGTATATGTATACACTGGTATATATGTACAAGAATTTAATAATATATATGTACATACATGTACATATATATGTACATATATACTACAGTGTATATGTATACACTGGTATATATGTAAATATTCAGTGTAGTGCATATGTACATATAAATACTTGTACATATATACTAGTATATATGTACATGTACACTGTAGTATATGTACATATTTATATGTACATATAAATATTCAGTATATGTACATATATACACTGTAGTATATGTACATATATACTATAGTGTATATGTATACACTTGTATATATGGACATTTAAACTACAATATATGTGTATACATATACCACAATATTATATATTTATCAAAATAGAACTTTATTTATTTATTTATTTTGATTTGATTGACTGTTTAATTTTCGTATAGATATTGTACCGCAATGTTTTCCATATAAAGCTTATAGAAGAGAAAGGATTTTTCACTAAACGTAATGCATCGTGACTATGACAGCTTTGTCACAGCAGAAAGATGGTAACTGGAGGAGTTGGCGGAGATAAAGCAATGTCAATTTAATGGATAGATTATACTGTATGCACTGTATGTATTAAACTTGTATCTTGTAAAATCTAGTTGCAAATTTCTTATGCCTTGTGTTTCCAGGTTCGATGCAATTTCGAACAAACAAAGATGATTTTTGCAACCCTGGTTATGTGTTTGTTCCTTTTTTTTATGCTAATAAAAGAATTTCTAGCTGTTTGATGTTCATGCTCCATAATAGGTGTTTATGCTCTACTTTAATGTAAATACTTGTACATATATACCAGTATATGTGTATATGTACATATATACCAGTATATGTGTATATGTACATATATACTAGTATATATGTACATATACACTATAATATATGTACATATTTATATGTACATATAAATACTAAGTATATGTACATATACGCTGCAATGTATATGTACATATATATTGCAGTGTATATGTATACACTGGTAAATATGTACAAGTATTTACCAGCATATATGTACATGCTTGTACATATACACTACAGTGTATATGTACATATATACTGTAGTGTATATTGACATATATACATGTGTACATATACACTATAGTATATATATAGATATACTGAGTATATATGTACATATACATATATACCAATGTATACATATACATTGCAGTGTATATGTATACATGTATATATGTAAATATACACTGTAGTCTATATGTACATACACTGAGTATATATATACATATAAATACTTGGACATATATACCTATATATATGTACATATACATATATACCATTGTACATATACACTATAGTATATATGTACATATATACTACAGTGTATATGTACATTTATACTACTATATATGTATATGTACATATATTAGTATATATGTACATATATACTGCAATATTATATGTAACTAGTGAAATGCTAGTATATATGTACATATATACTATAGTATATATGTACATAAATATTGCAGTATTATATATTTATCAAAATAGAACTTTATTTATTTATTTATTTTGATTTGATTGGCTGGTTTAATTTTTGTATAGATATGATACCACAATGTGTTCCATACGATGCTTGTAGAAGAGAAAGAATTTTTCACTAGACATGATGTACCGCGACTCAGACAGCTTTTTCATAGCAGAAATATGGCGATTGGAGGAGCTGAGGGAGAGAAAACAATGTCAATGCACATATAGATTATACTTTATGCAATGTCGGTAGATATATTGATGAATAAGATGTAATAAAATTTTGTTATGTTTTTGTTTTAATTATGTAAAATATTATATCAGAATAATTTATTAAATAATTTTTTTTTTGTTAATTATAGATTATCATTTATACTTTCTGTTTTTATTCAATTTAATAGAAAAATATTAAAGTATTTAATTAAATTTTTTGAAAAAAAATAAAATTCTGGAAATAATTTTGGAATGAAAATAGCTAGGAATTCTTCCCTTGCTAATTTAGCTAGAGAATTTTTCCTTGCTAATTTAGATAGGGAAATCATTATTTTTGCTAGGGAATTTTTCGTTGCTAAAATTTTTAGCTAGAGACTTTTTCTCTCATTAATTTTTAGCGATCATCACTTTAGATTGGGAAATGTTCAATTGTTTTATCCGTTTAGCAGCGGAAACTCTCATTTAGCTTGCTAATTTAGCCAAGAAAAATATAGGGATATTTCCGTCGCTAAAATTTTTTAGCTAGGGACTCTTTCCCTCACTAATTTTTAGCTATGATCATGTTAGATTGAGAAAGCTTCCATCGTTAATTCGTTGTTATATCTCATTTAGCGACGGAAAACCCCCATTTAGCTAGGGAATTGTCCCTAGCTATTTGGGATTTTTCTTGTAGTATCTCTTTGGTACATGTGGTCACAACACATTCTAAATATTAGTCACATAATTATTTTTCCACAATGGGCTTTTGTTTTATAGAGCAATGACTCAATCGTGGCATTCAAAACACTATGACACTTCGCACATAGACCCAATACCAAAGTTATAGCTAAATTCAAAGTATCAAGGCTTTCTATTTTGGATAGAAATAACTCAGTCACAACAATCCCAGCACTACCATATTTTTCTCACAAAGCCAAGATGAAAACCACGACTAATTACTAGTGCTAAAACTTTATGTTATAGAGAGTTGAGCATCAATCACTTCAATTCATAGTGTCATGATAACTGTGCTCTAAGAGAATCCAAAAAAATGATAGAGTCAACCTCAACTTTGTGCCACAATATCCAACTTAAAATGTAGCATGGATTCTTGGAATATAAAAGTTATACTTAAAAGAAAATAACTAGAGAGAGTGAGGAGAGAAGCAAAAGAATATCACAATGCATTCCAAGCCTAGGCATCATAATCTCAACCTCATTTATGTGCAAATCCAAAGTGAAACAACAAGAAAAATTAATTAGAATTTGGGTTTTCTTCTTAAAAATTAGTTTAGGCTTTTAGTAGAAACTCTAGAATTCATGAGATAAAATTTTACATATCTCTCATAATTTTATCCTCAATATCTAGCTAAATTAAAATATAGGGTTGGTTATGTAATTTGTATTATGATGAATAATTGAATTAATGCCCTTATACTTAGTTTATAATATATTAGGTTGTTGATAGATGTGCATGCACTTGAGAATCAAAAATTAGGGTTGTCATGAATACATTAGTTTATATGTGTCAAATGTGGCAGACAATGACAAATATGTCAAAGGACACACTCATGTGGTTCATATAGAAAGAAGTGACATCCCTTCTAATCTTATTGTGTGAGATAAACTAACATGTGATAAAATTAAGTTGAAGTATAATAATTATTATGAATATGATGTTCACAAAGTCAAAAGCACAAATGTATTAAAGACTGATTTAGTATGTATTATCTAGGTGAACTAACCTCAAAGTAATATGAGGGATAAGTAGAATATCTTACCTAGGACTTTCATCATAATGTGAGAGTCATGTGTTAGTCATGGAAGATAGTGATGAGTATGTCATAGGAAACACACACACACACATGCACGCACATGGGAGAGACTTATATCATGATAATAGCCCTAAGGATCATTCACATTTGTATTATTTCCATGGGTGAAATTCTTGAGAATATGTATGTTTTATTTTTATGATTATGGTGCTCATAATGTTGATAGCACAAATGAATTTACTATCAAATTATCTAAAGTCATTGAAATACTTAGAGTTTGGATAATAGTAGTACATACTCAAAGCAATCATCAAAGAAATCTGACTTATTGCCTAAAAAGAGTAAATATGATAATAATGTTTGCATGAATTGATGCATTGGTTTTATGTTAAAATACCAAGTGGACAAAAATGATAGGATCATCATTGCTAGTGACAATCTAATTGATGAGTACCACTTTGTATGTCAAGAGGGCACATATGTATTTTTATATTAATCTATTATTTGTTCAATAATCAAATATAATATGAACCAAATATTGAGAAACATCACCATGAACAAGTATGTGTGCTAACCCTAAAGTTTGAGTTTATTTCCTAAGACCAAATATATCTATTCAATTCATATAATCATTAGTTCTTTATTGATCAACTAAACTATCAAACAATCCTAGTATGATCAATATTTGGACATACCAATTACTTTATTACTTGTAGGAGTCATATACTTGTGAAGATACATTGACTAAGAGATCATTGCTCAATTAGGTTTTGTGATGGTGTCAGATAACTATGAGTTTTGGTATCCTCTCAAAGTCATAAAAATGTGGTACATGGCTACCATAATGAGAAAATAATGTCATTACCAATAAGTATTTTAGAAGTAGTATAGTCATAATTCTAAAAAAATATCACTGCCATGATGATTGTATTGCATTGAAAAATATTTGTATCAACTCGATAGTAAAGTCATGACTTACAAAGAATGTCAGTATTGTTTTTATTGAGTTACAACTAAGAAAAAATGACACAACTATTTAAAGTTACTATGAAAAGTATACACAAGTCATAACAATTAAATTATCACAACTCTCCTCTACTTCTCTCTTCCATAATTCTGCTCTATTGAGTTTGTTAATTGCATCAAAGTTTACTATGATTTTACAAACATTTCACAAATCCTCTTAAAATAGGAATTTGGTGAAATTTTTTGATACATACCAATATACATATAAACACACCTAATTGTACACTTTAAATGATACGATTTATTCATATTTTGAGATCAAATAAAATATACTAAAAGTATTATTTATCCTTAAGCACTATATCTTCCTCTCAAATATCACTCAAAAAGAAGAAATACATTTTATTATGATCATGACTAGGTTTAAGTATCATGACGAACTTTTTGGTTTGGAAATGAGGTCTAGACTTTAGAGGTTTTTAGGAAGTGTGTGGTTGTGTTGTAAAGTATTTATTCATCACAAAACATAAAAAAATATTTTTCAGTTATCTCCCAAGCAACATTAGGTTTAACATTCATAGCTAGATATTCTTTAGATCTCCATTTTGATTAGAAACTTTAGCTTTCCATGTCAGCTTTTTTTTATAATATTTTTCTTCAGCTTATCTTTATGATTTCTTTTTCATCACGTGTAGTTCTTTAACACTTCTTTGTCTGAATATTTTTCTATGGTGACATGACTATGGAAAGTTCCAAGACATCATTGCCTATGCCTTCTTTGAAAAGTATCATGATTCTTATTATGGTCATGGCTTCTAGAATTTTTTTCTGGATCATATTAGTCATGGCTTTACGTATTGCCATGCCTTTCAATATTGTTTATGCAAGAAAAGTCATGACCTCCATTGAAGTCACAACTTTCTTCAATATAATTAGTTCTTTCACATTTGTCTTTGGATGTTTCAATATTATCTTTCTTTTCTAGTATGTCTTTCTCTTGCATGTACTTTTGATACCATCTCGAGCATTCTCCTTGATAGCTGCTACATGTTGTTGAAATTAAGAGCTTTATCTTGTCCACCTCTTCCTTTGTATCTTTGAAGTTATATGATTCATATTTCTTTTTATCTTTTCCACCTCTTCCATCAACTTCATTGTAATCTTCATCTTCATTTTCATTATTTTCTTTGAGCCTGGATTACAATTATTCATTGTTTTCTTCTTGTCAGGCCAATAATCTTCTACAAACTCTTTACATCTAAAATTTATATTTTGTCTCATCATGTGCTTAAGAGGCTATTTATTCTCCAATAATATTTATCATTAAAATCTAGATTATGCAGGCCATTGTAAAGGTTAAACTACACTAGCTCTTTGCTCACTCGAAGCATGAATTCTTTATTTTTGACATAAATTATTACCTATACAATCGATTAAAATGGTCATCCTAAGATCAAAGAAACATATTGATTTTCCTTCATATCAAGCACAACAAAATCAACCAAAAAAAAAAAATAAACTTGCTCACTTTCACCATGGCATCTTCATTCACTCCACTCAAAAATGTAATGGAATGATTGACTATTTGGAAGTGAGAAGGCAATAAATGTTATGTAACCAAGGTTTAATCTCCATACTATGGACAATGGTATCGAGTTCACACTTTCAAGTCACATAGATTCTTTCAAAAAGTGTGCTCCCTAATTATGTATAAAATCATAAAACTTCTTATATATTTCAACTTTCTTAGAAGTTCATGTCAGATAATGACACTATATTTCTCGTTCATATTTTTTATTTCATAAGTTTCTAACTATCTCTTATTAACTTATTATATCTTTCATGAACTTCATATAGTTTAGTTGTTATGATACTACTTCATCAAATATAATTTTCACCATAAATGTCAAAAGAATATTTTGAAACTTCTCAAATTACTTATCTATCTTTTTCTTTCTAAAATATTGTGGAAATGAGATATTAGAAGAGAAATGATTAATTTTTTCATTTCCTTTCTATTGTATATCTTTCTGATTAATGCTTTTATATGTTGTATTTTCTCCTTCTCTTAATTTAACTATGCTTGGAATGATGATTTGTTTTCTTTCTACTATTTGGTATTAATAAAAATGAGAATGAAAAGTAAAAAATGCTTAATAATACATTTGTTTGAAATACATGTCAAAATAGAGAATGAATGATTTTTTGCTAGTTTTCATTTATCACTTAGGTGTTACTAATGTTTTTTATTCTTTTTTAAAGAATCATATATTTGCCTAATGCTCTCATCTTATAATGGCATTTGTGAACTTTGTTTTGATAGTGGACTTAAATATTTGATAATTATTTTATAATTTCTGAAATGCTATATAATCCAAGCCAAAAATCAAAAATATTTTTTAACAAGGTTTTGTGTTGAATGTTATAAAATAGCTAATCAATAATTAGCACAATTTAATGTTTAAATATATTAAAATTGGTCAACTAATTTTGTTACAAATTAAATTTTGAAAACATATATTTTTTGTAATTTTTAAACATCTAATACAAGTTTTAAATTTTAGAAATAACCATGATATAAATAAAAAACATGCATGATTCAACTTGATAAGTAAATGGCTCATTAATTGAAATTTTTGAAAGCAATATCATCGTGCATATAGTGGGCTTTGATTTTTTATAAATTGATAAAGCAACCAAGAAAAACAACAAAACGTTCATAGGTGATTGATGAAATAAAAAATCCAACTTAAAATATTTATTAATCTAATGACAATAAACTAACTAGGATCCAGCTTGAAACATGGAATTCATGTAGTCTAGAGTTCATTCCGCCATTCAACCTAGAGATCTTCACACAAATTGAACAACATTTTGATTTTAATTAGGTTCATTGATGATAATTTAACTTTATTTCATGAAGTTCAATCTACTAAGCTTATATATGAAGTGGTATGAGTATGAGAGTCAATAGCTTCTAAGTCCACAACTCTAATATCATTGCTTGTTTTATCTAATTATCTTGACCTAACTCCTCCAAAATATTGGCACATGAAAAATTATTTTTACAACAGCATGAGTTTTACAAAAAATAAGACTTAGATCATTAAAATGTTGAAATAATTTGAGTCTCAATCCATTGGCATATTTATGACCCTAAAAAATTTACAAAATATAATTAAAACATGACATAAATATAATTGATGTTCAAATATATAAATATGCTACATATACTCAACATTCATTTCTTCACACTAATGTAAAGATTCTAACTATGTGTTTATATAGAATATGGCATTATCCACTATTTAACATATTACATATACTCCACATTCAGGTCTATACAGAATGAGGTCTATATTCACCTATACAACTAAACAAGTTAACATGCCTCCACATCCAAGTTTATAAAAAATGTAACTACTTTAATAGTTGCTATTCAACATAGATAATGGCATTATCATCCGTGCCACATTGGGAATTTTTATATGTATCTTGATGTTGCAAGTCTCCCATTCAACATTTTGTATGTCTCCCAAACTTGTGCATCTCCAATATTTGAAATTTCTAAGCCAGCTCATTATTGCTTTATATAACACTGGGCACAGATTTTTTTTGTATGCTTCCTAATGTTCTACGACTCCCATTTAGATCGTCTCTAAAGATGTATTTTTACATTTGATAGCCTCTATTTTTCATGATGATGAATGTGAACTAACTTATTCCACAATGAGACCTAAAAAGAACATGTTCATTAGTGCATGGTGATCATAATTGTGAATTTCTAGACAAAGAAGGATAATGGATAGAAATGCATGAAATACATTAATAATATGTTGTCAATAAACACACAAAATAGAAAACATTGTGCATATGTTTAACTTGACTGAACATTCAAATGCATCTTGATCACATAAAATAATTTTCTTTTTAATGTCCTAAGAAACCCCATAACCAAATGATTGCTTTTCCTCTAGCATCTTCTTCACTTGTAAAAATTCTCTTGATTTAAAGCCATTGTCACAGTTTACCTTCCCTGAAACACAACTCAATATGACATTCAACCAATTTTTCATTCCCGCTAGGATTTACATTCATACCCCCTTAGTTGACAACTTGATGTATAATCCATCCTATATATCAAAAAACATCAAATTTTATAATTATATTGTAAGAAAAATCATAATATGAAAGAAACTATAAAATTTAACAATGGAAATACATTGTCAAATATAATCTAAACTTCATTGATTAGTAATACAAATAAACCATTCAAAACTTTCAAATGAAAAATCTAAATCAAATAATTGAAAGTTTCAACTATTCTTCATTCGTTGAACATTTGAGTTGTTAAATTTTTCTTCCAAGCACTCCATTGATTTGATGGTTCAATTATAGTTATTGGTTCTCTTTATATTTGATGGCCTTACACATCCAAATCTCATTCCTATTTATCTACAAGTACCTTTGTTTTTGTGAGATTATGAATAGGAAAACAAGCAAGAATGATTATATATTATGCCTTTTCATGATTAAAAAAAGTGTTATTTATCATCCAAAGTTGTTTGAACAAACCAAAGCAGCGCTTAATAATATTTGTTACTATAGAAAGCTCAATGTTAAAATACTCTACATAGATTATTGCCATATGTCCTCTTTCCAATCAATGAGATATTATCTTTTTGTGCTATATGGTCCAAGAAGTCACTCTCCATTTGTATATCCAACATCAATATTATAGTAACTGCCTAAAATGAATATTCAGAAACATATTTTAAAATGAAATTAATAGTTTTTAAAAATCAAATATTTACCTTGTGGAAGTACTAGTTCGTCATTCAAACTACATTTCGAAGCACTTGAGAATCAGAAGTTGATCTCTCCCAGCCTGGAAATATATAAATAAACTACATCTTATGAACAAATTCCTATGGTACTTGTTACTATGTTTTTGATAATAATAAAAATGGATAAACCAATTACTTTAATAAGGACAAATTTCACAAATAATGTCAAAAAAGATTAGAAAAATATATCACAATATTTTATTTTGCAATGTGAAATACATCTTATAAATTAATATAATCAATGATGTAATCTAAATGCCATCAAAAAGTATCCAAAAACCATTTAAAGTCAATTTAATGATGTTTATATGGTAAGACTAAAATATTCCGATAGGCACAATATTATTATTGATTAATTTGGCTATAAACAAAATTACTTAGGCAAAGTCTCTATTACATCAATAAATAATCTTTATCTTACAAATAAAAATAATAGTATATGAATATTTAATAACATGATTTCATTTCAAAATATGTTACAAATATATGATTACCCATAAATTGTCAAGTACAAACTTTCTATAATATTTTTATCCTAAGTAATAAAAACAAGTACATTTGTAAAATATTTAATTCCTCATTGTTTGTTAGTCTTCATTAAACTTGTATCAATTTTTCAAATTCACATTGATTTTTAGAAATAAAACATGACTTCATAATAACAAAATATTGTATTGTTGTGTGAGTGTGTTTGTATTTGTTAGTGTGTGTGTTCCACAATTTTTCATTGAAATTAAAGAACTAAGAACCCCATCAACAAAAAAATCACAAAAATGATCAAAACTCTAATTTAGCAAGGTGTCTACTTTCATAGTAAATTATTTTACCGGTTTTTCTAAATAATATGAAAATTAAATGGTAAGAGTGTAATACCACCATTCAATTTGTAAGGAACAAAATTTGGAGAAACCAAAATTATAATCATGATATTGGCCTAGTTTATGTTCCACCTCTTCGATAAAAAACAATATGGCGGGGGAAATAAATAATATATATCTTTCACATAATAGATATCTCCTCATCGCGACAAGATAATCCTTTTTAGAAAATCATAATTGATGTATGAGAAGAAATTATTCAAATCATTGTGAGCATTATAGATGCAAACTCCATAATTTTTAAATGGAAAGAGAATAGAAGGATTATTGTCAATGCATATGCTTGTTTACTGCCACTGTGCCACATTACATTAAACCATGATTGTTCAAAATTATATGGGTTAAAAATTATATTTCTAAGCATGTAGTATTTACTTGTAAATTCTATAATTGTTTAGAATCTTTTGAACATCTTTTTTTCAAATATGTATCTAGTAGAATTTAGGAAGAGATAAATGTTGGATTAGAATCAATAGAAAAATGACATCTCTAAAAAGTGCCTTGAAGAACATGGGAGTGCAATATATAAGGAGTGTTATCAAGAACAACATCAAGAAGGTGGCCTTTGCTGCTATGATATACCACATTTGGACAAAATAGAACAAAAAAATATATGAGAAGCAAATGAAGTTGCATGAATCCATTATTCAAAAAATTGAAACAAAGATTTACATTGTATTTGATGCTCAATATTCTTTTATATGCTAACAATTGAACTTTTGTTAAGATACTAATGTACGATAGTAATACAAGACACAAAGCTCCACATTTAGCTCATCCATTGAGATTTTTTATGCACACTGAAAAATAAAGACTACTAAACTTTTATTATTTACTAGGTGTCCTAAGATATTTTAGTGAATTTCTTATTTATTCCTAATATAAGAGAAACTACTTTTATTCATGTTTGTACTATCAGGTTAATAACATGATACATGTACATAACATGAAAAATCTCATCTAATGACACATCTCTAATGGCCCTAAGAAATATACTAATGCAAGTAGTAGTAGAGTCAATATGATGATGGAGAATATTAAAAAATACTAAAATTTTTTTATTAAGTTTCCATTTTGAATCTACTTAGTGGGTGGTGAGATATGTGAATGGTGCATCATCGTGACTAGTCTATATATTAGACAACACATTACTAATCCACTAAATTTCATAAATTCATTAATTATTAATTATTTTTCTAACTTATAATATTTTATTATGTCATTCCTACATGTGGACCTAGGAATCTAAAAAATAACCAGGCTTGATATAGGTCTGCATAATATTAACTATCCTAGGATTCTCTAAAGATCTAATTAAAAGGCTCATGATCATAATCAGTTTGGTCATATCATACATCCCAGAATTATTATGGTATATGAAGCGGAACATGTCATGCCAAGCCCAACATGGCCAAATTGAGTCGTGCCATATCCTTGCCCAGGTTACATAACCCACTTAATAGATCTAGACTCTAGACCAATAAAATATCAAATCACAGAAAAATCAATTAACCTTGAGTGAATATTACTTGTTGCATGAAAATGGAGCCTAAATAGCAAGTCTAATTTTACAATGATTTTCAAACCCCACAATTTAATTAATTAATTATTTGTGATTTAAATTCTTTTAATTATCTTTTTAACAATTATCGAACACAATACAATTTATATTATATATTTTTGATTTCAAAATATATTTCTCTATTTCTTTAAAAATTAAATTTTTTGTTTTGATAGTATTTAATTTTTTAAATTCCATGTCAAATTTTCAATTTTGCCCAAATTAATGTTCTGATTTACATTTTAAAAATTTCAAAAAAAATAATTAATTAGAATTCTACTCAAATTAATTTTAAATTTTTAATTTTTTCCCACAGAATATATATATTTTGTTCAAAAATATATATTACTGATTTTCAAAATAATTATCTAAAATTATTTTGATAATAATACCCAATTATGTCTAATTACTATTCGGCCCAAATTAATTGAGTCAATAAACAAACATAATGAAATGATAAATATTCTAAGAGTTGTGTTTGTTATTATGAAGGTAGAAAGATAATAGCAAATATATTCATGTTTAAAGAGAAAATAGTACAAGAAGTTGATACAAGTGTTGCATCAATTTAGAATATTAGAAGAATCAACAATGATGTTACATCTCGAACTAGATGACATGTTAGAGTAAGATTTAATGATTCCCTCTAATATAATTTTATTTCCAAGACTCAAATTGATAGATCTACCTTTTTGTGGGTATTATATTACAAGTAATTAACATAGATTGGTATTCAGCAAATTAGTTTTCAAGAGTAAATATATTCTAAAGTGATTCATTTTGATGTATGAGAATCACTAGAAATGTCCAAAGGATGAAAAAATTACTTCGTATGTCTAAAGACTTCAAAGTTGTATTTCTAGATGTATTTCAAGTTTTAAAGTTGTATTTCTAGATGGACATGGATGTATAAAATGATAGTTTATGGTCATATACATGCCACAACAAAATGAAGTGGCTAAATATAGAAACAAAACTTTTATAGTATGGATGAGAGTTATGTTGAGGTCTACAAGTCTACCTAACTCTTTTTGGGTAGAAGCAGCTAATACTACTTGCTATATGATAAATCAATCTTCATTAATTGTAATTGATTCAAAGATACTAATGGATATGTGGACTAGGATGCCAATATATTATTCAACTTTTTATTTCTTTGGATGTCCTATATATATGTGATGATTAACATCCAAAAAAGAACAATGTTGGATTTGACTTCCAGAAAGTGTATATTATTATGGTATGTTAAATAAGTAAAAAGGTATCACATGTGGGATCTCACTACCGACAAGAATATTATCAGTAGGGATGTAGTCTTTGTAGAAAATCAATTACAAAGAATAGAAGAAAAAAATCTTACATCTAAAGAAGTTTTAGAAACTATAACTATGCAAGTAGAAAATAAGCAAACATAAAAAACTATAGTATCTATGGAGGAAGTACCAAAGCATGAGGTGCAAGAACAAGTTGATTATGAAACTTAAAAAGTAAGTTAGACAACTCATGTTAGAAGGTACCTAGCTTGACACTCATAGTATGTTATGGAGAGTAATACTACATACTATCTTTTAACAAAGAATGAAGAATATTTAATTTTTTAACTAAGTTTCAAGTAGCTCAAACTAATCTATATGGATGATGGTAATGCATAAAGAAATTTAAGCTCTATACAAGAATAAGTCATTGAAACTAGTATCATTACCACATGGAAGAAAAGATATTAGTAACAAATAGATCTATAAGATCAAATATAATAGCAATGATCATGTAGAATGGTAACGCGCAAGATTTATAGTAAAAGTATATGCTAAGAAATAAAGCATTGACTTCAATGAGATTTTTATCAATAGTTATTCATGCAACAATTAGAGTTGCAATGACTTTGTGTGTTATGTTTAATTTATATTTGAAGTAGTTGAATTTTAAAACTATATTTTTCCATAGAGAACTAACAAGAAATATTTATATACTCTAGTTAGATGTATTTGCTAAAATAGACAAGGAGAATTTCATTTACATATTGAATAAATTTTTACAGTCTCAAACAATGGCACTATGGTATTGGTATAAAAGATTTGATTATTTCATCATTAGTTTTGGGTATAATAAACTCATTTCAGATCATTATATGTACTTCAAAATGATTGAGGATGAGAATAACTTCAAAAATTATATTATTATACGTGGTTGATATATTGGTAGTAGGCTTCAACAAAACTTGAATGCAAGAATTGAAGGCACCATTGGCTATTTGATATAGACTTTGGATTAGAAAATTAGATTCTATAGATGCAAGTTTATTGAGATAGAAATAATAGAAAGATTTGGCCCTCTAAAAAGAACTATTTTAATAAGATCATATGATGCTTCAACATGCAAAATAGTAAGTCAATTTCTACCTTATTTCATATTAATTTCAAGCTATCCTCAAGTATATATCCTAGTATATAAAAAGAAAAGAGAGAGATCTCTTAAATACCATATGCATTTGTAGTGAGAGCTTTGATGTTTGTTATGATTTATACAAGACTAGATATCACATAAGCACTGAGAGTGGGTAGTTGATTAATGGAAAATTCTAGTAGATAGCATTAGAGTACTGTGAAGAGGGGGATCTCAGAAATATTAGAGGAACCTCAAATATTTCATTATCCCATAAAAGTTTGGACCTTATTGTTAAAGATTAAGATAATGTATACTATGCTAAGGATATTGCCAATAGCAAGTCTACCATGAGCTATATTTTTACTCTTATTGGAGGATCTATAAGTTAGATTTCAAAACTTTAATAGATTTTTCTACTTTTATAATAGAAATAGGGTATGTTGCAACTACACAAGGATGTGAAGAGATAATTTAGTTTCTGATGCTATTGGAAGAGCTTGGATACAAACAAAATAAAATTACTTTATTTTGTGATAGTTAGAAAACACTTAGCAAAGAATTTAGTATTTAACTCTAACACAAAATATATTAGGGTATAATCTCACTTTGTATGAGAAAGAATAGAGGAATAAAGTGTAGATATGTAAAAGATTCACACTGTTGAGAACCTAGTTGATATTAGTACAAAATCAATCAATGCTAATTAGTTTGTATGATGTAGAATGTTCTATGGTTTAGCAAGAACATAACCAAGCTTGGAGTTGGCAAGTGAGGAAGGTAAATTTCAAGTAGGAGATGTAACATCAAAATGAGCATTTAAGTGGGTAGGTCAAATTTCACCTTGTAGATATTAGAGCTTCATTTGTAATTTCTAATTTTTTTTCTATAAAATGAAGTTTCATCTTTTATTAAATTCATCTCAACCCAAATCTCCTCCTGCTTGTATTTTATTTATTGTCTAGTTTATTTTAATACTTTGAGGTTGAATTATCTATTTCAAATTATTGATGTGGTTTTTTATTTTTATAAAAACCCAAAATTAAATTAAACTAAATTTAATTTTTTATTAGATCAATTTTGCTGAACCAATTTAATACACTTAGTCTACCCAACCCATGAAAACTAAACAAGATGGAGTAGTATAGTAATTCATTGAGCTTAAGGAGTATTATGACATGGACTGATCTACAAATCAAATGTTTGATGAAATTCCACCTAGCTCATAGCATAAGTGAGATGACAATACAAATAATCAATTTTGTAGTCTTTGAGAATAAGAAATTCTTTGAAGGATGATAGAAATATATTGAGCCTATAAATGTTTTCCCTCACGACCATTTGATACTTATATAAAAGTAAGTTACTTCTCTAAACTTTGTCATTGCCTATTATTTGGTATGTAAAATACTAAATATTCGTATATATTTAGAGTGATATTAGATGATGTGTAAGCATAGAAATTAGTCTTAATTAGATTAATTTTATTAATTTTTTATTTTAGTAAATTTTGATGAATAATCATTAATTGTTATATTTTTGGAGGTAATTGGTGACTTGATGATGTGTGATTCATTGAATAGTTTGACATCCATTCATGGCCAAAATTATATTTAGTTGTGGAAACCTTTTTATACTATGATTATACCACCTCATTAGTATGATCCTTCAACTAAGTAACAAATTATTTTTGGTTATGATACTATCTTAGAGTCACAATCACATTTAACTCATAATAGTTAAATGGTTGTGATATTAATTTTACATCATAGTAAACATGAACTCCACTAGTACAAAAATTCATGGTTGCTTTTTAGTATTATAATATTATCATTTATAAGTCTTTGTATTTTCAAGTTAAATTTCATGGTCTTTTCACAAAATAGTGATTTATGGGTTACAGAAAGTTATATAGCCAAAAATACTCATGCCAAAGTTATAATAATTATTGTCAGCATCATTACTTTGGGGCATATAATATTATAAGCTAATTGAAAAATCCATGGCCAATTGTAGCATTGAGGTCATTTAATGAAAAAAAAAACAAAAACAAAATTCAGTCTTTCCTAGTGTCATTTCTATCTGATGCAAAAGAAAGATCAAAACCAAAGTCATGTCTAATCTCAACATTATGACTATTTTATGTAAAAGAAAGATCAAAGACAAAGTCATGTCTAATCCCAACATTATGACTATTTAATGCAAAACAAAGACCAAAGTAGTGGCACATTCACAAAGTCATAATTTTGTGTTATAGAAATAAAATACACAAGTTGAGAATACTTCCCAGCACCATGATTTTATGTCATTTAAAGTTTAGGAGGCATCCCAGAGCCATGACCACTTTCCAAAGTCATGACCTCGAGCTCAAGAGACTAAGGCCAAAGAGAAGAAACACAAGATTTTCCTTCTTCTTTACTCTTAGGGACCAAAAAACAAAGTGTAGCAACAACCCTGAAGAAAGATTTTTGCACTTCCTGGGGGATCCATAAGTAAGTAAGAAATACAAGAAAATGACTGAATATTAAAATTGGGGGGTGATGACTTTCAAAACCCCCCTCTAGGGTATATTTAAAAATAAGCAAAAGTAGTATGGGATTAGGGCTTGTAACCTAGATTCTCATATTGGCTATCATTGAGAACTTGAGATTCATGATATATTTTCTCTTGTACCTTGCATAATCTCACTCTAATATTAGGCTAAATTGAGGTCTAGTATTTGTGTACTTATGATTTATGTGATGTATGAGTTGTTTTATGATTAATTGATATGTTTGAATTATATTGTGGAATAAAAATTGGTGGAAATGATGATTAAATTAAAATTAATTTAGGTTTTTGACTATTATTTGGTTTGTGCTTGTTTTCATGGTAATCGATAATAAGTAAACTATGAGTCCTACTCACACATATGGTAGGAAAAAAGTGATAGTCTTTCTTATCATGATATATGAAACAAAACTATACATTAATACCCAAATTGAGTTATGTTAATCATTGCTAGTATCAAGCTAACGAAGCAGAAAAGACAAATAATTTTACATGTCACGTCATTATACATGTCTTAGAAGAAATGTAGTAGATGATATTTTATAGAATATTCTTCTATTGATTTCACATTTAGTATGAGAGTTGAATCATTACTATAATGAATAGTGATAGGTAATTTATAGAATATGCATGAGTTGTTGTAACTCGCAAGGTTGTGATTATCCTTTGAGTTGCTTTTGCTCATATAGTTCTCACTTGTGATATTTGAGGAAAGTATATGTTAATTATATGAGTATGATCCTTACGAAACTACAAATACAAATATTTTTAAACAATAATAATTCTTGGTATTTATGATACCTAAGATCTGAGAATAAAATGTGCATATGAAATAGACATCAAGGACAATTGACGAATTGCCTAAAATGTATCAACATTCAAATGACCCAAGGTTGGAGATGATTTGTTATTACTATAGTAATATATCAAGGGCAGCGCTATGAGGGGTTCATCATTAGGATGAGCTCAATGATAATAATCACCTTGTATGCTATTAGGGCAAATGTGTTTTCTAATAATAATCAAATATTTATTCTATATCCAAACCCAATATAAATCAAATTATTTAAACATGCATCATAAGAATCGATTTGACAAATGATATGATCAAAGTATCATACGAAAATCCTATTTTATCTTCTCTAGTAGAAACATATTGTTTCACCATTAGTTGAGCAAAATGATAATATAATTGTTGTAAGATTGATATATGGATAAACAAAATTTTTACTACTTATATAACTTGTATGCTTGTTGATCTTTGTTGACAATAAATTTTTGGCATTTTCTAACTAAAAAATTGGGTAGTATAACAATGAGTCTTTGAGACATTGTCTAGCTAATAAAATTGAGCAGTATAACAATGAGTCTTTGAGACATTGTCTAGCTAATAAAATTGAGCAGTATAACAAAGTTACAATTAATTTTTGGCATTGCTATCAGAAATTATTTAATTTGGTTAGTCAATGTGAGTTGACATAATTATTATTGAGAAATGATACTTCTTTTTTAGTAGTTTTGATGGTGCTATTTTGATTATTTTTTTAGATCCAATAAATTATCTTGTTATCTTGTTTGAATTGTGAAAATGTTGTGCTTTGTACTAATTTTGTTTATTTTTTTTTCAGCTCATCAATCAACAAAGTAAAATTTTGGGACTGAGTTAATATCTCGAAACCTAAAAAATAAAAAAATCAAAAGATCATATACTATCAAACATTCAAGGAAACCCTCAATATATTTTTAAGGAGTTAAGTATAAAAATAATACATATGATTATCATTTGAGAAGAAATGAGAAGAGAAAGACTGAGAAGAGTTTAGAGGAAGCTATGAACATCTCATTTAGACATAATGAAGAAATATATGCATATAAAACCCAAATAAAAGAGGAAGAAATAGCATCAAGATTCAGGGGAACCTTGATTTTTCTTGTGATTATGGTTGAGGTAGAGGCTTTGTGATCTAAGAGAACAGATTTTTTATGAATTGGAAAAGAAAACCATAACTGAGGAAATGAAAGCTATAGCCAACTTAAAAATCATGGTACTAACTAAAGACCTAATACATTATAGTGTTATGACTCTTGAGAAAGCCTCAGCCTTGGATGGGTAATTACTAGTAGAATGGGAAATTTTGGATGAATTGATTTTGAAGGTGTTACCCAATCAACTTTGTTATACTTTTCCGGGAGATGACAATATGAAGTCAATTATCATCTTAGCAGTGCTAATAGATGATCCGGGAACCACAATGGTGAATCTAATAAAAAATTATGATGATACTAATACATTCCCACTAGATGATATCAAAGGGATAAGTCCATCAACATATATGCATGAGATCCTTATGAATAAAATGTGAAGCCAATGATTAAACACCAATGATAGTTGAATCCAATCATGAAAGATATTGATAAAAAGAGATTGTGACATGGCTCAATGTGTGTATTATTTATGATATATCTTATAATTCATAGGTGAGCATTATACATATTGAGCTAAAATAATGAGGATCGACATTGTTAAAGACAATGAATAATGAAAATATTTCCATGGATTAAATATTAGGTAGAATCTCTTCTCATTCTTTCTATTATGTTGATTATATGAAATTGAACAAATGAATAAGTAAAGATCATTACCAATATTCCTTAATGGATCAAATATTAAAAAAAAATGTCATCTCATTCTTTCTATTGTTTTTTAGATGGATATTTAGGTTATAATCAAATTATGATTCATCTGGAAGTTCAAGAAAAGATGACATTCACCTACTCATATAAGACATTTGTGTTTAGATGAATATCATTTGGTCTTTATAATGTACTAGCCATATTTTAGAGTTGCATACATGTCATCTTTGCTTATCTTAAAGAGAAGATCATGGAAATATTCATGGATTATTTTTTAGTTTATGAAGATTATTTTGAAGAATGCTTTCATAACACATAAGGTGTATTGAAAACATACAATGAGAGGAATTTCATTTTAAACTAGGAAAAATTTATTTATGATTAAAGAAAGGATAGTTTTAGGATATTTAGCTGTCGCTAGAGGATTGAAGGTTAATGATATAAAAGTGTCCATCATAAAAACCCTATTATACCTAATTATAATCAAAAGGAGTGAAGAGTTTTCTCAGGCATGTAAAGTTTCATTAGTAATTCATCCATAACATTTCAAAAATTGAAAAACCATTAGAAAATTTATTGGAAAAAGATGTTGTATGTGCCTTTAATCAAAAATACATTGATGCTTTTGAAGAACTAGAGAGAAAATTGGTTGAAAATCTAATTTTGATCATACCAAATTGGGAAGAATCATTTTTTATTATGTGTGATACAAATGCAAATACATTGGGAGCTGTATTGAGATAGAAATAGAATAAAATCTATAGAGTAATTTGATATGCTAGTTGTATTTTGTATGAAACTCAAGTGTATTATATGATGATGGAAAAGGAAATATTAGTTGTAGTCTTCTTTTGTAATAAATTCTGGCCACGTATCCTCATAGCAAAGGTAGTAATTTATATGGATCACATAATAGTGTATTACTTGATGATAAAAAAAGAGGTTAAACAAACATTGATAAGGTAGATACTTCTCCAAGAATTTGATTTCAAATCCAAGATAAAAAGGTAGGTGACAATGTGATAGCATTTATCATGTTTAGAACATGGGGTTAAAAAAATTGAAGAAGCTGAAATTTCAAAAAACTTTTTAAATGAGCAAGATTTGATAGTAAAGAGACTCAACTTTCATTTGTACAATGATTTTGCTAACTATTAATATGTTGTGTCTTATCCTCACTTTTCATGTCACATCAAAAGAAAAAATTTCTTTATGACATAAAAATTATCTTTTGGATGATCCACTTTTATTCAAAGGCTCTAATGATTAGATTTTAAGGAGATGTGCTCCTAGGGGTGAGAAAACAATGGTTACCCAACAAATACCATTCTTTCTCATATGTATGGCATCTTGAAAAAAATAAAACAACTCAAAACTCAAAAGGTATTACAAATTGGTTTATTTTTGATCATTAATGTTTTGAGATTGTTAAAACATGACAAGATGGTGTGAGAAAAACTAATGATTTGGTTTATTTTCTAGGCAATATAAAATGTCATTGAACTTTATCTTGTGGGAATTGAATTTAAACAACCTTTTCTAGTATATTGTGAGAGAATATATTTTATTAAAACTGAATTATGCATCAAAATGAGTGGAAGTGACATCAATATTGAAAAATGATGTGAAAATAGTATTGAAGTTCATATAGAAAGATATTTATACCTAATTTGGAACACCACGATGTATCATATGTAGTGGAGAGAGCCATTTCTATAATTAGACACTTGAGGCATATTAAGTAAAACATGAATCTAAGCATAAAAAGGGACTTGTCTATCATCTACAAATGAATGGGCAAGTAGAAATCTCAAACAAAATGAAAATAAATATTATAGATGATAGTTAATCCATCTAGGATTGAATGGCCTCAATGCTTTGAAGAGATACTATGAGCTTATAAAGCTACTTTTAAGATACTATTGAAAATGTCTCCTTTTCAACTCATCTTTGAAAAGGTTTGTCACTTGCTGTTTGAACTTGAATATGGTATTTTGATATTTGTGAGAATTAATTATTATTATGATATGCATGTTTATTATATATAATATCATTGAATAATATTATTAATTATTCTAAATATCGATAATTAATTATTTCTTTGAGAATAATAATGAATTAAGATTAGTATACAGTTTGATTGATATTCATGGGATGAATATGTGTATGAGATACAAATCAAATTTATATCTATTATTTTTAAACAAATATTGGACAGACCCATTTTAAGATTAATACATGGCTCAAAGTCATAAGTTAATCTCTAATAGTTATGTTATTATATCCTTTGACATGTGATCGCTATAATTCTCAACATAAAGAATATTGTGTTTTGATATAATCAAACATTGTCTTTAATTAGATGATTTAAAAAGTTATACTTGAACATAATAAAAATTATGTAGTGAGATATGAGCAATTAAGATGAAATTTGTCCCTCTTATTATAAGAGAGATATCTCTGGGTCCCTTCGATAATTGAGACTGAGAAATACATGGTCGTGCTCAAGTGAATTAATGGAGATCAATATTATTTGCTTAGTCTATCTAATTGGGTTTTGAGTAATCAAAGATAGAATAATATAACGTTGACTTTGTCTAAGTCTTATATTCTATCAAGATATCATGAGACAAAAGGATTATGAAATTAGCTATATTAAGGTTATCTTTGATCATGAACTTTTCATTTAACTTGGGTAGTCATAATATCTTTCTAGAGGCCACTTATGACTTGTAGGATCAAAGTATGATTTAGGCATGCTACTAATGTTAATTGAACCTAAAGGGTTGCATATAAATAAAAAATAATATTGGTTATGGTTTTTCACTCTCTGTAGTAATTTAAAATGATGTGATTATTTTAAATCAAAAATAATAGGTAGTTATTATTTAAATTCGAATTTAATTTTGAGAAAGTTTAAATTCGTGATTTTAATAAATAATTACTTTGTTATATTGAACTTGAGTTTTAATGAATAAATTCATTTAAAAGGGGGTTTTAAGTATTTGAATTTAAGTTGTTATTGTTTAAAAGTGTTTTAAATATATAATTAAATTCATTTATGACTAAAATCCTAGCAGCCTTGTATATATATATGTAAGGTATATTTGATGCAAGTAGTCATCTTGTATAAATTAGGGAGAAACACTTTCGTTTTGAGAAGACGAATCTAAACTAGCATTCGACAATATCATTTATTATTTGTTTGTATGTGAATACTTGTAGAAGGTGATCATTTTTTTAGAAAGGCTACACCTTTGAAGATTCGAATAAACCAAGGAGCACACTTTGAAGGCTTGACTAATCGATCTACAAGAGGTAAGTTTTGTTTACCCTTCCTTCGTGTTTTTATGAATTTTTATCCCTTAACCTTGGTGGGTTAAGGGATAAAAATTATAAATTTTACTGCGCTTATATTCCAATTAGATAGGATATTTTGCCTGAAACCCTAATAGTGGTATCGGAGGAACTTGTGTTTTCATAAAAACCGATAATGCCATATTTGATCATATGTATGTGATATATATGATTCTGGCATGATTTGCATTTTTGATTGAATTCAAAACTTAAAAGGATTTGTTAGTATGATTGAGAATTTGAATGAGATATTGTCATTAAAGTGTTTAATAGCATGAAATATGATTCTAGTTTTGTCTTAATCAGATTAATACATGGACTAAATTCATATATCAAATTTGATTTATCATTTATTGCTTATGGTGGTGCCAAAAAAAAAACCCTATGTGTAATGAGATTACATAATATGTTATTTTAATGTGATTTTGATGGCTTTCGGCTTATTTTAAATTTATTGATAAGATCAATAAAACATTTATTGATAATATTAATAAAAATTTATTGATAAGGTCAATAAAAATTTATTGATGCGATTAATGAAAATTTATTGATAAGATCAATGAAAATTTAATGATGAGATCAATGAAAATTTATTGATGAGATCAATGAAAATTAAAATTTTTTTTTCTGGGGTGCTGCCCCCAACCTTGTGAGGGTGGTCCCCCTTGACCCCGTCCGCTAACTGGCTTGCAGAACTACCATATCAGCTCTACTAACACCGTATAAATTTAATTGTTTTTAAATACGCGACTATTATAATTTATTTCTTTTAATGTAAATTGTTTATGCTATATGATACCATTATATATTTTGCATGTTATGTTGCTTCACATGGTGCACAACATGGCCTTTTTAACCAATGTGTTTGGTAGATTATTATTATTATTATTATTATTATTATTATTATTATTATTATTATTATTATTATTATTATTTTTAAGGGTTGTAATTATTAAATACGGCTTGCATGCCGTCTTTGTTTTATTGTAATTTTTTAATTATTATAATAAAACAAGAGAAAAAATGCAAGTCATTTGAAGTCATGCAATCAAACCATGATGATGGAGGAGCTAGGTGTCTATGCGCAAATTGGTTGTCAAGTCAACTTCATGGAGCTGCTTATTACTACCTAGGAATGACCATTGATCTTCATATTAGCTTATGAAGATCAATCTAGATAAAGGCTATACTGTGACATATTTATTATATGCATGTATGAGATGCTATGTATGATGTTACATGAGTAGGTGATACTAGATATATGATGAGATATATTAATTGAAAATTAAAATCAATCAAGATCCCTCACATAAAATTTAAAGCTAACATGTCATTCATATTTAAATACTTATCTAACCTTTTATCACCTTAATGTGGGTTCTACCAAAGTAGAAGTACATTAGGTGACATTTGTAAGACAAGATGAGTAATGATGCTATGCATGTGTTAAAAAATGGTTTTAACTTTATTAGGTTATCAAAATGGTTTTGGGCCTAATGACATTAGATAGGATTCAAACATGCCAAGACATATGATGTCAAAATCTCATAAATATCTAAGAATTGTATGAGATATAATTGATAAGAGTTACCTACTTAAATAACTTAATTTTAAGTGTCATGCCAAAGCTGACTAAAACATGGATCATAGCTTACTAGATTAATATGATTTTTTTTGAGGGTTATTAATTTTGTAAGAATTTTTTATAATATGAATGAATTATATCTCCATGATCAATCCTTGAGAATTATTCTATTATGAATGAATTTTTTATAATATGTAAGAATTTTTTTATAATTTTTTCTATTATGTCTCCGTGATCAGTCCTTGAGAAGGATAAACTTGCTGGGACTAACTTTCTTGACTGGTTTCGAAATTTGAAAATTATTCTCAAATAAGAAAGGAAGCTTTATGTCCTGAATGAACCTCTCCATAAAAAATTAGCTAATAATGCTCTTAGAGATGATAAGAATGCTTATGAGAAGCATCATAACGACCCTATTGATGTTGCATGCTTGATGCTAGCTACCATGAGTTCTAAATATTATAAGGATATAAAAAATATAGAAGCTTATAATATGATCTTCTATCTTAAAGAAATATTCCAGCAACAAGCAAGGCAAGAAAGGCATGAGACTACCAAGGCACTGCATTCTTACAAGATGGCTGAGGGTGCTTCAGTTAGTGCTCATGTTCTAAAAATAAAAGGCTATATTGAGCACTTTGATAGGGTTGGATTTCCATTGAGCCAAGAGTTGGCAACTAATTTGATCCTGAATTCACTTTCTGATAGTTATGGTCAATTTTTCATGAACTATAATATGAATGAAATGGACTAATCTATCTCTGAGCTGCATACGATGCTTTAAAACTACTAAGTAGAATGTTAAATCCAAGTTTGGTCATATTCTAATGGATCAAAATAGAAAGGGCTTCAAGATTAAGGGAAAGTACATGGGCAAAGAAAACTCCAATGTTTTACACAAACCCAAATCCGAACCCAAAGCTAAAGCCTCAAAAGAGGGTGTTTGTTTCTTTTGCAATGAACATATCCATTGGAAGAGAAACTGCAAGTTGTATTTAAAGGATATGAAGAAGAAGAAGAAGAAGATTGTGAGACTAGTTCTTCACGTATTTATGTTATACAAATTAATTTTTCTCTTTCTAGTTCATAGGTATTAGATTCTGGATGTGGATCATATATTTGTATAAATGTGCAATGACTCAAAATGAGTAGACAACTGAAGATCGGTGAAGTTGATCTACGAATAGGCAATGGAGAAAAAGTTGCTGCTTTTGTTGTAGGAAGTTTTGAACTTACTTTTCCCAGTGGGCTTTTGTTAATTTTGGAAAATTGTTATTATGTTCCTACAATATGTAAAAATATTATTTCAGTTTTTGTTTGGATAATGATGGTTTTTCTTTTATTATTAAAAATAATAATTGCTCCATTTTTCTTAAAGACATGTTCTATGTAAATGCCTATTTTCAGGATAGTCTTAATGTTAAGAACCTTCAAAAATACAATGATTATCATTTCTATAACATAACTACTAAAAAATTTAAATAAAATAATTAAAATTCAACCTATCTTGGCATTATCGCCTTGGTCATATAAATGAGAAACATATCTCAAAACTCCATCAAATTCATTTGATTTTGAATCATATGATAGATAGAATCTTGTCTATTGGGTAAGATGACAAAGGATCCCTTTACTGGACATAGTGAAAGGGCCATTGAATTATTGGATCTCATACATACAGATGTATGTGGACCATTAAGTTTAGATACTAGAGAAGGTTGCAAGTACTTCATTATATTTACTGATAACTTTAGTAGATATGATTATGTCTACTTGATAAAACATACATTTGTATTATTTGAAATGTTCGAATCTTTTCAAAATGAAGTACAAAACCAACTTGGCAAGACAATCAAGACACTTTGATTTGATCGAGATGGTGAATATTTGAGCCAAGAATTTGATGACTATCTTAGAACTTGTGGAATCATTTCACAATTAACTACCCCTAGAACACCATAATGGAATGGTGTGTCTGAGAAGAGGAATCAAACTTTATTAGATATGGTTCGATCTATGATGAATCCAATACATCTTCCATTTACCTTTTGAAGTTATGCACTTAAAACACCTACGTTCACACTAAATCGAGTTCCATCCAAAGCGGTTGAAAAGACACCATATGTGATGTTGGCTAGTAAAAGACCTAGTTTGCCTTTTCTTAAGATTTGGGGTTGTGATGCTTGTGTAAAACATCAAGTTTCTAATAAGCTAGAACCCAAATCTGATAAATATCTTTTTGTTGGGTATCCTAAAAAAACTAAGGGATACTACTTTTACAATCTCATAGAGAACAAAGTATTTGTTTCTCGAAATGGTGTCTTTCTAGAAAGGGGATTTATTTCTAAAGGAACCAGTGGAAGTAAGGTACAACTTGAAGAAGTTTGAGAACTACAAGATAACATTGAACTGCCTGTGAATACTCATAGTCAACAAACTATTACTAACATACCTCTTATAGCACAAAATTCACATAGATCTGATAGGATACGTCATGAGCACGAATGATATGGATTTCTTGTGACTAATAATAATGATGTATTTTTAGTTGATCAAAATGAACCCACAACCTATCAAGAGGCTATGTTTGATCTAGAATCTGAGAAATGGTTAGAGGCCATGAAGTCTGAAATTCAATCCATGTAAGATAATCAAGTATGGACCTTGATTGACCCACTTAATAGTACATAGACCATTGGGTGCAAACGGGGTTTTAAAAAGAAAAGTGACATGGATGAAAGTGCATACTTACAAATCAAGGCTAGTTGCAAAAGGTTTCAAACAAACTCATGGTATAGAGTTTGATGAAACTTTTTCACTTGTAACTATGCTTAAGTATATCAGAATTATTATTGCCATTACTGCATATCATGATTATGAGATTTGGAAAATGGATATTAAAACTACATTTCTTAATGGATACTTACTTGAGGATGTGTACATGACTCAACCTGAAGATTTTATACAACCTATGAATTCTGGTAAAGTATGCAAGCTTCAAAAATCCATATATGATTTGAAGCATGCCTCTTAGAGTTGGAATCTTCATTTTGATAAATCAGTCAAAGGGGTTAGATTTGTCAAAAAAGAAGATGAGCCTTGTGTGTATAAGAAATTTAGTGGGAGTGTAATTATATTTTTGGTCTTATATGTTGGTGATATTTTACATATTGGGAATGATATCCCTACCATGCAGAATATCAAGTCATGGTTAGGGAAGTGTTTCTCAATGAATGACTTAGGCGAAGCTGGATATATCTGAGAGATAAAGATCTATAGAGATAAATCTAAGAGGCTGATTAGTTTAAGTCAAAGTACTTACAATGACAAAGTACTGAAATGGTTCAGTATGCAAGATTCCAAGAAAGGATACTTGCTCATGTCTCATTGTATTCCTTTTAGCAAATCTCAATATCCTAACACTAAAGATGAGCAAGAGTGGATGAGTAAGATTCCTTATGCCTCAGCAATATGATCTATCATGTATGTCATGTTGTATACTAGACCAGATGTATCTTATGCTTTAAGCATAACAAGTAGATACTAGTCATATCCTGGTGAGAGTCACTAGATAGCTGTCAAAAACATATTTAAGTATATGAGGTCTAAAGATGTGTTCATGGTGTATGTTAGATTGGAAGATGATCTAGTTGTAAATGGTTACACAGATACAAGCTTCTAATCTAACATAGATGATTTTTGATCGCAGTCAGGATATGTGTTTTGTTTAAATGGTGGTGTAGTTAGCTAGAAAAGTTCAAAGCAAAGCACTATTACTAATTCTATAACTAAAGGTGAATGTACATTACAACATCTGATGCAGCAAAAAAAGCAGTTTGAATCAAAAAGTTCATTATTGACATTGAAGTTATTCTTAGCAATACAAATCTTATTGATGTTTATTGTGACAATAATGGTGAAATTGCACAAGCATAGAAACTTAGATCTCATCAGAGATCCAAACACATTTTTAGGCATTATCTTCTCATTCGAGAAATCATTGAGAGAGGTGACGTTAAGATATGCAGAGTTCGAATAGATGATAATATTGTTGGTCCATTGACTATGCCTCTACCATAAATAAAGCATGATCATCATGCTAGGTTTATAGGTATTAGATATATTGATGAATCGGCTTAGCACAAGTAAGAGATTGTTAGTAATAATGGTTTAGGCCTATCATATGGACATGGTATTTTAACTATTTGTGAAAATTAATTATTATTATTATTATTATATGCATTTTTATTATATATAATATCCTTGAATAATGTTATTAATTATTCTAAAAACCCTTAATTAGTTATTTCTATGAGAATAAAATAAATTAAAATTAGTATAAAGTTTGATTGATATTCACGAGATGAATATGTGTATGAGATACAAATCAATTTTATATCTATTTGTCGAGAACAAATATTAAATAGACCCATCTTGAGATTAATACATGGATCAAAGTCATTAGTTAATCTCTAATAGTTATGTTATTAAATCCGTTGACCCGAGATCGCTATAGTTCTTAATATAAGGAATATTGTGTTTTGATATAATCAAATGTTATCTTTAATCAGATGACTATAAAGGTTATACTTGAACATAAATAAGAATTATGTAGTGAGATATGAGTGATTAAGATGGAATTTGTCCCTCTTTTTATAAGAGAGATATCTCTGGGCCCCCTCGATAAATGAGATTAAGAAATGCATGGTCATGCTCAAATGAATTGATAAAGATAAATATTATTTGTTTAGTCAGTCTAATTGGGTTTTGAGTAATAAAAGATAGAATGATATAAGGTTGACTTTGTCCATACCTTATATTCTATCAAGATATCATGAGATAAAAATATTATCATTAGCTATATTAAGGTCGTCTTAGATCAAGAGCTTTACATTTAAATTGAGTAGTCATAATGTCTTGTTAGAGGTCACTTATGACTTGTAGGATCAAAATATAATTTAGGTTTGCTGCCAACATTAATTGAACCTATAGAGTCACACATTAAGAAAGAATAATAACGGTTATGGGTTTTCATTCTCTGTAGTAATTTAAAATGATGAGATTATTTTAAGTCATAAATAACAATTAGTTATTATTTAAATTCAAATTTAATTTTGAGAAAGTTTAAATTAATGAGTTAAATAAATAAATAATTTGTTATATTGAACTTGAGTTTTGATGAATAAATTCATTTAAAAAAGAGTTTTAAAGATTTGAATTTATGTTATTATTATTTTTTGAGTTTTAAATATATAATTAAATTCATTTATGACTAAAACCCTAGCAAACTTGTATATATATGTGTGAGACATATTTGATGCAAGTAGTCATCTTTTATAAAATAGAGAGAAACCCTTTTGTTTTGAGAAGAAAAATCTGAACTAGCATTCAACAAGATCGTTCATTATTTGTTCGTGTATGGATACTTGTTGAAAGTTATCAGTTTTTTAAAGGCAGCACCTTTGAAGATCTGAATAAACCAAGACGCACACTTTGAAGGCTTGACGAATCGATCTACAAAAGGTAAGTTTCGTTTACCCTTCCTTCGTATTTTTATTAAACGGGTGTGATCCTTGGTATGTTAAAGAATAAAAATTATAAATTCCACTACGTTTATATGTTCCAATTAGATTGGATATTCTGCCTGAAACCCCAACAAAAGCATGGTTAGTTATCAAAAGAAATTATGATTTGAATGATTTAATGGAAAGAATAGTAAAATAAGTTAATTGGAAGAGTTGAGAAATAAAGTATATAATGACTCCCAAATTTATAAAGATAAAATAAACAATGACATGATAAGAATCTAGTATCTTAAGAGAGCAGAATCTAGTATCACCATGAACAAGGAAGAGTTGGGAGGGGTATTGGTTTTTAATCCAGGGCTCCCTATGGGGTAGTTATGGTGAGGTAAAAAAAAAAGAATAATTTAAGGTATATGAATAAAGGGTGAAGCATTATATGTGTAAGATAGAATTTTTGTAAGATCTAAACAATGATGAAGTCATAATCAAGAATATTGTCGGGTCATTGGTATTATATAAAGAAATTGCCCATCAAAAGCTCAATGTCAAACTCACAGTCATGCACAACACTATGATTTTGTGTAATAAAAAGAAAATTCCTATTAGAAGCTTAATGACATAGGTATGACCATACACAACATGACATTAGTATTATAGAATGAAATGAGCTAAGAGATGCTTAAAAGGTCATGAATAGGCTCAGTGTAATGACGTAGAGATACATGAAAAGAAGGGCTAGGGTAGAACCGAAGAAGTCATGACATTCTTCAAAGCCAATGGATCAAAAAAATGAAGTTCCACTAATATAAAATAGAAGGAAGCCATAATATATTTTGAAAAGCTATAGGTGTCAAACGGAACATGTTGGGCCGGGCCGGCCCATTTTTAACCGCCCGATCGTGCTTTCGTACCGGGCACGATTCCATGGAGGTTAGCCCGGTATGAGCCCGTGGCACGAATCCGGGGGGTTAGGCCTGGTCGGACCGAACCCCTAATATAAAAAAAAATGGGGGTTCGGCTGTGTGCCATTGTGCCACCATGCGTCGAACTTCTAATTTAAAAAAAATTAGGGTTTCGGCGCATGCCATCGCGCCGCCGCACCACTGAAACCCTAATTTTAAAAAAATTAGGGTTTGGGCACACGCCGTCATGCCGCCACCCCGCCCGAAACCCAAATTTTAAAAAAAAAATTCAGTTTCTTAGCTCGTGCTGAGGTATCGTGCCAACGGGCCATGATATAGTGCCGAGCCAAACACGGCATGAGGCCCGATTAGCCTCGGCATGGCACGGTACGATTGGTGTCGTGGTCACGCACGACACGAGCCCAGGCACAATAAATTTCCGTGCTGGGCCGGCCTATGCACGACCGAATCATGCCGTGCCTCGTGCCGGCCTGGGCGGGCACGACTCGGTTGACACCTCTATGAAAAGCTAGCATGGACAATAAAGATTACCAATGAAGATGATAAAATATTTATAGTCTAGCTAAATATTAAACATAATATTTATTGGAAGACAACTCAAGGATTTTTATTCGCATGTGATATGATAAATACCATATACCCATCATATGAATCATTGTACATATCTACTTATCCATGGGTTTAGTCATGGAGCTCAAACTCCATCATGACTATCAATATGTTCATAATAATAAAAGTTGCTCCATTATCTTGAGATACTAGGAAACTCAAAATTAGTCATAGAAAGAATATTATATTTGAGATGATGTAGATGATTATTTTATTGAGGGGAAAGTTATTGCTCTAGGATGAATAATAGTTTTTGTGTATGTGTTTATTTGGTAAGTAAAATTATGACTATTCTTATGTATTTGGGGTGACATTAGATGATTTGTAAGTATGGTAATGAGTCATAATTGGATCAATTTCATGACTTTGAAGTTTCTATGGATTTTGATGATTAGTTATAAAATCATTATGTCTTTGGAGGTAATTGGTAACTTGATGATATGTGATTTATTGAGTAATTTTTTCATTAATTCTTGGCCAATACTATACATATCTAGTCATGGAAATTTTTATATGTCATGATAGTACCACCTCAATAGTATAATCCTATAATCGTGTAACATATTTTTTTGTTGCGATATTATCTTGGAGTCACAACCATATTTATCTCATAATAATTAAATGATTACTATATCAATTTTGTATCTTAGTAACCAAGTACCTCACTAATATTAAAAGTTATGGTCAATTTCCAGTATTACAACTTTATATTTACCAAGGATTTGTATTTTAAAACTATATCACTTCCTTTTTCCAAAGAAATGACTTTTGGCTAATGAAACTAATAGAGCCTAAAATAATTAGACTAAAATTGTAAAAATTATGTAGTGTCATGACTTTTGGATACACAATATTATAGAGGGTATTAATTTAGCTCAACCACTTCCAAGATCATAACTATTGCACTCAAGAGAAGCCAAAGCTACAACTTTGGATATATAGGCTAATTACTAAAGTCATGGTCATTCCTAGAATCGTGGCCATTAGATACAAAAAAAAACCATTACCATTGTCTTGGCCTTTTGATACAAAAGAAAGACCAAAACCAAAGTCATGATCATTCATAGTATCACAACCATTTGATACAAAAGAAGACTAAGCCATGGCCCATCTACAAAGACCCAACTTTGTATTACAAAGATAAAATGCATATAATTAATGAATACTTCCCCAAATCATGACTTTGTATCATAAAAAGATTAAGAGGCATTCCAATGTTGTGACCACTTCATATAGCTACAACCTCATGCTTAAAATATAAAGGCCAAAGTTCTAATATCTTTCTAAACCTATGCCTTTCTACTAGCACAAGTGCCAGATTTATGGAGTGTAAAAGCAAATGATGCAAAAAGAGAAGAAACATGTGATTTTTTCTTTCTTCTTCGCTCTTAGAAACCAAAAAAAAACATAACAACAACCTGGTGGAAGGATTTTTGCACTCCTTAGGAGATTCACGAGCAAGCAAAGGATACAATACAAAAGCTAAACTCTAGAGTTGGAGGAGCTAGCTCTCAAACCCTCCCTTCCTCTCTAGGGTGGATTCAAAAAAAATATAAGTGGTATGAGATCAGGGTTTTATCATATCCTCATGAGGGTTATCATTAAGAATCTGAGATTCACAAGACTTCTTCACTTGTATCTCATATGAATCTCTCCCCAATGTCAAACTAAATTGGGTTTTTACTATTGGTGAGTTTGTAATAATAAATTATCTAATATTTGAATAGTTATATGATTAATTGATATGTTCGATTTATATTGTGGAATGAAAATTAATAGAAATTATGATTAAATAGAACTCAAATTAAGGTTTTGACTATTTGTGGGTTTGTATGCATTGTCATGGTAGATATAATATTGTAAACCTTGAGTCTCATTATATATATGACAGGAAGTAAGTGATAACCCTTATGATTATGAGGCATAATACAATTATATTCATTAAAATCCAAGATTGAGATATGTTAATCATTATGAGTATGTCACTCACAAAAGTGAAAACACAAATAATTTTACAAGTTACTCCATTGTATGTATCTTAGAAAAATTGATCATCAAATAAATGTGTATGTTTTATAAAATATTCTCCCAAGTATTTTATCTTTAGTGTGAGAGACACATCATCATTATGGAAAATAGTGGCATGTTATTCATGGGGTATGTTTGAGTGGTTATGACTCATAAGGTAATGACTAACCTTTGAGTTGGTTTCACTCATATGATTCCCACTAGTAAGATTTGTGGAAAGTATATGTTAAATATGTAAGTATGATGCTTATTATTATAAATTCGTTATGCTGCCTAATTTGTTGGTTAGGAAATATCATAAAAGCTCATTGACAAAAGTATCTCATCAATATAGATTTATAAGTGTATAGGTTATACAAGTAGTAAATTAGATTATTATCTACTTATCGATCCCATAGAGACTGTATGGGTAGTTTGAGTATTCAATAGTAAGACAACTTAATTTTAGTAAAATAGATATTCATATCGTGTGATCGATCATAAATCTACATGTATATTCAATTACTTTAGGTAATGTTTGTTCAAATTAGCTTGAATTATATTAGGTTTAGACACAAAATGAAGGTTAGGGTGTTATACAATAACTTTTTGCCCTAATTGAATACAAGGTAGTTGTCACTAGAGGTGTCAAACAGGCCGTGCAGGGTCGGCTCAGCATAATTTTAGACTGCCCAACTAGGCTACCGTGCCGGGCCAGACACGGCATGGTTACTATACCGTGTCGTGCATGGCACGACACTGTTCTGTGGAGGTCAGGCCTGACAAGGGCCCACTGCATGAAATCCACTGGGTTCGGCTCGGTTTAAATCAGGCCAAACTCCTAATTTAAAAAAAATTAGGGTTTTAGCGATGCGCCACCACGCATCTTTGCCCTTTCGGAGCTCGTCGAGCCTCGTCCATCGGGCATCAGCTCATTGTGACCATGCTCGGTGCATGGTCATGCGTGTCGTGCCAATATGCTAGGCGCGTCCTGTCGTGCGTGTGCCAAAAACTTCGGCCTGGCACGACATGACTTGTGTAGTATGTGCGCCCGGTATGGGCCCGGGCATGACATTGTAGCGTGTCATGCCGAACCAGACACGGTTGAACCATGTCGTGCCTTGTGCCGGATCGGGCTAGCCCGACCTGTTTGACACCTCTAGTTGTCACCATTGAACTTATCTAAATGGTGGCCCCCTTATAGTTGTCCCCTTAGAACCACTAAGGCAATAAATCATCTTTACTTAAGAGTCATTCAAAATCTCATACCATTTAGGAAACTTTGTCAATTTACCTTAATAGATACTTCATATGTAGTCTCTTATTATCTAGTCTCAGATGTCATAGATACCTCGTAGCTACCCTATACATTAGAAAAAAAATTATTTTTGCTTGTTAGACACAACAAACTCATGCATGCCTCAAGGATTATTTATCATTCTTATTGGTGATGATGTAACTCACACATTAAAGGTAAAACTCTTAGAAAAATATTTTATATAATGTCTATCAGAATTGAGAATTAATTCTAAGATATGTATAATGTATTGGCATATAAAAATAATCACACTTTATGTTTCATAAGTATCATACTCATAATGATTAACATACCTAAAATAAGTTTTAACATATAAGTTTAACTCATGCATATTAGTTGGTAGCACTATCACTTTTTATCATATACATGAGTGAGCTTCATGGTTTACTTGAAATCATCTACCATGATAATCTCACACAAATCTACCAATAGTTAAAATCCTAGTTCAAGTTATATTTAATCACTCATCCATCAATATCCATAATATAATATAAATCAAACACATTCATTGAGTTAAAATCTAATGCCATATCACATAAAATAAATTAGACAAATCCTAGATCACATGCTACTTTGATAAATATTTATTAATCTACCCTTGAGAGGATTTGAGAATTATGCCTCCAACTCTAAGGATTAGCATTAAGTCTTATATCTCTTTCTTGTTTGTGAAGCCCCTAGAGAGTATGCAATTCAACTATTTGGTTTAATAGTTGTACCATGGCTTTACTTATTACATTGAGGGAGAAAAAGAAAAATGAGAGATTTTTGGAAATTTACTTTCTTCCACTTTTATATTAGGGTTATTTTGCATTACTCTAATTAGGAAGTCTTGGCTTACACAAAAAAGGTCATAACTTTGTTTTTTAACTTTTAAGCTTGAAGTAACGAGTCTAGAAAATAAAAAAGACTCTAGAATGCTTCACAATCATTATGTAATATAAAGTCATGGTACTGGGCAATGCCCATGAATTAGGCCTTATAACTATAATACAAAATTATAATACTATGAAGTGGTCATAGATTCATGCATTTGTTTTCTTATACTTTATAAAGGACTATAGTGCTAGGAAAATCATGACATTTTGAATGGTCTCTCATTTATTATATGTCTATTGTGCTATAAAATAATCATGCCATTAATATTGGTCTTTTTTTATCATTATATGATTGTGGCACTGAGAAATAATTATGGCACTGAGATGGTCTCTCATGTGCATCCTATGGATGTGGCATTGATAAATTTTTATGGTACAAAATTAATTATTCATTTGTCTCAAGTGTTCAAGGCATTGTGAATAGGCATGGTACTAGCTTTCATTTCTCTTATAAATCATATTGTCGCAACACTACAATGGATGTTGGAGTACTAAAAAGTAGCCCATATATAAATTTCACATCTTTTCCTTTCTTTGAGGATAAGAGTCACGACCTTGGAAAATAATAATACTCGAATTATATTCTTTGTAAAATTGTATGTCCTAAAAGTTATGGCACTGACTAGTTATCATTAATTTGGCCCGAGTTGTTTTGACTCTATAATATTTTTATAACTCAAAAGTCATGACTCTAACTTAAGACTATCAAACTATACTAGTCACAGTGTAAGGACATGGTCATGACTTTTTACACCAGTAGGGTACTTGATTATTATGATATAAAATCAATGTTGTAACCATTTAAATTTTGAGGTAAGTATAGCTATGATTTAATACTAATATCACATCCACAAAGAATATGTCACACACTAGAATTATTGTGTTAATGAGTTAGTAAGATCGCGACATATGAAAATTATCATAAATAATTGGGTAGAGTTTTAGTCAAGAATAAAAATTGAAATAAAGCTAGACTTCATACTCTATCACTCAGCCAAAAACCTCCAAGGACCTATCAATTTCATAATTATTTATCAAAACCTACAAAAACTCAAAAGTTATGAAATTAATCAATAATTACTTTATTTCTAAGCTTACACATCATTATAAATTACCAAAATACATATGAATATTTGATTATTTGAACTCTAAATAAACTCATATACTAAAAGAATTGATTATCCCTAAATAATAACTTTCTCTCCATTTAAAAAAAAAATCAAAATCTATTAGAAATTTCATGAGTATGTTTGAGTGTAGTAGGATATAAAAATAGGAGAGTACTTTAGGTTGACATGTTGATATACATGGTAGAGTTTGAGTTCCATGACTATACTTTCATTGGATGTGTATATTCATTTATTTAATGGATATATGTATTTATTATGTTTCACATGTGAAAAAAAATCTTTGGATTTCCTCCCAAGCAATGCTACATTTAACATTTATAGCTAGACCATCAAAACTTATTATCCTCCATAAAGATCTCTAATATCTATGCTAGCTTCTTAGAATACTATTTTACCTCTTTCTTATTTATTTCTTATTTCAGTCTTACTTCAACTACACTTGTTTCTTGGGCCTTTTTGTCATTGGATGTCATGACTATAGTGAATTTCACAACTTCTTCTTTTGTGCTAGCTTATTTCTTTTCTTCTTGGATACTCAAAATCATAGCATTGATAACAACCATAGCTTAACCTTTAAGCTGTAGCTTTTCCTTTCCCTTTTCTTTACGGATCTACAAGACTTAGATATGAGTAAAGCTGCAGCTTTTTCTTTAAGCTTTTCCTCTTTCTTTTCATTCAATAACTTCAATATCTCAACATTGTGCACAATCATAGTTTTATTTTTAAGCTTTTGATTGACTAATTCATTTTGTATCATTAAAATCATGATATCATGCCCAAGCATAGCTTTATCTTTATATTTTTTTTAATAATTTTATTTCTGTAATATCAATGTCTTAGTGATGTACATAGGCATGGCTTTTTTTTCAATGTTTTCTTAGTTTTTTTATATTTTTTAGCCCCAAAGTCACAACATTATGCATAGCCACATATTTGTCTTTGATTGGCTCCATTATGGTTTTTGTCTCAACCTTGTATTTCTTAATTGTTCCTTTAGCTAGCTTGGGGTTATCAATATAAGATTCCTCTGATATCATGATTTCAAAAAATACCACAACCTCAAAGCAATCATTTTTCTTTATTTTCTCAGTTTCACAACTCCATAATAGTTATTAGTCATATTTCTTGTCTTCATCACCCATCATAACATTTGTTAATCAGCTTCTTCATCTTCATCTTTATCTAACCATTAGTTTTCTACAGAAGCTATCTATCAGAAATCTACTTTTTGTTGTATTATGGTATGGAAGAGCCATAGGTATTTACTTGTTTATCACTAACTTGGAGTGTAAACTTCCCTTTCATGGCAGTGAATATGGCTTGTCATGTGGCCAAAATTATAGTCCCAACTGTAATGGTGCATAATTATCCTCCTTTATATTGTATGCAATGAAATTAGTTGGAAAAATAAAGATACTAACCTTTACCGATTATATCTTCAATAATCTTATCTAGGTTCTTTATAGTTTTATCTAGCATTTTAAAGTGAGAGAGATGTTTGAAATATTTTGCTAATTTTCAATCTTCGAACAATTGATATGGATATCAAATTGACACTTGATCATATGTTGCATAATACTTTCTGAAAGGTATGATATCTAATAGTACAAGGTATAGTAAAACTTCTAGGAACCTTCAAAATCTGTGAAAGTTTTCATTGAATGATTATACTATAATTCTTAGTCATATTCATAGTTCCATCTTTTCAACTTTTTTCTTACTACTCATTATATCTTTCATAAAAGTTATGTAGTTCACAATTTGGGATAGAGCTTTGGCACTCAGTATAATCACTTCTAACTTCTAGAATTTATTGAGAAACTTCTCAATGTATTGGTCCAATCTTTCCTTTCTAAACCATTGTTAAAATAGAAGATTCATTGTAGACATGCCCTTAGCTTCATTCTGACTCATTTCATTATCTCCATGGCATTAGGTAACCTCCATTAAAATCAATAATTTTTAATTTCCTTAATTCGTATCTTTAGGTGAGATTTGGGCTTGTACTTCCTATGAAGTCATGACTTTGTTATTTGTCATGACATCATATCCTTTATTCTTTCAGCTCTCTTCAATAGTAGTTGTGACTTGTTGAAATATTTTAGTCGGAGTCATGGCTTTTATGAATGTCATGATGCTATCAGCCCCAAAATTTTCATAATCCTTATATTTAATGTGGTAGCTTTACAAATCTTCCTCGCTTCTAAGCAATATATAAGTACAATTCTTTAGATTTACTTCAGTATCACTTGGTAATTCATTTACTCCTTTTTCATTTATTGAAAATATCAATTGTTATATTTGATTATTTATATGCTTTATCACCAAACTTAATTGATCTATTCTCACTTCAAGCACCAACATCTGATGTTCTCATGTATCATTCCTCTTTTTAAATTTTGCTGGCATAATATTCAATTCTTCTTCCGAGGTTATCTTCTCTTCTATTTGTGATGGTTAACAATTGAATCTTGAGCTTCCATGATTATTATAGCTCACTTCATTATGCTCAATATTTCTTTAAGATTGCTCAATATTCTATCGTCCCCTCTCATAGCTTCCATACAAAAATTCTCATGATTTTTAATGTTCCTATAATAATGCATTGGGATATTGTGGTTGGGTCTAAACATGTACCATTTTATTTGTATTTGGTTAGCTTCTTCTATTTGATAAATATGATCCACATCTATGAATTCATACTAATGTAAAATAGTGACCTCACCTAATACTCCTCTCTTTTCCTCTTTGATGTCAAATTTCATTAAAAAGTTTCCATCTTCACTTTAATTGTAGTAAATATATCCAACTCTAATAATCTAGCTTATCTTCACCCAAATAAATGATCCATTAGTGTTTTATAGTTATTTTTTGTTAGCTCATCAAATTAATAATTAGCATTCTGTAGTAATTTATTCATCATCATCCCTATAGCAACCACAATAATTGTGCACTTTATCATATATTTTAGCCTATTATAAAATATTTGGACTTGAAATCATAACTTAAAACTATTTTGAGGACATCTCCACAACAACTCCATTTAATGGTCCCAATTGCCGTATAGAGCCTAATGCTCAACTTGCCAGGATTGACTTATCTTACTCCATAATTGATAAGTAATTTGAAGCAGAAGAAATTTAGTGAAAAAGATCCTCATTAGTTCATCCCAAGTCTCAATGGACCCCTAAGATGAATATTAGAATCAACTTCTTTTCATATCTTTTAATGAAAACTAAAATAAATGTGACCTTATTGCATCTGGACTACTCTATTCATTTTTATGATGGAAGATATCTTCAAAAATATTACAACATATCCATTAGGATCCTCTGGTGTTAATCTACTATATAGGTATAGTTGAATCATTACTATAAGACACATCTTCAACTAAAAATAGTTGGTGTCTATTGGTTGAAAATGAATACTTGAATAATTATCAATCATCATGGGCCCCCAATAGTCTCCCAAGGTATTGTGGTGGATGAGATATTGGACAACTTTCCCATTACTACCTTGATGCTCTCTATTTCTATTGGTGCTCTCCATAGTTTTTTTATTAGCTATTTGTTTGATAATTTTTCTTGTAGTTCTTTTAACTTCTAGGTCTAAAAGAGTTAGCTTAGTCCTAGAATTTGGCTATAAAAGAGTACTTACAAGAAAAAAAATGAAAATGATGCAAATAAAAACCAAAATAAAACTATCCACTTTCTAAACAAGTTAACAAGACTTTGTATTTATATTTGGAAAGATTTATTAAATTTAATATTATCTAAACTTCTAAAAAGAAATTATCCTTTTATAAGGATAATTATGTCAACTCATCTTAATTAATCAAAATAAATAATTCTTCGTAATAATACCAAAATTTTATTATAACTAGATGTGTTAAATGGATCATGTCATGCTAACACAACCCAATGTTTGGTGGCCGAGTCAGGCCACCGTACCGTGCAAGGCATGACACGACTCAATAATGGCTTGTAGACATGACCCATCTAGCCTGAGTCTGGCTAGATTTAGGCTGGGTGATATGGTCCATGCTCGAGTCAAGTCGGTTCAGGCTTGGATATGTCAGCCTAGTTAGGACTCCGACATCGACTTACACGTGATTCGTCATTTCACTGGCTCACACCGACCCCCCCACCCCTACTCCACCATTTGTTAAATTATGGATTGATTATTTTTTATTTTTTTTCTTATAATTTTTAAAATTTAAGTTACCCTTTATGAGTTGCGACATTATTTTATTAATTTATTTCACTTAAATCACAAAAAAACTAAATTCATTAACACAAATGGCAAAGTATATTAAATAATCAAAAATAAAAAAAATATATATCCATCAATCATCATTCAATCCAAAAAAAATTAAAATAACACAAAGTCACAACAACAACATAAAATAAAAATTATCAATCATAATAATGCAATCTCAATCCCAATATCAATCGGTATAAATATGTAACTAATCATCATCACATAAGTGTCTGAGTGTATTACTAGTGTTGGGCTCAACCTTTTCAAAGTCCCACGAGTCATCATCTGCTAGCAACTCGTCCGCTCTTATTCCAACATGATCCTAGATACCCAATCTCGAATCCTCTCAATCCTTCATGCATGCTAGTACCACAATAATATCTATCTTCAGTCTTGATCTCTTATCCAAGATCACATTGATTGTAATATAAAAAGTATACTCTTATGCTATGCTTGACACTGGATGAGTTAGTAGATCTCATACCATCTTAGACAACACGAGATAGGTGGATTCACATGATTTCCACCATTATAAAATATCAATGTTATTATTATCATTATGTGATATGATTGAGCAATAAATGGTATCTAAGTACCGAGACAACATGGTAGTATTTGATAGTCCACACCATCATTCCCCCTTACTAATTGAATGGAGAAGTCATCATCTCCAAATATGGTGTCCATATCTGTACTCAGAGTCTAGCTACAACTACTATCATACCTAGTATCATAGTATATAAATAACTAAGTCAACTTATTGTGATTGAATCCTTTAGGTTTGTGTTCCTGGTTCATGCACAATGATGTTCTCTACCCCTTCCACATTAACCCTAGGGACCAAACAGGTAGCCAGACAAAAAAGAGATAGAATGGTAGACTAGTACTTTAAGTACTTGGTTTCCACCTCAATAGCTATGTCACTAAATATCATGTCACCTTCAAACTTCTTAAACATGCCACTAATATTGGATATGTACTTTAGTGCAATGCAACTAGTGGGAGTATAAACTAACAAACACAAATTTTTCATGCCATAAAAAATCTTGAAATTTTTTATAAATAAAATTCATGTATCCTAGTCTCTATCATCAATAATAAGTTCACAACTCTTACTATTGATGTATTTGGATATCACATGTCTGTATCCAACACATGACTCCAATATCAGATATGTGTAATTACAAAATGATGTCTCAAATCCATTTGGAATTTCTTATTCTTTAGAGCAGTAGACAAAATTGAAACTACCAAATTCTTGTTGTCTGCTAGGCATCCAAAGATATTTTAGTAGGTTATATATTTTTTAATAATGTGACACATGCATCTAATATGAAAAATCTCTCCTAATGACATATCTCTAATGGTCCTAACAAAAATGTTAATGGTTATTTTATTGTTAGATACTTTATCAAATGTGATATTATATATTTTATTTTAAATATTAGATTCTCTAAAGATTCTCATCATATACTCATATATGACCGGGCTATCATGAGGATGGAGAATCTATGAAAATCTTACTATCTTTTTATTTAGTTTCCATTTTGAATCTACATAGTGAGAGTTGAGGCATAAAAAAGATACATTACCATAACTAGTTCAGATATCAAACATCATAGAGATCATGCCACTATATTTCCTAAATTCATTAGTTATTATTTATTTTTCTAACTTATAATATTTTTGTATATTGTTTCTATATGTGGCTTAGTCATCCTATGGTATACATGCTAAAAAAAGGTCTGTATGATACTAACTACCTTTGAATCATCTAAAAAATATAATCGAAAGACTCATCGTGGTTACCAATTTAGTCATGCCTTCCTTCCCTAACTCATTATGGTATATTAAGGGGGTCAATCTAGAAGATAAACTAGATCCAACATCAAACACCTCACTTCTTAATTGAGTTTGCCTGAGATCTGATGCACTATGTTTTTTGGTGTAATGATTAGCATGCCTCTTCAGGTACTCAATCCTACTCTCTCTCCTACAAGTATATATTTTCTTACAATATTTACATTGTTCTAATTCTTCATCGACACCCATAGCATTTTTATTTTATAATATATTAAAGTGAATATAAGTTATTGATCTTCTTTTAGTTTTTATTTTTTAGATGTATTACATTAATATTAATCTTGTTATCATTAAATTCATTATTTTTCATTTTAAATTTTTTGTAGTTTATTAATTATATTCTAGATTCTAATTTTTAAATTAAATATTATTTAATATTTAATTAAAATAAAAAACATCATAAAATTTTAAAAATAGTACTTATTTATGGAATATGGAATATGGATAGGATAAAAAAAGATGAAGCCCACACTTGCACTATACCTCATTTTTCTGCCAAAGATGCACCACCTGCACTAAAATCCACTAACTACACCTGAGAGCGAAGCCAAAGCAAAAGCAAAATTAAGAGAAGAAAGAGAGACAAGATGAGAGAGAGAGATAGAGATAATTGAAATAGTGATTAGAGAGAAGAGTGAGATGTGATAGTGAGATTGAGAGAGAGGAGAGAAGCAATATATAGATGATAAAAAGAATTTAAAAAAGAAAATATTTAATTTAATTTTTTAAATTTTTTAAATATTTAAACAGGGCAGAAACTCGACAACCACTAGATCTTCTTTCCTAGTCATTGGAAGTGCATCCAATGACCTAGATGCACTCAGTTTATATTTTTTTTTTATTTTGGACCATTAGAACTTAGGTTAGCCATTAGCTCAAACTCGAGTGCATAAGGTTTGACTGATGGCTCGGGCCTTGTGCGGTCGGCTAGATCTATGGGCTTATTCATTTAATTTAATTGATGCTTTTTCAAATTAGCTTAAATTTTATTATGTTTGGACATAGAAAAAAGTTATGGATTATTGTGCAATAACTCTTTGTCCTAATAGCATACTAGATGGTTGTCACTATTAAGCTCATCCCAATGGTGATCCTTGAGTAGTTATCCCTTTGGTACATTACTATCAAGACAAAACATTAATTCTACTTGAGAGTCATTTATAATCTCATATCTTTTACATAGTTTCATCAACTTTTTTTGGCAATTGTTTCATATGCACAACTCTTATTTTTCGGCCTCAAGTATCATAGAGACTAAGACTTAATATGGTTTATATGTATTTGTACTTTTGACATGGTAAGCATCGTACTTATATAATAAATAAATACTTCCTTCATATAAGCTTATATCTAAGCTGATAGCAATGAGGCTCCAAAGTATTCTAGAAGTCATAATTAACTCAGCCCAAACAACATATATTAAGGAGAGATTAATCTCAGATAACTTCTTACTTGCACAAAATTTAATACGGAGATATGCAAAAAAAAGAATATCCCTAAGATGCTTCCTCGAGATTGATCTCCAAAAGGTGTTTGACATGGTTAATTGAGATTTCTTGAAAGAAGCACTCAAGGCTTTTAATTTCCCAGCAAAATTCATATATATCATCAATGAATGCGTAACCACTACTACTTTATCTATCATCATTAATGAAAAACTACATAGGTTCTTTAAAGGAAAAAGAGGGTTAAGGCAATGAGACCCATTATCTCTTTATCTTTTCACTATTTGTAGTGAATACTTATCCAGGTTACTTATCAAATACTACAAACTCTGAAGGGTTTTCATTCCATCCTGGATGTTCCCCCTTAAGAATTTCCCACCTAATATATGTGGATTACTTGATAATCTTCACTAGAGGAGATACTTCATCAATCAAGATGATTCTTAATGTATTAAATGAATTTGCTGCAAGTTCAAGCCTTTATGTTAACCCCTCCAAATTGAATATCTTCTTTGGAGGAGTTAAGACCAATATAAAAAGAATATTTTGAATAATTCTGGATTTATTGAAGGTTCCCTCCCTTCATATTTCTTGGTATTCTTCTATCTTTGATTAGACTTATAATAGTCTAATTTTTTGTACTCTAGCTAAAATTACAGCCGATATACATCAATGGACTAGTAAAATACTTTCCTTCAATAGAAAACTTGAATTATTAATGCTATTGAAAGTGCATGTAAAATATTTTTATGAGGTGGACTACAAACAGGTAAAATTTAGGCCTAAAGCATCATGGTAAAAAGTGTGCATGCCTACATCTATCGGTGGGATTGGTATTCTTGGTTTAACAAATTGGAACAAACCTTTTTATATTAAAAATATATAGAGAATATATAAAATAGAGGATACTCTTTGAGTAAGGTGGATTCATTATTATTACCTAAACTCTCAGGATATTTGGGATAATCAAATATTCAGGAAAGATCCTTCATTTTGGAAATTTCTAATAGCAATTAGGGATATCTTAATTGGAAAATCTGGAGATATTGCAAGCAGAAATTCTTATAAATACATGGGGTGACAAAGGAAGGCTTATATCTAAGGCATATAAATATTTATCTAGAAATAATGAGATGAAAAAAAAAGCTTGTACCAAAGTTATATGGTTCCATAATCATATTCCTAAGCATGCGGCATTATATGGATTTCAAGATGTGGAAAAATCAGAACAAAAAACTATTTATTTACAATTCCAAGGAACATACAATGTGAATTCTGCTCCCAACCATAATTCTTTAAGCATGTCTTCTTCGAGTGCCACTTCACCAGAAGTTTGTGAGAACATCTGAAATGTCGAAAAGCAATGAAGGAACCCATGAAGTCCTCGTGTCAAGCTTCAAAAGCTTGAAGGAAAAATACTTTTCCAACACAGCAAGAAATTACATAAGAAAAACTATATTAGCTACTATTGTTTACTATATATGAAATGAAAGGAACCAAAGATTGCATGATGAAAAATCCCAAAATCTAGATTCAATTCTTAGGAAGATTAAAACAAAAAATTATATTGTATTCCTCAATGATTGTTCTAGTTTGGAGCTTGTTTCGGTTGTACAAATTTTGATATTTCTTTTTATTACTTATCAAAAAAAATAAATGCTTCATTCAAGTCTCATTCGTGGTAACCATTTGAGTGAAAGTAATTCACAAAGTCTATCACAATCTCATAATTCTCAACAAATTCATACATTTCCCAAGGATCACCTATCATTATCCTTCTCAGTGATGATGTGACTCTCTTACTAAAGGTAACATAATTAGGTTAATATTCTTATAATATATATCTCAATCATAAACTAGTTCTTCTAAGAAATGTATAATAGATTGGCATATAAAAGTGTTCATACTTTTGGCTTTATAAGTATCATATTTTTAATGATTAAAATACTTGAATTTTGGATTTTACCATATAGGTTTATCTCACCCATCATAGTTGGTAAGTTTGTCAATTTCTTAATTACAATAATATGTATGAGTGAGCCTCATAGTTTACTTGTTATTATCCACCATGATAGTCTCAAACAAACATATCAATAGTTAAAACCTTATTTCAAGTTATATTTCATCACATATTCAATATTATCCATAATACAACATAAATCAAAAATATATATTAATGTAAAACTCAATATCACATCTCATAAACAAATTACATAAATCCTAAACTATATGCTATTTTGATACAAATTATAAAATCTATCATATAGAGAGTGGTTTGAAATTCATGTCTCTCAACTAAAGGGATTATCAATAAGTTTTGCATCCATTGTATGCTTGTGGAGCCCATAAAAAGTGTAAAATGTTTTCCTAGGGTTTGATAGATAAACCATGGCTTTGTTTGTCGCATTGAATGAGAAATAGAAAAATGAGAGATATATAGAATTTCACTTTCTTTCACTTTTATGTTTCATAGATTCTGCATTACTCCGAGTAAGACGTCATGTTTTTTAAAAAAAGTCATATCTTTAGCTTTCATCTATTAAGTTTGAAGTCGTGACTCCAGAAAATGGTTATGACTCTGGAATGCATCTCAATCTTTAAGTAATACCAAGTTGTGGCACTAGGCAATGACCAAGAATTGGGCCTAATATCTTTGTAACACAAAATTATGATACTATGAAGTAGAAATGACTTTGTGCACCTATTTTATTGTTCTTTATAAAAGATCTCAGCACTAGGAAAGGCAACAACATTATGAGTTGCTTCTCATTTTATTATATGGTTGTGACAATTTGAATTAAATATGATGGTTTATTAATTCTTCTTGATCATTATATGACCGTGTTACTAAGAAATAGTCATGTCACTAAAAAAGTCTCTCATGTGTATCATGTAGCCGCAGTACCAGAAATAAAAATAAAAAAATGTAGCCGCAATGCTGGAAAATGACCATGACACAAAATTTGTCCTTTCTATGTCTTAAGTTAATGTGGTGTTGTGAGTGGTTGCAGGACTTATCTTCATTTTTCTCATGTATCATGTCATCGTACTTGAGACTTCTAAGCCCAAGTTAAAGATAAAGTCATAGTACTAAAACATAATTATGACTTTTAATACCAATGAAATATTTGGTTGCTATGATGTAAAATTATTATCATAGTTATTTAAATTTGATGAGATAAATATAATTATGACTCCATGATAATATCTTAGTAATAAAAACTATGTCCCATAGTAAAAGATTTATACTAGTGAGTTAGTTGAGTCATGACATATAAAGATTAACATGATAAATTATATAGAGTTTTAGCTAAAAATAAATGTTGAAACAATGAAAGACTCTATATTCTACTTCTCAACAAAATACCTTCAAAATACCTTCAAAAACCTATCGACTTCAAACTAATTCATTAAAATTAACTAAAACTACAAAGTTATGAAATCAATCCATAATTACACTATTTTCATGCCTACACATCATCATAAATTATTAAAATACATAAGAATGGTATATAATTTGAACATCGAATACTTATGAAGCTAAAAGTATAAATATTTTTAAATCACAATAGTTTTTAGTCTTTATGACACCTGAGATTGAAGAATAAATTGTACATACAAAATAACAATCAAGGATAGTTGATGAGTTACCTAAAAGATATAAACTTATAAATGATTCTCAAGTAAGAATAATTTATTATCTCGGATATAAGTATTGAGGGAATAACTATGAGAGAACAACTATAAGGGGACTATAATTGGGATGAACTCAATTACGTTAACTACCTTATATGTCATTAAAGCAAATAAGTATTATAACAATAATTCAACATTAATTTTATATATAAACTCAACATAAATCAGATTATTTGAAGGTGCATCTTATGAATCAAATTGACACATCCTAGGATCAATAATATTACCAAAATTCCAAATTATCTTATTTACTATTTGTATTACGCATATAGTTGCAGATCTTTATTGATGAGATATACTTGCCAATAAGTTTTTTGGATACTTTCTAACAAATAAAATTAGACAATATAATAAAGTTGTAATACAAGTAATTTGTGGAAACTATTAGTGGTAACAAGTTTGTGAATTGAAATTTGGATGAATGTTTTAACTTTTTTAGTTAAGGAGCTAATGTGTCAAGATGATGGGATGAGTTAAATGGGTGAGCTATAAAAGGGAAAATCACTGCCTAGTATTCAGGGAGGTGCGTATAACTTGAATGAAAAGTTGGTTGTTAGGTTTAGGATAGCTTCCTTTCATGGAAAGTTTGAGTTGGAAATTAAAGTTTGATGAACGAAAAAAATGTGAGTGTGCTTACATGGCAATACTCCACTTGTCAATAGGATTGGTTCATGGAGAAGTGCCCTTTCACAATCATGCAAAGAGGGAGTTATTCCCTTTCTTGGCCAATTCCATCAAAAGTTACTAACAAAACCACATAATGTTTTATATAAAAATACTAATAATTTATGTTGGAAGAATCAACCAAATTTTCATGGTGAAATAAAGCCAAATTTCGTTAAAATATGCATGTTTAAAAATCCTAACTGACTTAATTAATGGTCATGAATCTAAGCAAGGTGTTGGGTGGCTTTATGAAAAAACAAGAACTTATTAACAACCAATCCAGCCAAATGATAGATAATTCAAAAAACATGTGCATGAGGGAAATGTGCAGCATGAAAATGAATATTTCCAAAGAAATTAACAATGTGATTTATCACCTTATACCCTCATTCGCTTCGAAATAGTGGAAACTTTACCATTCGACTCTAATCGAATCTTAGAAGTGTTGAAGTTGTAAGTTTGAATGAATACCACGCTAAAGTAGATTAAGTCTATGTCATAATGCCTTGAGAAATGGAAGCAATTGTAGCACACAATGCCTTTATTTCAAAATAAAACTAGAGACAAAAAAAATGTGTTCAAAGAGAAGTCAGCTGAAACAAAAAAGGAGAGAAGCAGTACGTGCCAGAAACTTTCATATTACCCTAGAAAAATCTTATAAAAAATATACTTAATGATGAAACATGAACATAGGAAAAGCTTCTAAGGGAACCTTTTCCAAATATCTTAAATGAAGGTTAAATGGGAGTTTTGTACGGAAATAACTTATTTAAAATAAAAAATCCAAAATTTAAGGCTTGTTTCAAAAATATGCTCAAACTAGTGCATCTAGAAACAACGTGACAATGCCCTTTGTTGTGAACGGAAGCCATTGGCACACTATTGATTTTTTAAAATAAGAAGCCGGCATTGTGAATGTTGGCTATTAAAAATATCGTAGAGATCTCATTACACCCTTCTCCCCTCGCTCATCTACCTCACCCGTCTGCCCTCACCTCTCGCCCATCTGTTCTCACCCCTCCCCCCCTCCGTCTCCAAGAGCTCCTTCGTGGAGCTCCGTCGATCTCCACCATGGAGCTCCTGTGAGATCCAACGAGCTTGACATGGAGCTCGAGGAGCTCCATCGAGCTCCACGATGGAGCTCCAGTGAGCTCTTTCGTGAAGCTCGAGGAGCTCCGTCGAGCTCCACGATGGAGCTCTAGTGAGCTCCTTGGTTGAGCTCTAGGAGCCCCGGTGGGCTCCATCGACTTCGTTGTGGAGCTCGACGAGCTCTTTCGTGGATCTCCAGCAAGCTCGACGTGGAGCTCAATGGAGCTCGCCGAGCTCCATGATGAGCTCCAAGAGCTCCATCATCGAGCTCCAGTGAACTCCACTTCGAGCTTGCTGGAGCTCAACAAAGCTCCGTGAAGGAACTCACTAAAGCTCAATCGTGGACTCAACAGAGCTCCTCGAGCTCCACATCGTGCTTTCTAGAGCTCAATGGAGCTTCAGGAGCTCAATTGAACACCACTAAGGAGTTCCTGGAGACGAGCTGGGGAAGAGGGGTGAGAACAAAGGGGTGAGAACAAAGGGGCGAGAATTGAGGGAAGATGAGCGAGGGTAGATGGACAATGTGCGAGGGGCGAGGGGCAAGGAGCGTAATGGGATCTTTACAGTGTTTTCAATAGACGACATTCACAACGCCGGCCTTTGATTTTAAAAAATCAATAGCGTGGCAGTGGCCGCCGTTCACAACGACTAGTATTTCCATCCTATTTCCAGACACACTAGTTTGGGCATATTTTTGAAACTAGTCTTAAATTTTGGATTTTTAAAAATACATTATTTCATTATAAAACTCATTAAATGGAGCATCTTCTATCATATTCACTAGTTGAAACTAGAAGAAAAAGGGACCAAATAAAAAAAATAAGACAAACATTTTTGCATTACCCTTTAAAAATTCAAAATAATTATTTTTTTTAGATGAGACATGGAAGGAAGAAAAGTTTGCGGAGCTACATTTCACAAAAGCACTTTAAGGAATAATGATTCAATAATGCATTAGAGATCTTTAAGGTATTCAATTAAGTAAATACTAAGGAAGAATTGTGTTTGGTGAACTATCTATAAAATAATTAAAAAAATGAACTCTATTATTAATATTTAAAAAATATATATCAAATTCTTAACTAATTGATTTTTGGTCCACTAAGATATAGTAATCCAAAAATAATCTTAACTTTGTTAATTAATCATTAATAATTTTAACTCTCCCCTTTTCCCTCCCCCTTTACTCTCCCATGTAAATCTATCTCGTAACTTCATCGAGCTCCTCATTGGAGCTCCAATGAGGAGCCCTAGGAGTTCAATGAACTTCATTGACCTCGTAGAGCTTGACGAGCTCCATCAAACTCTTAGAGCTCGACGAGCTCCATGGATGAACTTCATGGACTTCTTGGAGGTCAATCAAGCTCAAGGAGTTCCATCGAGCTCGTGGAGCTCGACAACCTCCATTGATATCCCAGAGCTCTTCGTTGGAGCTCCACCAAGGAGCTTGATGGAGTTACGGGATGGAGATACATGGGAGAGGGAAGTGAGAGTGAAAATTATTGACGAATAATTAATTATTCAGGTATAAAGTTAAGGGTATTTTGGAATTATTATATTTAAGTGAACCAAAAATCAATTAGTTAAGTGTTTGGTGATTTTTTTTAAATATTAAAAATTAGATTCCTTTTTTCAATTATTTTATAAGGAGTGCACCAAAACATAATTCTCCCAAAATTTAATATCTCATTATAATGCAAGAGCCCTCCAATACCAAGTTTATTAGTGACCTTTGAATGATGAATAAGGGCTTGAACATGATAAAGGAGACATTCTTGACCAGGTAAATGCCATTATTGTGTGCTAAGACTCCAATAAATTATAAATATGAGAGTTATCATCCTATTTTCATAAATCTTAAAATGCATTGGCAAGAAGTTTTTTTTAGATTTGGAAGAAAGTATGAATCTCATCTCTTACTATGCGTACAATAGCATGAGATGGGAGAATTTGATCCCCTTATGATCACACCTTTAGCATACCATTTAGTGTAAATTCCTTGTTACAATGTTGAATTTGTATTGGTGCAAGCTAAAAAGATGTTATTATCTAGTGAACTTTATGGTATTAGATTTAGAGTTTCTTATAAAATGGATAAATAATGTACCTAAAATTCTTGTAAAACCTTTTCTTGTTATGGAAAATATCAATATCAATTTTCTAAATGAAGTTATGCAGCTAATCTTCGGAAACATGACTATTAGACTCAATATTTTTCATTTATGTAAAAATCATTCTCAATAAGATGAAGAAAGTCATGAAGAATCTTGTTCAATACAATCTATAATTGTGGATCATTATGGGATAAAAATAGATGAAATTTTATATAGGCCTATGCTACTTTGAAACATGTAGTGAAAGTAGAAAAGACATGAATTAGTACATATCTCCTAGTGAATTAAGTCCCAAACTAAAACTAATGAACATCACCTAGTTCATAGTGCCTTGTGATTTGGATCAATGAATAAAGAACTAATATAGCAAGTTGTTCCTAATACTTAACAAATTGATTCGTTACCTTGAGATTGGGTATTGGTGAGTCTAGTTTGCAATAACTTGCGAAAGTAAAATGTTAATTGAAAAAGAATTTATAAAAGAAGATAAGTAGGAAAAAGCTACTCATAAGATCTAATTTGCAATACTCTGTGAACTACATGCTTAACTAAAAAACATTTAGTTGGAGAAAAATAAAAGATTTCTAATTGTGATTTTGTGTTCTTTATCTTCTCACAAATAAGATAACTTCATTTTCATGATGATAAAAATTAATGTGGCAATTGGGTTGATTTTTTCATATATGAAAGGAGTTAAACCTTGTACACGATACAATTATTTCGAAGAAAATGCAAAACTAATTTGGCAGGTACAAAGAAGGCTCAATCCACAAGGGCTAGATATTGTAAAAGCCAAAGTACTAAAGTGTTGCAAGTGAGAATAAATCTTTAATATTGATGAGCCCTGGGATAAAATATACTAAAGTAAGCCTAAAGTTATAGTAGCTTTAGATGAAATAAGGGAGACCAATTCTATAAAGTTGACTATTTGTTGGAGAATTTGCATTGAGTATTGAATTTATGAAAGGATTTCAAAAAATTCATATTATTATTTTTTTGGATGGTTACTTGGCTTACTTTTAGATTGAAATAGTCCTTCAAACAAAAAGCAGCCATCACATGCCAATTCGATACTTCAAATAATTTGGACTAGAAAAGATATCTCATAAATCATTTAAAAGAGATTGCTAGTAAAGAATTTGTTAATTTCTCTAAAGATGTAATATCCAAATGATGGTATGCCAAACCATGTATATTCTTGGGACATACACATGAAAAGTTTAGATAAAAATCATGACCTTGCAAATAAAAATTGATTAGAAGTAGAAATGTGGTATTTGTTGAGGATCAACAATCACGTGTATGACATGATGGAATTGTATTCAAGCAAAAGAGCTCTCAAGAACAAGTGGGCGTATAAGGTGAAAATTAAAAATAATAATTCTCAACAAAGATAGAAAGCCCATTTTATAGTGTAGGGTTTTACTTAGTAGAAAAAGATTGAATTTGAAAAAAATATTCTCTCATAGTAAAGATGTTTTATATTAAAGTTGTTCCTGGTTTTACTTTCCACATGAATCCAAAGATTGAACAACATTATGCAAAGACTTTTTCTTCATGGTAATATGGTAGATGATATATATATATATATGTGTGTGTGTGTGTGTGTGTGTGTGTGTGTGTGTGGGATAGCCAATGGGATAAAATGTAAAGTGCAAATAAAACCTTCTTTTTAAGTTTTAAAAAAGATCTTGTATAGGCTCGAACAACCACACATTTTCTAAATATAATTTTGGTAAAAACTTTTTCTAAGAGGAATATGTTAATCTTGAAGTTGAATTTTGGTTCATCGCAATTTTTATAACACAAAAAAAGCATAAGTTGTTTTTACATTATGCTATGGATATTAATTATCATGGGTTTAATGTTACAAATCAAATATTTTTATTTTTTTCATTTACCTGTAAGGTTTTTTCTAAATATTATTGTAACACTCCCAGGCTATTACCTTTTTATATCATTATTTTATTTAATTTTGCATCCAATTTTTTTTTAAATATGGAAAAACTGTCTTTTTTTATAATGTGTGGCTGATATTTTTTGTTGCATGTTTATTTCACATAAAATATTTTAGTTTTGTTACTCATCTTTTAAGGTTTGACTATTTAGTGATAAATCATTTGTAAAAGAGAACCTTCTTGGACCATTATGTGTTTATGAAAGCATTTTAGATAATATTTTGATTATTGGCCATGATGCTAGCAAGATTGAGAAGTTGAAGAAAAATTATATAAGTCTTTCTCAATGAAAGGTATATTATTAGCCAAATAAAATCTTAGTATGAAGACATTTTTGGATATGAAGAAGAGGAAATTAAGGTTTTCTAATGTAGAGATTATTTTTGAGAGATTTAATTTTGCAAAGATAAGATAGTAAGTTATCCTCTTATGGACATTTTTAGCTCCCTTACGAATGATATCACATAGAGTTGAAAGAGAAAGAATAAGTGAGTAGAGGGAGAATTGAGCAATGAGAATTGAGAAATTATCACTCATGTTGTTATGATTGTTATGATTGTTAGCCATGTGGTTATGATTGTTATGGTTTGATATATGGTATAGTTTGTTCAAGACCAAATATTACTCATGTTGTTATGATTGTTAGTCAATTTAATTTGAATCCTAAGAAGGAGAATTGAGAAATTATTAAATAAAAATTTTAATACTAGAGAACATTTTGGTAGTGGCGAGCCAATCCTAAAATAATATCTTGATGCAGTCTTAACTAGTGATCATAATATCAAGAAGTATACATAAGAATATTTGACAATTGTAGGGAGAGTAGTCTTTTAGAAATCTAAGCTACAAAAGCATATAGCTTTGTCTATCGTTGATCCAAAATGTATAGCCATGGGAAAAAAATATCTAAAGGTGGACATTTCCACGCTGATGATTTTTTAAAATCAGTGGTCGGCGTTATGAATGTCAGTTATTGAAAACACAGTGGAGATCTTATTACGGCCCTCTCCCCATGCCCCTCGCCCCTCTGCCCTCGCCCGTCTCCCCTCACCCGTCTCTCCTCACCCATCTGCCCTCACCTCTCGCCCCTCTCTTCCCACCCCTCTCGGCCTGCCTATCTCCAGGAGCTCCATCAATCTCCAGTGAGCTCCTTCCTTAAGCTTTGTAGTGCTCCAACGAGCTCGACATGGAGCTCGAGTGAGCTCCACGATGGAGCTCGAGTGAGCTCCACGATGGAGCTCGAGTGAGCTCCACGATGGAGCTCGAGTGAGCTCCACGATGGAGCTCGAGTGAGCTCCACGATGGAGCTCGAGTGAGCTCCACGATGGAGCTCGAGTGAGCTCCACGATGGAGCTCGAGTGAGCTCCACGATGGAGCTCGAGTGAGCTCCACGATGGAGCTCGAGTGAGCTCCACGATGGAGCTCGAGTGAGCTCCACGATGGAGCTCGAGTGAGCTCCACGATGGAGCTCGAGTGAGCTCCACGATGGAGCTCGAGTGAGCTCCACGATGGAGCTCGAGTGAGCTCCACGATGGAGCTCGAGTGAGCTCCACGATGGAGCTCGAGTGAGCTCCACGATGGAGCTCGAGTGAGCTCCTTCATGGAGCTCGTGGAACTCAGTCGAGCTCCACCGAGCTCGAAGTAGAGCTCGCTGGAGCTCGACGATGGAGCACCTGGAACTCCATAGTGGAGCTCGATGGAGCTCCTCGAGCTCCACTAAGGAGCTCATTGGAGCTACATCATGGAGCTCGACGGAGCTCCTCGAGCTCAAGTGAGCTATACGAATGAGCTCAATGGAGCTCCATTGTGGAGCTTGACAGAGCTCCTCGAGCTCTAGCGGCCTCCACTTCGAGCTCCAGCGACCTCCACTTCGAGCTCCAGCGATCTCCACTTCGAGCTCCAGCGACCTCCACTTCGAGCTCCAGCGACCTCCACTTCGAGCTCCAGCGACCTCCACTTCGAGCTCCAGCGACCTCCACTTCGAGCTCCAGCGACCTCCACTTCGAGCTCCAGCGACCTCCACTTCGAGCTCCAGCGACCTCCTCTTCGAGCTCTAGCGACCTCCTCTTCGAGCTCCAGCAACCTCCTCTTCGAGCTCCAGCGACCTCCTCTTCGAGCTCCAGCGACCTCCACTTCGAGCTCCAGCGACCTCCACTTCGAGCTCCAGCGACCTCCACTTCGAGCTCCAGCGACCTACACTTCGAGCTCCAGCGACCTACACTTCGAGCTCCAGCGACCTCCACTTCGAGCTCCAGCGACCTCCACTTCGAGCTCCAGCGACCTACACTTCAAGCTCCAGCGACCTTCACTTCGAGCTCCAGCGACCTCCACTTTGAGCTCCAGCGACCTCCACTTCGAGATCGCTGGAGCTCACTGGAGCTCCTGGAGACAGGCGGGAGGATAGGGGTGGTAAGAGAGGGGCGAGAGGTGAGGGCAGACAGGCACGAGGAGACGGGCGAGGGGCAAGAAGCATAATGGGATCTCTACAATGTTTTCAATAGTCGGCATTCACAATGCTGACCTTTGATTTTAAAATCAATAGCGTGGCAATGGCCGCCGTTCGCAACAATGGATATTGCCACGTTGTTTTCAAACATACTAGTTTGGGCATATTTTTGAAACTAGTCTTAAATTTAAAATTTTTTATTTTAAATACATTAGCTCCGTACAAAACTCCACCTATTGCACCTCTCCTTTTTTTGTTTCATCTGATTTCTCTTTGTCTATGCTTTTTTTTGTCTCTACTTTTATTTTGAAATAGAGGCATCAGGTGCTACAATTGCTTCCATTTCTACTTTAGTGTGGTATTTTTTTTAACTTCCCACTTCAACAATCTTCTAGGATTCGATTGGATCAAATGGTATAGTTTCAACTATTTCGTAGTGAATGAGGGTATAAGGTGATAAATCATATTTTCAATTTCTTTGGTAATATTAATTTTCATGCCGGCCATTTCCCTTATGCACATGTTTTTAAAATTATCTATCCTTTGGTTGGATTGGTTGTTAATAAATTCTTGTTTTTTCATAAAGCCACCCAACACCTTGCTTTGATTCACGACCATTAACTAAGTCAGACATGATTATTTCTAAACATGCATATTTTAAAAAAATTTGGCTTTATTTCACCCTGAAATGTTGGTTGATTCTTCCAACATGAATTATTAGTATTTTCATATTAAACATTATGTAGTTTTGTTTGTAACTTTTGATGGAATTGACCAAGAAAGGAAATAACTCCCTCTTTGCATGAATGTGAAGGGCACTTCTCTATGGACCAATCCTATTGACAAGCGGAGTATTGCCATGTAAGCACACTCACATTTTTTTTCATTCGTGAAACCCTAATTACCAACTCAAACTTTCCATGAAAGGAAGCTATTCTAAACCTACCAACAAACTTTTCATTCAAGTTATACTTGCCTCTGTGAATGCTAGGCAGTGATTTACCCTTTTGTAGCTCACTACCATTTAACTCGTCCCATCCTCTTAACACATTAGCTCCATAACTAAAAAAGATAAAACATTCATCCAAATTTCAATTCACAAACTTGTTACCACTCATAGTTTTTAAAAATTACTTGAATTACAACTTTATTATTTTGTCTAATTTTATTTGTTAGAAAGTATCTAAAAAACTTATTAGCAAGTATATTTCATCAATAAAGATTTGCAAGTATATAAGTTATAAAAATAGTAAAAAAGATAATTTGAGGTTTTGATATGATTATTGATCCTAGGATATGTCAATTTGATTCATAAGATGCACTTTCAAATAATCAGATTTATGTTGAATTTATATATAAAATAATTGTTGAATTATTATTATAATGCCTATTTAATTTAATGACATATAAGGTAATTATCACAATTGAGTCTATCCCAATTATAGTCCCCTTATAGTTGTCCCCACATCGATGGAGAACCGTCAAGCTCCAGTTTGCTCCATCATGGAGTTCGAGGAGCTCCAACGAGCTCCATGATGGAGCTCGTGGAGAGGGGCAAGGAGAGACTGGCAAGGGAGATGGGTGAGGGGCAAGGGTGAGGACGAGTGTGAGGAGCAAGGGCGAGCGACGAGGGGCAAGGGGCAAGGACGATGGCGAGGGGCAAGGGGCGAGAGCGGGAGAAAGGAGAGTGGAATGAGGGTAATTTAGGATTTATGTATTTGAGTGCCTTAAATTTGAATTTATTTATAGTTTAGTACCTTTTTTTGAAATATTAAATGACGAGTTTCATTTTTTTAAAATATTTCAGGGGAAGCACCCCGATACACAATTCCCCCATTAAAAAGGTTAAAAGATAAGAACAAAACATAAATATTTTAGTTTTAAGATCAAAAAAATAATTTTCCATTTTATTTTTGTATGCTAGAAAGAGGGAACCATCCTTTTATTTATATATATATATATATATATATTTCTACAAAACATCAAATGGCTCTTAGAAAGGATAGAGGCTATACCTAATATTTTAGTTTTTAAAATAGTATAACGTACACTAATATTTTAATTAAAAAATAAATCAAAGCAAAAACAAGTAAACCATTGTTATACACATCATGAACAGACCCAACACAACTTTAGTTAAGAAAAAACTTACATTCATTTTATGTATTCACATCTTAGCATTTTTATTCTTTAGTATGCCAATGATTTTTCTTTTTGTGTATTAATCATTGATCATTTGCTAAATTTGTATCCGTCATTAGCAAAGTAAATTTCACCACATCATCATGAAGAGGACAACATTCTCTTTTTCTTTATCTACTAGTCAAATTTAATTTTGATATATATAATTTCATCTTCAAGTGAAACTCGTGGTAGAGATTCTTTTTGGCATTTATAATTGGGAGATTTGTGTTTGATGAACCAAAAATAAAAAAATATATATATAAAAATATTTTTTTTCAAAAAAAAAAACAATGCACAGAAATAAGAAATTATTAATTTTGGTGTAATGAAATGCATCAACCTGATTTTGACCCTGCAAGTTTCAACAAAAATTAAATCTAAATCAGTAGTTTTTAAATTCAAAAAACTACTTTTCAATTTTCAAAGATATTTTTCAAAATAAACCTCTTCAAGGAGCTATGATAAAGTTTGAACCCACAACCTACCTATACTTAATTGCACAACCAATCATCCAACGATTAACAACTCATTTGGCAAATGAAAATATATATATATATATATATATATATATATATATATATATATATATGAGCCTGGGATAATAACATATATTTTTTTTTGACAGCCGAATTATCATACATTCATACTCTGCAATCATAGACTTGAAAAGTTATTGCCTATTGTTTCAAGCTCCTCTTGAATATTTATCAATGGTGTGTGAAGCTACAAGAAATGCTAATGAATCTGCTATTAGATTATGTAGAACATTTTTCATTATAATTTCATTGATAACAATTGTTGGGATTTCTCTTAAAATTAATAAGTATAATATAATTGAAATTATTATGTTAAAATCAGACACACATGTACAATAAAAATTAAATGAGATAAACTTTACTATGTGATCAGATATAGTATAAGCATGGATGTGTGTGTGTGTGTGAGTGTGTTTGTGTGTGTGTGTGCACACGCGCGCTTGTAGGAACGTGCATGTGACCAGATATTGTTAAAGTTTTTGAAAAACATTTGAAGAAGCTTTTCAGAAAATAATGCAATGGAATTTTCCTCAGGACTAGTTTTCAATATCTAAAAAGTCATTTAAATAAAATTATAAAGTTTAAAACAATTATCAAGCTTGGAACAATAAACAAATAGGTAGTGTAATTATATTTCAGTATTTTTACACAGAATAAACTTAAAACATCTCTGCCTATTATTAAAAAATTGATGAATTGCTTGGAATTGGATATTAAAAAAAAAAACTATGATTTACACAAAAAATAAGTTAATAATTAAAAAAAAAATTATCTACTTAAAAATTAAAAAAAAAAAGAACATTTTCGTAGTTATTGAGAAATAGAAACAAATATTTTCTAAAAAAAAAAAACAATAATTTAATGCGCAGGTGATCCAGAGCGAAATTGGGGGGACTATCCAAACATAAGCAGGTCCAGATCCAATATGATTAATTTAGTTCTATATTTAATCACTTTTTTTTTTTTGTCTTTTCTTTTCTGATGAGATGAATTTCTAAATCACTTTATTTCAACCATAATCTGTAGCTTTTAAAAAGTATTTATTAATTTCATTGAGAAAATAAACTTACTGTGATGCGGACAAATTCTCTCAAATTTGTCCAGCTACTTCAATTGAAGCAGATTAACCCAGCACCAGCAGCAACCCACAGGGGCCAAAACGAACAACTTGCTGACTAGGAACATGATTTACATCTCGTAAAGAGGTTCTGGCTCCTTTTTCCTTCTGATCCTGAAGAGATTTAACAAAATAAAAGATGAAATGATCCTCCTATTCCTAAACAAGTAAATTGTCAATATTGAAACAAAATATCAGTCGTGCATCAATCATACCACCTACAATGAAAATTGTCATTTTTAGTCCTCCATTAGCATACTATATATTTCTTTGTAAATTTGGTAACAATATCATCATATTTTCATTGACATCACGTTATGTGTATCCACACCCACCCACACACACAAACACACATGCGCACACGCGTACACACGAACAGATGCACGCAAACAAAAAAGGAAAAAAAATTTAGATGTGAACACTATTTTATAAACAAGGTCATATTGTACGAGTTCTTTGGTTACTTCATTGTCACTATTTTATAAACAAGGTCATATTGAATACACAAGATTCACATTTTAGTGTGCGGTCTAGAATAATCTCGCTAATCTTATTTTCAAAAATCATAGAGATTAAGTCTAATGAATCTCAAATCCAAGACCTACTACCATTGGATAAAGGTATTTATCACACTAAGATAATCTCTAATGTGTGTGTGTGTGTGTGTGTGTGTGTGTGTGTGTGTGTGTGTGTGTGTGTGTACACACACACACACACACATCATAAGAATTTTTCAGATGAACAATCATCACAGTATTATTCTCGGTCAAATATATATAATTTTAAACTTATTATCAGATTTGATTTGTTTCCATTAAAAAATTATAAGAAAATATAAATATTAATTAAAACATTTTATAAAGAGGTCAGGATCATACCAAAAAAGACAACGTTATATTTAGCTCATTTGGTCTTGTCCATTTTGTCACCTCCACATGATACAAGAAACAAATTATTTAATAAATAAATTTCATGTGTGTGTGTGTGTGTGTGGAAGATTTTACTAAGTCAACTCAACACAAAATGACCAAATTACATATTAGCTTGTTTGGCCAAACCCTACCCATTTTGCATTCTAATGGAAATCATAAAGAGATCATATATATTTATCAAAGACAACCATATGAACTAAAGTAGAATTATTAAGATTTTTTTGCCCCCTTCTCCTTCCCCCAACCCATCCTCTATTATTCCTAAGCTACCCATATATGGGCTTGGTGACCCTTGGGTCAGAGCAGGTAATGTCGCCATCCCAACAGTATAACTATAAGAATTTATATTGCGGTAATTATCTGATTTAACATTTATTTTTTGGAGAAAATTTATTAATAATATTTTGTTATGAGTCTATAAATACTTATTTACATCTCGTGATTTACAATTTTGTAGTTCTACAATTTTTTATTTTTATTTTATTTTATACATTATAGATGGGAGCATCCAACTTGTGAGCTATCTCGGTTCGACTTGCCCCTTACTACATAAAGACTTTCTTTGTATACTTATTCCTTATTGAATTTATATTCATGTTTGACCTTAAGTAAAGACGAGAAGATTAATGATATTTTATCTCATATGATTAACGTTGAACTGACCAATTAGAGTTACATCATAAATTTTTAGTGATTGATGAGCACAAAAAAGATTAATAAAAATTTATAATATAATTATAAGACTAGTCATACCGTGTGTAATTGAATGTTGGGCGATTAAAAAATTAAAAATATTAAACTAATAAGATTTACTAGTTGAGGATGATGAAATACATGTGTAATAGAACAAAGAATAATAGTTTGAGAAACAAAATTATTTAAAAAATTAAAATAATTCTTATATATAATAAGATAAATATGAATCATCTAAGAAAATTTGATCATTTTCAACACACGCCTCATAATGTATCAGTTATAAAGTGTGAGAATATCCAATTTGAAGAAAAAAAAATTAGAGGCATGCCTAAAAAACTTAGATAAAAATTATAAATAATAATTTAATTAAACAAATTTGGGTGACATGGTTTTTAGTAGACTTGATTGATAAAATACGATTTATACAATTTATTACAAATAATTAGGAAAAAACTTGATTAGTATTGATAATGATATTTATGTTTGACTTAGAACTGTGCTCTACCTATTAATCACCCCTAGTTTACCTTTGATTATTATTTAGTTTTATTATAATGATTTATGTTTCTTTTTAAACTTTTTTACTTGATATTTTTCATTTTCTAGATGATTCCACAATCAAGTCCAACATCAATTTATTCCCATGAACCATTTTGATCCATCACAACTATCATGGTTTGTCAGATTCAAATCCTATCTTTTATTTTGAGACCACAAAACTCCATGGATAGAAATTTCTTTTGTGTCCGAAGACTATTTTGACACCACTTGAGTCCATAATTATTATTATCAATTAAATTTTATCATGGATGTTTGAGATCAACTGCGTAGATCTTATTTTTTCAATTCATAATTTAGAATCCATAATAAATTAATGATGAATTTATAATATTTTTTTTAATCAAATGGGACCCTTGGACCCAACTAGGCCCCAAAGCCAACCACATACGTCCTAACAAATTTTGAGAAAATGACTGAATGCTCTTTTCTTTGATAATCTCTCCTTTAAATAAGAATTGTTGTACAGCAGATTATGATAATTTAGATCTTCAAATCTGAGCCAAAATTTCTGTCATAATATTAGCAATGAGCTGTAATTTAAATTTTCAAATCGTAGTCATAATTTCTGCCATAATCTTTGACAATAAGCTGTAATTTAGATCTTCAAATCTGAGTCATAATTTCTGCCATAAAATTAGCAATTGACAGCTCACTTCCTCTGCCATTATTATCCCCCCTCAAATTGATGATGGATGATCAGAAAGCATAAATTGTTGATCAGTGGTGATGTGAGGTAAATAAATGACATGGGCATTATATGCTTCATGAATTGAGTGACAATCTACTTCTATGTGTTTGGTGCGCTCGTGAAACACTAGGTTAGAAGTATTTTGGATAGCACTAGTATTATTTGCATGAAACGGAATAGGTTCCATATGAGGAAACCCATGCTCAGCAAACAATCCTCGAAGCCAAACAATCTCAGAACATGCAAAGGACATAACATGATACTCAGACTCAATGGAAGATTTCGACACTCGATCTTGCTTTTCCAAGAGACAAAAGAGTTGTCAATGAACATGCACCAGCCAGTAATGGAACGCCGAGTGTCAAAACAATCAGCCTAGTCAACATCACTATATGCAACCAAGTGAATAGGAGATAATCCACAGGAAAGAAAAGACCCCGAGTAGGAGTGCCTTGCAAATAGCGAACAATACGACGAACAGCAGCTAAGTGAAGGTGCCGAGGGGCCTGCATAAATTGACTAACTTGTTGGACAGCAAAAGAAATGTCCGGCAGAGTAATAGTGAGGTACTTAAAGCTCCTCATTAAACGTCTATGTAAGGAGGGATCAGACAAAAACTAATCCTCATCACGACAATATTTAACATTCACTTATAAGGGAGTATCAACAGATCAACCATCTTGAAGACCAACCAATGTAATTATCTCCTGAATATATTTATGCTGATTTAAGAAAATACCAGCCGCTGTAGAGTTCACTTCAATGCCTAAAAAGTAGCTTAAAGGACTTAGGTCCTTCATATGAAAAGAGCTTTGAAGATGTTGTTGAAGCTGAGAAATCAATTCAAAGTCAATCCCTGTAATAATGATATCATCAACATATACTAGAAGCAAACAATTCCTTTAGCAATCTTGCAAAGAAACAAAGAGGAATCATATTGACTTTAGACAAAAGAGAAGCTAATAAGCATGGAACAAAACTTATCAAACCTAGCACGTGTCGCCTATTTTAAACCATAGTAATTTTTTAGTTTACAAACATCAAAAGAGGGCGTAGAAAATAATCCTGGTGGTGGAGTCATATAAATTGTTCCTTAAGATCCTCATATAAATTGCTTCCTTAAGATCCTCATATAAATTGATTCCTTAAGATCCTCATATAAATTACTTCCTTAAGATCCTCATATAAAAAGTCATTATTAAGATTCATCTATCGTAATGACCAACCCTTGGAAGCAGCAATAGCAAAAACAAATCACATCATCACCATTTTTGCCACTGGTGCAAATATCTCATCATAATCAACTTCATACTCTTGTCGATTTTTGAGTGCCACCAACTTTACTTTGTATCAGTCAAGTGACCCATCAGACCTCAGCTTAATGGAATAGACTCATTTACAACCAATGGGTTTTAACACCAATAGGACATGGAACAATATCTCAAGTATGGTTTTCTTGAAGCTTGAAAATCTTCTTGCATAACTTTTTCCCAACATACAAGTTTAGTGGCCTGAGAATAAGGGGTAGAAATTATAATATCAGCCAATATAGCAAATAAACCATACCTGTCAGGAGGATGATTGATACAATTAGATCTTCGAAGAGACGCTGAAGGGAGCATTGGATCAAGGTCGGGAAGGATATGTGATGATGGGGGTTGTCGTCGCTGATAGACAAAACCAGGTTTAAAATGCTCAATGGAGGGAGATATATCATCAAAGCTAGGAAGAAGAACACCATATAAAGGGAGATCCTTCTGCTAAAAATAGTACTATGTTCAAAGAAAATCATATTTCTAGAAACACACAGTCGATTAGTGGCAACATCATAACACAGAAATCCTTTGTAAGTATTGCTATATCCCATAAATGCACATCTTACTGATTGAGCTATAAGTTTGTGACATTCATGTGAAGGCAAATGAACAAAACAAACACATCTTAAAGTGTGTATCATATGATAATTAGGCTGAATACCAAACAAATAAAAGTAAGAAGAATCAAAATTGAATTATTGAGAAGGTAGCCGATTAATCAGATAAACTGCAATCGACAGAGCTTCCACCCAAAATCTAGGTGAAACTGATGCCTCTAAGAGTAAAGCGCAAACCATATCAAACAAGTGAATTTTTCTGTTCAACCAACCCATTCTGTTGAGGGGTATAAGGACATGATCGTTGAGATATAATACCTTTTTGTTGTAAGAAAGCTTGGAAATCATGTGACATATACTCACCACCATTATTAGATCATAAACCTTAATGATTGTAAAAAAATGAGTCTCAATATAATCCACAAAACATCTGAAAACAATTAACACTTCAACTTTAGTATGTAGAAAATATATCCATGTGAAACGACTATAGTCTTCTATGAATGTAACAAAATAATTATATTGCACATAGGAAATGATAGGAGTAACACCCCAAATATCACTATGTATAATCTCAAAACATGTATTAGCACTAGTACTATAAGTAGGAAAATATAACACTTTACTCTTTCCTAGTTTACAAACAGAATAATAAAGAGATGAACTATTAGAAGAACAATGATTGTCATTGCCAAGAAAATCATGTTTCATCAAATGAGACAATATCACATTATTTGGATAACCAAACGTTTATGCCAAACATCAGCCTTATTTTCAATAGTAATAGAAGCCAAAGACATAGTTCTAGGAATAATAAATTGCAATGAAAATAATCTACCGACTTTAGACCCCCTCACGATCACCTTCCCCGACCCATGATCCTGCACATGACAACCATGACAAGAAAAACTTACATCACAGTTATTATCCACCAATTGCCCAACAGAAATTAAACTCGTAGACAATCCAGGATAGACAAATACATGATGAAAAGAATGTCTAGTATCACAAATAGCTGTAATTGGAAGATTACTTCCATTAGCAATCTGAATATTTTGTTTACCAGTATACTTCTGAAGATTATGCAGCCAATCAGTTGATCGAGCCATATGATTTGATGCTCCAGAATCAACAAACCAAGGAGAAGAAACAACCTTATCGTGCCAGTAATTTCTGGAGTCTAAGGGTAAAGAATGCTGTGATGATCATCTATTGGACCATTTCTGGAATAGCAAAAGATTGTTTTGTGCCAGCAATTGTGACTGTAGAACTGATAGTGGCAGGGTCTGAGACATCAGCCTGAAAAGCTTGGCCTTATCAGTTTTCTGGGCTTGTAGGACATTACTTGATAATGTGTCTATTTTATTTATAATAATTGTAAAATTTCTTACCACAATTGCAGGCAATATGCCCAAACTCCTTGCAACTATAGCACTGCATTTGTCCATTCCCTCAATTCTTCCCTTGAGCAGCATAAGCAACATTAACAACCTCAAATGTCTCATTGGACAAGCCTATAACAGCTTGTGTATCCATTATTATTCTTCACGCAACAATTCACCAAGACATATATCCAAAGAATGGACAGGATTTCTATCCAGTAATCCAATCCGTGCAACTTCAAATTCTAGCCTCAATTTCATCAAAAACTGATCACGTCTACTATCTTCATGAACCACTTGAAGACTGGCTAAGGCCTCTTTAGGTACATTTGAATAGATAATACCAAAATATTCGCTCCACAGATTAATAAATCAAAAATAATACTGTTAGATAAAAAAATTACCTTGAATGAAGTTATCAATCTCAAGTTCTAGTTGAAATCAACTTGCAGTTTTATCTTGATGATATATGCGTTGCAGATAATCCCACATCTCTTTAGCTCTACTAAAGAAATGTAAATTGTTCATCATATGAGCTTCAATAGAATCTAAAATCCAAGAGATGATTCAAGCATCCTTTATTTCCCATTGAGTAAGTTATATACCTTCTTTATGAGCAAGAGTAGACTCGTCAATGTGATTCCAAAGCTCCTTTCCTTTTAGAAACATTCTGAACTGAAATTCTCATGCTACATAATTCTTTCTTGTAAATTTGATAGCTAAAGTCTCTATAGACATTCTTTCAAAAAGAATAAAATAGAGATTCAAAGATTCAGCTATGAATTTCAAAAGCAAGCTTTGATACCATAACAAATTTTGAGAAAATGGTTGAATGCCCCTTTCTTTGATAATCTCCCCTTTGTATTAGAGGTGACAATCGGGCCAGGCCGACCCGGTCTGGCACAAGACACGGCACGATTCGACCGTGCCTGGGCCAGCACGGCACGTGAATTCCACATGCCCGTGCCCGTGTCGTGCATGTCCACGGCACCAACCGTGTCGCACCGTGCCGAGGCCAACTGGGCCTCATGTCATGTCTGGCCCAGCATGGTACCGTGGCCCGTTGGTACGGTACCTCGGCACGAGCCGAGAAATTACACCAGTGGTAGAAGCTGAGCTCGACAATCAAGACTCACCGAGCCCCGAAGTGAAGAAAAATCACAGCATGGCTGTGGGGTGGCGGCACAACCGAAACTCTAATTTTTTTAAAATTAGGATTTCGGCGGTGCGGTGGCACGACGGCACACGGTTCAATGGCGCGGCAGCATTACGGCGTGTGCTGAAATCCTGATTTTTTTTTAAATTAGAGGGTTCGGCCTAACCTGACCGAATCCGACATATTCGTGTCGCGGACTCGTACCAGACTGACCACCACAGAACCGTGCCAGGCCAGGCACGGCACGGTACAGTAACCATGCCCTACCTGACCTAACATGGAACAGTGAATTATTATACAACAAATTATAATAATTTAGATCTTTAAATCTGAGTTATAATTTTCTGTCTTAATCTTATCAATGAGTTGTAATTTAGATCTTGAAATCTGAGGCATATTTTCTGTCATAATTTTAGCAATTGACTGTAATTTAGATTTTCAAATATGAGTCATACTTTATGCCATAATTTTAGCAATTGACATCCCACCTCTTCTGCCATTGATATGCCCCATAGGGCCCAGTTTACTATCCCAATGAATTTTTGTGGCTCATGGGGATTGAATTCACAACTTCTAAGGCAATGTGTTTCCCCCTCACCAATCAGACTATCAAGCCATTGGTCTAAGTTTATTAAAGTTAGTTGTATACCTAACATCATCCTTCTTTTAGATGAGAACACCCAACCACAGGTCCGCAGTCCTTGTCTTAATTTTATTCAACCCCAAAGTATTCCAAAACTTAAAAGAAATATAAAAAATGTATTAATTAAATATTAATAGTGATTTAATAAGTTTGCCCTAATACTAAGTTCAATTAATTTTGATTTGATCCTATTGAAAAGAAAAAACTTTACTTTTTTCTTTTTTTTCCCAACTCCTTTGCACTCTTGAAGCTTTACAATACGTTGTCAATTATTCATTTGTTTGTGTGGAACATGATCCTCATCAGCAAGTTTTTGCATCTAATTTCAAGAGAGATGTTACAATTTTTGAAGTTCATGCATAAAATCCTGTTTATGCAATATTATATTTCGTTCATATTCAATTAATGGTTTCAAAAAAGAAAATTCACAAGTACAAATTAGGGTTTTCAAGTGAGACAGAGAAATAAAACATTTTTATGCTCAACCTCAAAATAGAAAATAAGACATCTAAAAATAACAAGGCTGGAATAGCTCATATATCATGTGCTCGCATATAAAGAGAAACAAAAAAGAGAATAATAAAACATAAATTAAACCTCAAATTGGTGTGTATATATCACAAAGACAAACACTCAACATGAAAAAAAAGGTAGGGGTAATGAGTTGACATATATTTTTTGGACTTATTATTTCTAGGTTTGCTAAAAAATAAATTATTCTCAAAAAAAAATAACATAATACTCACTAAAATTCTACTAGATTCTGATATAAAGTATTTATAACATTTTTAGATACTGGAGAATCCAAGATAAATATATCTCAATACCCTTAGTGTCATATTATCTCATCCTGAGGAAAGATTGCAGACAAAGCACGTACTCCCAAAAATTCAAGAAACACTAAATAATTGTTATTTATGGTACAAGATCTGAAAAGATGCATAATAAAAAATGATAAAATATATATGATTAATATTATATCTCTCCAAAAATATTTTATAATATTCTTATTAAACACGAGTATCTAAGCAGTCTCCAGCAAATATATATTCTTTCTTTTCTCAACTTCTTTTATGAGGATATACATGCACACATAATTTATCCACTAAATACTAACGTTATCTGATATATATTCTAATGTAATGTCACTTCTTATTTTCTTAATATTTTTATTAAATTAACTTTTTATTATTTTATGAAATAATTAAAAAATACAAAATATTTGTCATCTAAAATACAAAAAAACAGACATATAAATCATAAATAATCATCAATATAAATAATAAAATACTTGAATCTTTTTCAAGTCGCATCTCTAATAGATACTCATAAGTTTGTGTATATCAAATCAAATGAATCCTTACTCACATCAACGTGACAAACATGATTAAAAATTCTAGTATATTTTAATAACTGATATATCTCATACTTAAAGATAAAAATATCTTAAGATTAGGATTATATATTTTTAGTTTAGCTAGTAATTAATGATCAAGTTGAGAATTTATAATTATAATATCCAATTACCAGTATACTCAAGTATCTAGTAATAGAAAATATTATAGAAGAGAATATAAACCTGCTCAAATCTAAAATAAAATCTCTCATAATTTTTTGATCATACAAATAAATATCACTAAAAAAAATAAAATCAAGATTCAATTGCCTAAAAAAATAACTCATCATATTTTTAAAAAGGGCATGACGCACCAATGCGCAAAGGTTTCTTGGAGCCTTGAGGCGCAAAGCACACCTAAGGCATAGGCTTTTGTGAAGTGAAATATGACTTTAAATACACATAATTTTTTTTTAAATATAATTATATTAATAAAAAAATAAATATTTCTAATATTTAAATAAATTTTGATGAAAAAAATAAATAAAATTATATAAATTTCAATATATAATTACAAATTTTGAGAATAAATATATTTTTTAAAAAACATATAGTATATAAGACGCGCCTCTTCAGTAAGGCGCATGCCTTGTAAGGCGAGGTGTTATAGCTAAGGAGTAGCTATAACACCTATGCCTTGAGTCTAGGCGTGCCTTGAGCCTAGGCGTGCCTTGAGTCTAGGTACGCCTTAAGCGTGCCTTTCACAACTATGTAACTCATAAAAATAAGACTAACATGATAATCAAGAATAAAACAAAATAAGCATAAAAAATAAGAGACTAAACTGAATATTTGCATACTCAACAATATTAAAATGATTATCATTAGCCACTATAATATTTAATAAAAAACATAAATTATAATAAATAAAGAATAATTGTCTATATAATATGAGTATTAACTTCAAGGTCAGCAATCCAGAACAATAAAGTGGAGGGATCCCGAATATCCCACTTTAGTATGTCTTATAGTAAGAAGACTTTGTGAGGACCCCTAAATAGAACTAATAATCAACCTATCTCCATCAACTATATATAATGTTTTCAATCTCCTTTCTAGAAATAACTCCCAATAATTATCCTTTGTGTAACTCATCCTCATATAGTGTATGCACAAAATTCAAACTCTCATGTCACTACAGCTGTTATGAATAGTATCCTATCGATTATTAGCTAATATAAAGTGAGATATCTCTCCTTATATAAACTAAAATACTCTATAAAATAACTTTGATTTAGTGAAAACTCATTACCATCCAAGAACTAGCTTCCAAATATAAAAAATGCATCAAATCATGAATATAAAAAAAAGTATACCCAAAAATATCTATAATTGTCTCACTCTCTCTATAACATCAATCTCGACTAAAAAAATTTTTGGGAGTTATATAGTCAACTGAGTAAACCGTATAAAATGAATAGTAACTTACCCAAGCATGTTAATCCCCTCCAATTTCAATCTAAGAAGCTAAGTAATTATAACATATATTTGTATCATTTAAGATAGATAAGAAACATAAAGTCAGCTCTACATCCATGGATTGTCACATCGCATCAAAAGGCGAGAGTCTGTCTATGGCCACATCTCATTTATCTCATTGTTGGGTAATTCATTTCTCAGGTTGTCTAGCCTCATTTAACTAAAGAACCATATCTTAACTATCATTGTCATTTATAAATAATTTTGATTCTCAATCTTTCATACAATAATAACCAGGATTTTAATATCCTCAATAGACAATACAATCAAAAAATACCACATGCAAATGACATGCTATTATACCAAAAAAATGAGATTTACACAGTAAGAGATATATAATTATTTTAAGATTTAGTACAGATATAGAATTTTAAATAATGTTAATGATTACTTATATGATATTTTGGATCATGTTCCTTCTTAAAAAAATTAAGTACTCATTTTCTTCTCTCATTGTTCTATATTATAATAATCAAACAATAAAATATATAACTTTTAATTCAATGATGCATGAGTAGACAAAAAATATAATGTTGATTTCTTCTTTCTTAAAGAGAAGATTCAAGACAGTTTCCTCCAAGCTTGGTAATCTAGAAATTTATGTACTAGCTAGAGTGGGTTGGTGTGGCTTACAATTTTCATTTTTGATTTTTGATTTTATTTTGTTTATAAATAGAAAGACTCAACTTGTGAGATGCATCAATCAAACAAGCCCTCATATTATGGCACTACAAGTAGATTTTTCTTATTGCATTTTATTTGATATTGTTTGGTTTTTATTTCAATGTTTTATAATTTATGCATAAATATACATATATAATTGCAATTTCAATTTATAAATTGTTTTAGCTTTGAAATTTATTTTTTTACTTTTATTTCGTTGTGAATGAGAGCACTCACATGTTCACAATCCAATTAGCCCATTGTATAAGAACACCGCTTAGTTATTTTTTATGATTTTCCTATTAATGTTTGGTTTGTTTTTTGGCTTAATTTTCTCAATATATCCAGAACCAAAAGTATAGAAAGTGCAAATCTTAACTTTTAGAGAGAAAAAGGGATGAGTGCATTGTAGCACCACAATGCACGCATGGAGAGCCACCAAGCACACCATGGTGGGCAAACAAGGGTCAAAAAATGAGTTACATCATGTCAACATGACCCATTTGTCACTGTTATAGATATCATCCATTCTAATAAGACTAGAGAATTAGTATATTAATTTTTAAAAAAATTTATTGTTAGTCACAGATAAAAGTTCATTATAATGAATAGTTAAATTAAAAAAGTAGATCACCTTATGATAAGATTTTTTATGATAGAGTTCACTCAGAGGTTTAGTATGAGTTATCAGGATATTTTCACTCCCATGAACAATATGATTTCCATATGAATTCTCATTTCATTAGTGATATCTCACAAATAAATAATAGACCAGCAAGACATTAAAAGTATCTTCACAATGACCTTGAAGAGAAGATGTATGTAAAACTATCACATGAATTTCGAGCAACATGATCAAATTTAGTTTTCACATACAAAATATATTATATAACCTAAAACAATCACATATAATTTGATTGGTAAGATTTTCACAGACAATCACCTCAATCACATATATGTTACAATTTTTTTTTTTCGATTGAGCTCTAATTGAGTACTTTCCATCATAGTTCCATACAATGGACCTTTAGAGGCTCACAAACTTTTTTCGGATAAAGATCTACTTCAAAAAAATCATTGTCATAAAGTAGGTATGTGATTGATACTCATAGATAACTTTTGTGCTCCAATAGATAATCTAGTTAACTTAGGTATTGATTTTTGGTCCAATAAAACTTTTAATTATCATCATATTAGATATAATTTATATAATCAATATAATTAATTATTTCTTAAATTTTTTATTAAAAATTTACTCAAACATAACTCTCTACATGCTGAGATATGCAAAGAAGTCATTAAACATTAGATCTCTTTCAAAGATTAATAGCAATCATAATTAGTTTGATATTCAAATTCAAATTAGACATCAACTTGTACTAAATTTATGTACTGCATATTTTTGTATTTTTTTATAGACAATATTATCTTTAAAAAAATAAGAGACACTATTATTTGGAGATACAATACATAGGTAGGCCATAGACTTCATGATAGTGATAATGATCATCTGCAAGATACTTCAAATATGATACCTATTTGAGAAGAATAAATACACTTTCCCCCCTCAGCACTCTTCATTGTGATAGTCAATCAATAAGATACATAATATCTAATCTAAAATTTTATGAATATATAAAGTACATTAAATTAATTATTTCTTCATAAGAAAAAAACTTATAATGACTTATTATTATATTTTATGTTCCTATAACAAATCAGCTAATATACATTTTTAAGTATATCTTAAAGATGTCTCATCTTACTTTTCTTTCCTTCAAACTTAGTATTCTAAATCTTTATATACTAACTTGAGGGAATATTATAATTTCAGTTTATGATTTGTTTCATCTTGCAGTTTATAACTTTAAAGTTTACATTTTTTATTTTTTTACTTTAGAGTTTCCATTTTTTAGTTTTTTACTTTAAAAATTCCATTTTTTAGTTTTTTACTTTATTCCACTATTAATGATACTTATAGATTATCTCAATTATTTTTGCTTATTATATAAGTGTTGTCTGTGCATTATTATCACTTTATTTTTATGAATTTACTCAATGATTACAATTTGTTGTGTGACCTTGAATTTTACATGGTATACCCTAGGGAAAGACAAACTTTCAAATATGTAAGGGCTACAAACCCTATATAGATAAGAGACATGTATATTGTACCAACACAATGCATGTCAGCATGTTTGCTACATTGCACGCATGGTTTGAAGGAGGAGCACTTACCATGCACCACCAGTCACTGTCGATGCATACCCACTGCGTTGACACCATGAGGGTTGTGGTGGGCCCATTTTCTGATGATGGTTGAAACATAATCCACCGATCAGTATGATGAGAATCTGTCGAACCCTATCTTTTGGGTTCGATTTACATGCAGCAAGGATTCAACTGACCAGAAACCCTAATTTTGTCTAATGCAGTTTTTCAAAAACCAAAAGTTGGAATCCCAAATTTGGACAGAATCCAAAGTAGGGTTTCTTGGATTAGTTTCTTGGGTTACTTGTTCAGACAAAGCATTTATTGAGGACATTAAAAATCTTGTTATTATTATTTGAAAGTTTGAAAATCAAAATAATTCATAGTAGACACGAGAGTTAAGATTTTGTAATATGGTCAAGGAATACTAAATCATCTGAAAAAAGAACTACTCAACAATGAGTTCGGGAAGAAGTGACTATAGACAAATTTGACTTCTGGTAACAATGTATCAATCCATGAAATTAGAGTTGGCTTCAATTATTTTATTTTGCACAACAAACAAGAATTTATAGATGTTTGTGGCATATTTATGTTCATCTCAAACAACACAGATATACAATACAGTTGTTTAGATTCTTCAACCAAGACTAAACAGGATCAGTGATTCTAGACAGGTTATCACTCATTATATATATTTCACTCCGTTTACCATGCAATTCCTAATAGTATTTCTAACAGCAGTTGAGACTACAAGAAAGTAAGATAATTATAAAGACTTTTTGACATTAAATTATTATATTCATTGAATGATAATTTTTCAATCGTCCATTATCAAGTTTTGGGTGACAAAGAGTTTTCTACCAGATCAGGATAACACCATCGAGCAGTTTAATTTATACTTTATATGAGATAGATTAAAAAATACTAGAGAGATATCTTATATTATATATATTGGTAGTTAAAAGCTAAGAAGCACGGACATTAATATGGTCATAGAGATACGACATGGCGAGATACGAGAACACGACAAATTTAAAAAATTCAGAATATAAATACGGCAAGAACACAAAATAAGATAAAATAAAAATAATTATTCTTACAAATATTATCCTTAAAAAATAATTTAAATAAATAAAATGCTCAAATATTATTTTTACAAATATTGAAACACAAACATAAGTAATATTAAAACTAAAGATTAATATTTCTTTTTGAATCAAATAAAATGACTTCCAGTTCAGGTTTATCAAAAAAAAGATCCGCAATCTCAAGAATTTCAGTATTCTCTATATCAATTGAGTTAAAACAATCACCTCAAATATAACACATTTTAGATTCGACTTCATTATAATTTAGAGATCTCCTTTAGAGAAGTCGGAGATTATTATAGACATAAACTAAGTCATCGGCTCTTTATGATGTCAACTTGTTTCTCTTCATGATGTCAACTTGTTTCTCTTCATGAAGTGAATAAAATTATATTTGCTCAAATTTCTTTCATAACATGAGGATAAATAAGGTTATCCTAGCAATTTTAATGCTATAGATTGAAATATTAGTACAGAAGTTCCATGAACAACTCACCATTTAATAGGACTCATGTACCACCTATCATTGATGGTATAACTATTAAAAAAAAATCTTCCAAAAATATAGAAAAAGTAGTATACTCGTTATTTTATTATCTCCTTTCACCTTTATTTGAAAAATATCTCTCAAAATAATTTTTATTTCTCTTATTATTTCTATATTTTGATGCGGTGAAACACGATCATGAGACTCATCAAGTCATTGTTGACTATAATACTTGCACGTTGAGTTATAATATAATTTATAAAAAGTTAAACATCATAAAATATCATTGGTATTTAAATTATCAAAGTTTATAATTTAAACTCTTAAAATTATCTTAAATTTAAGAAATGAGCTAAGAAAATAAAGGTGTATTATTTTTAGTTTATCTTTCCATCAATATTCTATTCACAATATCAAAAAACCTATAAGTATAATTATAAAATAATTCATATAAGTTCAAATATAATTAAAACTTTTATTCAAAACTTCAATATTTAACTAATTAATCTTAATTATACCTTGAATTTTCTGTAAAGCTTTTATGTTCTTTTTTATAAATGATTTTCTTCACTTTTTTGATCATTAAATCTCACCACTCATAAATATTATGAAAACAATGTTTGTCAGTACTAGCTAATTGAAGCATCTCATACATGGGAGTTATAAAGTGAAAACTACTTCTTTAGTTTTCACTAAATCTTCTTTATACATTTTTTATTTTTTACTTATTACTAATTTCTATAAGCCTCTTTTTATTGTCTTAAATCATTTAAGTATAATAATAGTTGAAGCAAAATATGTAACTGCAACTGAAAGTAACTTCAACTTGCAATAAGTATTAAATATTGACAATCTCATTGCATGGTTCATAATAAAATTCTTGATGAAAGAGATATCACTTGAAACCCAAGAGATCCAACCACATTGTTTCATCACATCATTATATCTTGGGTGTGTTGATGGTGCACATATGTTCTTCAAGCAAGATTGAGAGTATGAATCACACATAGTGTCCAAAAGATATTTCAAAACTTTGTTTCCACAAAGTGTAATCCTGCTTTGCAAGCTGCAGCATTTTTAGTTATAATTTAAACTACTTTTTGAGGATCAATCTCTTTTATAGTATTAATCAACAAATCAGTTATAAAATATTAGTCCTTAGTCACCCGTTTATAGTTTATTGCTTTCAAAAATATTAGTCCACTTTCTGAAATTGTCATGATGTTAATAAGTGATCTTCTTTAAGCATTTAACCATCCAACACTATAAATGCTCACTCCTTTCTCATTCCAAGTCTTTTTGATTAATTCCAAAAGATTCTCAATATTACTATACTCATTCTGCAATAATGTAGTTCTTAATGTATTATAACTTAGTGGAACATAACCTGGAAATTGACTTGTACTTTTAAAAACAAGCATAATAAAGATTTCTAACAAAGTGAAGAAAACCCCATAGTGTACAATATTCTAGTTATCTCACGGTCAATAATTTCACGTACACTCATATTGAATATCTTTTCAATTGATCCAATAGACCCTTTCTTCTTTTTGGATCAATGGCACTTGCACTGGAAGATGAATTTTCAAAATTAGATATTACAGCACTTAATGTGGATAAAAAAACTACTTAAGATTTGATTGTTTCATCCTTTGCTCAACTTCCTCCAACACCTTTTGTATCTCAACCAAATTTTCATTGGTTACTTTAGTACAAGATGCAATCCAGCGACTTTAATTTTTAACAAATGAACATTGACTTTATAATATAATTTTCTATATATTTGTCTACAAAAATTACATTGATAAAATAATATTTTCTACTTTTCCTTTACCCAATTTCGTTTCTTTCGTGATGTACCTCTATAAAGGAGCATTATCATCTTGATTATTCTGTTGATTACTTAAAGACTTGAAATTTATGACTCATTATATAATTCTGCATGATTAAAAAAAACATGCTTTTAAATAAATCAAAATTATTTCAAAGCCTAATCAATCTTATTTTTAAGTCCATCCATACAATTAGACTAATTTCATAAAATTTACATATTAACGTATTACATTCATTTAAGATATGTTTGTCCATCCATACAATTAGTCATTATATATGATAATATTCAATTTGACTCTTTATTTTATCAATATGTTTTGCTCATTCGAGATTATCATACTAGTCTTCTTTTTGTAAGTTATTTATCTGAACAACTTAATTCTGATATTATTTTTACTTTTATTAATATTTGTCTTCAATATCGTAAGATTCCAAGTAGACCTTTCTTTGAAATTGAATAGAATGAATTATATCACTTCATGATTATGAAATATGATAGGATCTCTTACTAGGTACTTAAATATATTTAACATTTTGCTTTTACATTCTTAACTTAATTACTCATCACTAACCAAATTGAGAATTCATTACCCAAGTCTAAGAAGTATCTTTATCCTAGAGCATATTAATGTGTCATATCTTACTTATCTAACTAGTATGAGTAAATACTTATTTAATTTAATACACTTAAATATATGAGGACCTAGTACATATGAGACTCGAGAGAATATCAAGTATTTTGTTAATTTTATTAATGATTATTTTATATATATGACATGAGAATTTCATTTTCATTCTAGATTATAGATTTTTTCTATATTGCAAGTATTTCATAAAACAATAAAAGCTTAATTTCATATATTAGAGTATATGTCAAGTAATTTCAATATTTATTATATAAATCATGTGATCATACATTATACTTCCTATACAAACACACACCTCACAGAATAGAATTATAGAAAGAAAGAATATACATTTAGTTGAGATAACTAGAATTCTCTCATTTGATAAGAATAACCTGATACATTTTTGAGGATATGTGATTTTAATCATAAATAACCTCACCAACTAAATGTCAATTTCTATCATTTCTTAGCATTACTCTTTTAGATTATGCATCCTAAGAAGAAATTGTTCAACATAACTCTTAAAATTTTTGAGAGTACTTGTGCAATATCTCTCCTTAAGATATGATAAGATGACACCAAAATCTTATGATATTTTTTTTCTTAGATACTCTAATACTAAAAAAATATTTTTTTTTTATCAGAGCCTTACAAAATATTAGTAAGTGATGATGTCTTTTTTGAACAAGACTTAATTTTTAAGTCTAGGAAGAACACAAGTCCAAAAGTTACACCTTGACTTATTACTTTTTCTTTCTCACATTTGGTCCTGCCTGGACAATCAAACTAGTTGAGAATGTCAATGTTCAACTACAACTAAATTTGTTGGTCCATATTATGATATCAATCTTATGAAATTCTCATACATACCAACAAGTACAAATTTGAAAAAGTTAGGTTTCCCAATAAGAGAAACCATCCTCAGGTCCATATATAATAGTTTACGAGTCTACACCAATACAGGCTCATATTAAGCTAGAAAATAAAATATTTGAATTATAGTTTACTAGGATAAGAGGATATATGGAGCACGCTCATACTATAGGTGAATATACCAAAAAATCAAGTGATCCTACAACCAATCTCTCTAATTTTCTCCTTATCACACTACGAAAGGAACAGAGAAATCGTATTCAACAGTTAATTTTATAATTTTTTTCATACTCAACTATTCTCTCTTCTTTTACTTTATTTATTACTTTTGATAATATTAAGATACTCATGTCTCCTTCTAAGACATTATCTAATTCAAGATGATGACAAAATATGATAAAAGAAATAGATATTCACCACTTAGTTAAGACTTAGAAACTAATATCATAGTCTATCATAATATTCTTAGTTACATATGAGTTTTTATTGTAAAGACATGAGTTTTTATTGAACTAATATCATATTGTTGGTAAACAATATGATATCACTTTTATAGTCATTATATATACCAATAAGTATACATTATATAGACTCTAGAAAGACTGGAATTTCCCAGGAATAGAAATCATCCTCAAGTTCATTTGACATGCTAGTCCATGAGCCTACATTAGTATATGTTCATGTTAAACTATGAACTGTGAGACTTGATTACCTAGGACATAAAATTTATATTAAGAGAAAAGGATATATGCAACCTACTTGGATCATCGATGAGTTTGCCAAGGAGTCAGGTAATCTTGCAATAAGCCCATCTGATCTTGAGCATTAGATCACCCTCCAGAATGAACAAAAGAATTGTATGCTCACAACACTCAATTTCACATATTTTATCATATTTATATTTTTTTTATCTTTTTACTTCTATTACTATTTTCCTTGATTATATTAAGATATTCAAATTTATTTTTAAAATATTATCTCATCTAAGATGATGCAAAATCATGTTACAATAGATAAATATTTTTCACTCTAATATGACTATGAAACTAGTACAACCTGTAAGAATGTTATTGGTTGTAAGTAAATTTTTATTATGAAAAAATATTCAAATAAGAAAGTAAATCACTTAAAGGCAAGACTTATAGTAAGGGAATTTACCTAGATGTTTGGTATGAATTACTTGGGATGTTCTCTCTTCAATTGTCAATATGAGTTGCATGTAGATATGTATTTACATATCTATACATAGTTTGTATTTAACTAGTAATTTATCACAAATAGAGATTAGACCAATTAGATATAAAGAATATTTCTTCACAGAGAAACCAAGAATAAATAATATATGAAACAATCAGATAAATTTTAAGTAACACAATCATACATGGTTTGTAGATAGCAGAAAATATTATATAGTTCAAAATAATCACCGAGAGTTTGATTTGTAAGATTTGCATAGACAATCACTTCATTGAAATTACACAGTTATATTACAAACTTTTATTTATTTTTTTGGATGAGTCTTAATGAGAGATTAATTTTGATTATTGTATTTGTAGATGATCTTTTGATTATGTTGGGTAATGACTAATGAGTTGATATCACTCAGCTTAAGGAATACATTCAGTAATAATTTCATAAGAAAAAACTTAAAAGACTTGATAATTTCTTGTATTATGATGACTTACACTATGTGAAATATTATCATATATCACATATGATATATATATTTAACACTCTTATAGGAAATAAACTTTTAGGTTATTTTCCATCAATACTCCTATTGATCCATGCACAAATTTTACTTCTAATACAACTTCAATTGACTCTATGACTTATAAGAAAATTATAATAAAGATTAATTATCTAATTATTACAATAATAGATATTACGTTTGTAGTCAATATATTTTGTAATTTCCTAAATTATTCATGTTAGGTTCACCTAAATGTAGTACTTCACATACTGGGATATGTGAATAAACTTTTAAAACTTGAGATTTCTTTCAAGAATTATAAACAATTATAATAAATTAGATATTTACATTTGAGTTGAAGACTAACTTATAGCGAGAGGTCTATAAATGGATTTTTATATTTTTCTTAGAAGTGATCTTATCTTCTAGAAAAGCAAGAGATAAATAATTACTTTGAGATTAAGTATAGAGACAAAATACATGAAAATAATGATAGTCACATGTGAAATACTTTGATATCGAAACTTAGTTATTGAGATCGGATATCCAATTCCCTTCCTATTACTTTTACTATGATAGTCAAGTAGTGCAACACATGGTCTCCATTCTAGTGTTTAATGAGCTAACGAAACACATAGAAGTTGACAACTTCTTCCTCATTGAGAAGAAGCAAGATGAAACCAATACTATAATAAATATTCAGACAATAAAGTATCTAATAAATATCTTCATGAAATTCTAAGACATACATCAACTTATCATTATCTCTTTCAAGTTTAGTATTCTAGACTTTTACATATTAACTTGATGAGAAATATTATAGATTAAAACTTTATAATTTCTTTTTTTTTTTTAATTTTTTACTTTATTAAACTTAGAGGTATCAATCGGGCCGGGCCGACATGATCCGACACGATTTGGCCGTGCCTGGGCCGGCACGGCACTGGAATTTCTCATGCTCATGCCTGTGTCATGCCTGTCCATGACACCAACCGTGTCGTGCCATGTCATGGCCAACCGGGCCTCGGGCCGTGCCTGGCCCAGCACGGTACCTCAGCACGAACCGAGAAATCCTAAATTTTTTTTAAAATTAGGATTTTGACGGTACGCCAACGCGACGGCACGTGCTAAAACCCTATTTTTTTTTAATTAGGGGTTCAACTGTGCGGCGGCATGAAAGTGTGCGTCGAAACCCTAATTTTTTTTAAGTTAGGGGTTCGGCCCAATCGGGCCGAACCCGGTGGATTCGTGTCACGGACCTGTGTCGGGCTAACCTCCACAGAACCATGTCGGGCCAGGCACGGCACGGTACAGTAACTGTGCCATGTCTAGCCCGGCATGAGAGCACGGACGGCCCGGCTAAAAATGTGCCTGGCCGGCCGGCACTTCCCATTTGAAACCTCTAATTAGACTAGTGTGTAAGATTACGTAAATACTAACACATCAAATATTATAAAAACTTTAAAGTTAAATAAATTTAAACAAAAAAATACTAAATAATTGATCACCTAAAATACCATTATGTTGCATACATATATGGAGATCATATCTTGGTGCAATAGCAAGTACCTTTGTTTAATGGCAATAGATTTTAGATTTAAGACTCATCATATATAATATCTTTAATTTTTGAGAGTATATCTGTCGAGATATGAATCTCTCTCAAACCTCTTGCTTAAGCAAGAGTCTTATGCACTGAGTATGACATTCACATCTTTTATTTTATTACACTAGTGATCAGAGAACTCAAACTATGGGTGTTCGATAATTATGTGTCAAACGAGTCGGGCGGCTCAGGCCCGGTCCAAAGCCCCAGCCCATTTCAAGCATGCATGGCCCAGCACGGTACACAACATTAACGTGCTCGGGCCCGTGTCGAGCACACCCTTAGCTCGAATCTTGTTGTAATTAAACTAGCATCTATGTGCAAATGCTGCTTAAAGACAACATAAAACATTGATCATTTATTTTCTATATAAAGGTTAGCTTTAGAAGTATGGAACAAATTAGAAATAGGTGGGCATGGGAAAAAAAATAGCTACCTCTGAAGGGTAGAATTGAATATTGGACGAAAGCTCACATAAAGGGTAACCTGTTATAATGGGTCAGAAATAACATTCCTCATATAGTAGTCTGGTGTGTATGGATAACCTGTTAATATGGGTAGAATTATGTGACAAAGATAGTAAATACAAAAAAAATCTAGTGATAAGAAAAAGTATCTTCCAAGTAAAAAAATATTATGATAAATTCATGCTTCTGAAACTGCAATAAGTGTTCTGTGTCACAACTTGAATTGTGAAATCATGACCAGAATGAAATCGCAACATCTTCTATATTGTTGTGACTAGGATAATAAAGGATTCACATGAAATTAATTATGAAATCTTGACTTTAACATCATAACATGTTTTCGATGTCATAACTTGAATTATAAAGTCACAATTTGAATTAAGTTGCAATATGCTATTGCGACTAAGAGACTTTAAGATTCAAGTCGTGACCTTGTTTTATGTCACAACATGAATAAAGTAACAACATTGATATATTATTAGTATCATAACTTAAGTCTTAAGTTTAAAGAGTTTTTTATATTTTACTATATAAGTATTTGTAAATATAAATATAAAAAGTCAGTAGTATGCACTAGAAAAAGTAAATGAATTAGCCTTTCATTCCATGTGTTTTCTCTTCTCCCCACCTATTCTTTCTCTTCTCCTCACCTATTCTTTCTCTTCTCCTCGCCTATTCTTTCTCTTCTCCTTACCTATTCTCTTATGCATTATGTACTTCATCTTGTGAGAGTTCTCTTCCCTCTCCCTAAAATTATTAATTATTATCATGGATCCATACTTTTGGTATCAGAGAACATCAAGTATTTCATGATCCTAATATCCTCACATAATTCATTTGCCATAAAATATACAAGAAAATAATATACAAAATTCCTTTTGAATATCAGCAATAAATCATTTTTTTCTTTTAGATATCACTAGTTGTTTCACATATATTCTCATTTTAAACTTCTAGATTATCAACACATATAAAAATATTCACATCACTGTTAATCAAATCATATTTTCTATATTTTTTTCTTGATTTAATAATAATATGGCAATCATGACAAATACTCAAAACTCATTGAAAATGATACTATTTAACTAAAATCTTTATTACTTTCTATGGAATATTATGTGATGAAAAGCTATGATAAACAGGTGTGTATGACTGTGAATAGCTACAAACATGTAAGATTTTTTTTCTTATTTATAAATAGATATCATTGCTACTCATATAACATAACTTGAAGTGAAATTATTCTTTTTTATAATTTCTACATGGTATCAGAGAGAGGAGCAATCTTTACTTAAAATCAAAGAAAAGTTAATTTTTTTTCTGCAAACACAGCCATTCATCAAATTTTTCTATGGCCTTCGATCTTGATGCACTCCTGCCTATTGAGTCGCCCTTCCCTGATCTACCATCCTACGTAGTGATTGGTATTAGCACTAATTTCGAGTATGGCAACAGATAACAAGGGTCAGACCATTCTGACCGTCTCCGACATCACAATTCAAAGAATGAGATTAGATGACAGTCTTATCATCACAAATAATATCTCATTCCTCATCTCCAACCATAAACTGGATGAAAATAATTATTTGTAATTGTCAAATTTGGTTCTCAAGTTCACCAGTAGAAAAGACAAAGATGACTACTTGAATGGAAAACTCCAATCCCCAGAACCTGAGGATGCCTATTTTCGAAGATGAAAGATGGAGAATAACACAATCAAGTCATGGCTAATCAATTCTATGACAGTTGAAATTGGAGAAAATTTCTTACTCTACGAGATAATGCATGAGATCTGAGAAGTTTCACGTGCATATTACTCCACTCAAGATAATATTGCAGTTGTGTTCAAAATCAAAACAGTCATCCAATGATTTAAGACAATGTGATCTGACTGTTACTCAATATTACAATGTCTTGTCTCGTTTATGGCAGCAGCTTAATTCAGACTACATGCATGCTTGGAGCAACAATGAAGATAGACAATGATTCAAAGAAATTATTCAAGAAGACAAGACAATGAAATTCCTGGCTAAGCTCAAAAAAAACCTAGATGATGTCGAGGTAGTTTATTGGCCATCAAGCCCCTACTAGGCCTTAGTGATGCATTCTCAAAGGTACATAGAGGAGAACTCCGAAAGCAAATAATGATGTGAGACATACAGGGTTCAGACCACTCTCTAGCCTTGGCCACAAAAGATCACTCTCTAGCATTGATGGCAAAAAAGAATCCAGGCTATGGCGGGGGAATTAGTGGCAAGCCCTGGTATGATTATTACAAGATGTATGGACACACTCGTGACACATGCTAGAAGATTCATGAAAAGCCCACTAATTAGAAGTCAAAGAAAAGTCATGAAAATATTATTGTGGGCAAAGAAAGCAGACCTGCTAGAGTCCCTATATTTAGCACTGAGCATATGGTAAACACTTTGATGGCAATGCTTCAAAATCTTCAAAGTCATAAAAGCTTCTCAATTAGTTTTATTGCAGCCAAAGATAGTCATATATGTTTCAATACTAGAAACAAAAAGGTGTGGATCGTGGACTCTGATACTTCTGATCGTATGACAGGGACAAAATATTTATTCATATCTTATCATCCTTCTAATAAACAAATGATAATAAAGACGACATATATATCTATCTCTAAGGTTGAGAAAGTTGGGTCAATATCATTGACCAATGTCATAACTTGATATTATGTCTCTATATTCCTAGATTATCTTGTAACATGTTATTAATTAGTAAATTAGTTAAAGATATCGAATGTATTACTCACTTTATCTCTAATATTTGTAAATTTTAGATTCTGATGTCGGGGATGAAGATTGGCAGTGCTAAGATGATTGATGGACTCTAACAGATTCAAGCTTTCAAATTTTGATCTAGACAAACTCTAAGGATTGCAAGTTTATCTACTCAAGGTAATCCATTAAAATCAAATAAAGAAAGTGAAATTATGTTGTTTCACTTTCGATTAAGTCATACAAATTTTTTTTACCTTCAAAAATTATTTCCTTTACTATTTACCAATAAAAAAATATATTTCTTTTCAATGTGAAATATGTTAATTGTCCAAACATTCCCGCACTTCTTATCCAATGTACCCATATGCACTATCCCAACCTTTATCTCTTATTCACAGTGACATATGGGGACCCTCATGGTTAAAAAATACTAATGGTGTCCGATGGTTTATCTTGTTTATGGATAATCACACTCGTCTCACATGACTATATCTCATTAAAAAAATCCAAACTGGGAACCTAATTTCAAAAATGTTACATCATGGTTCAAACCCAATTTCAAACCAAAAATCAAGTCTTACAAACTGACATTGACTGAGAATTCTTTGAACACTCCTTGAAAGACTATCTATTAACACGAGGAATCATCCAACATAGCTCATGTGTTGATACACATCAGCAGAATATAATAGCTAAACACAAGAACAAACATATCCTTGATGTAGCTCATTCCTTGATGTTCACTACCCATGTCTCTCATTGTTTTTGGGGATGAGCTATCCTTACAGCCACTTATCTCATCAATCAAAAGTCTTCTCAAGTCATCTAGTTCAAAACCCCTAACCAAGTATTCCTCACTTCAATTTCACACACTCGAGTTATGTATCTCATTCTATTTAAAATATTTGAGTATTCTACATTTGTTCACTTCTACTCACAACACCGGGGAAAATTAGATCCAAGTGCACTTAAATGCATATTCTTGTGGTGCACACATTCTCAGAAAGGGTACAAAAGTTATTGTCCGTTCACTCATCGATTCTACACATTCATTGATGTCACATATTTGAAAATTAATCATTTTATCTCAAATTTGATATTCAGGGGGAAAGAAATATACTTCATGAGTATCAGGTTTGGAAAATTGCACCTCTCATTCTTCCATGCAATAGTCAGGCTGTCTAAATCTTACTCAATCTAATGATCTCCTTGAAGAATATACACTACAACAACCAAAACCTAGTGAGTTCTGCATCCATACAAGGAGAAACAAGTCATAGTCACCAACCACCTGTGCGGAACCAAGCTCTCGATCAGACATACAAATCTACACAAACACAAGGTAATTCTTGTCCTCCACATGTTACTGTTGATTATGAGGATAAAATAATTCTTGAGGAACTTGATGATATGCCTATTGCTTTAAGAAAGAAAAAGTGGACGTGTACTCGTTAACCAATCCAAGAGTTCATTACATATGATAATCTATCCCCTAACCATCGTGTCTTATTTAGCTCCATGGATGAAATTCAAATACCTAGACCTATTTAAGAAACTCTCCAAGTTTCAAAATGAAAAAAAAATAGTCAAAAAAGAAGCAAAAATATTAAAGAAGAATAAAACTTGGGTGATAACTAAACTATCAAGTGGGAAAAAGATAGTAAGCTATTAATGAATCTTCACTATGAAGTAAAACTCTGATTGCAGCATTAACAGGTACAAGGCTCATCTAGTGGCGAGAGGATTCACTGAGTCCTAGGGCATTAACTATCAAGAGATATTTGCCCTAGTTGCAAAACAATAAGAATCTTTCTCTCTCTAACTGCTAATCTGAATTGGCCATTATATCAATTAGGTGTGAAGAATAGTTTTCTAAATAAAGAGCTCAATAAGAAAGTATACTTGAAGATCACACCAAAGCTAAACATACCAAAAATACCTGACTTAGTGTTGAAGTTGAATAAATCCTTATATAGCCTTAAGCAGTCACCTAGGATGTGGTTTGACAAGTTCACCAAGATAGTTAAGAGGTATGGCTACACTCATTGTCAGACATATCATATGATATTTATTAAACATCTTGAGGAAGAACGAAGGGTCATCCTCATAGTCTATGTTGATGGCATCATCCTGACAAGAGAAACATTAGAGATTGAAAGTATATTTTGTCAAAGAATTCGAACTCAATGACTTGAGAAACCTCAAATACTTCCTAAGCATGAAGATTGTTCGGTCAAAAATTAGAATATCAATCTCCCAAATGAAGTATGTGATAGATCTTTTAAAGAAAAATGATATGACTGGATGCAAGCTAGTTGAAACTCCCATAGATACCACAATCAAATTCAGTATGCAATCCAGTGAAGCTCCGGTAGATAAAGATAAATCTCAAAGATTAGTCAGCAAACTCATTTACCTCTCGCCCACCATACTCAATATTAGTTTTGCTGTCAGCGTAGTTAGCCAGTTCATGAATAACCCAGCTGAAGAATACATGCAACCAGTATACCGAATCTTGAGATACCTCAAACTGACACTTGGCCAAGGGTTGTTCTTTGAGAAAACTAATGATAGATACTTGAAGATTTTCAGTGATACTAATTGGGCATGCTCACATGTTGATCGACGATCAACCTCAAGGTATTGCTCATTCTTGTGGGAGAGTTTGGTTACTTGGAGAAATAAAAAGCAGGTTGTAGTAGCAAAAAGCTCAGCTGAAGCCGAGTTTAGAGCTCTTGTCTTAGGAATTTGTAAAGATATGTGCCTACTTAAAGTATGACATGAGTTAAAGGTCTATATTGACAAATCTATATAGGTCTTATATAATAATCAGTCTGTAATTAGAATAGCAAAGAATCTGGTTCACCATTATAAAACCAAACATGTGATGATAGACCGGCATTTTATCAAGGATAAGATCGAAGAGAAGGTTGTAGATCTATCTTATATTCCTACAACCCAATAGACAGTAGATATCCTCATCAAAACCTTGATAAAGAAAGAATTTGATCAGTTAGCATTCAAGCTAAAATTGTTTAACATCTACAAACTCATACTGATGGTAAGTCCATAAATACTTTTTATTTCAAATCATCATTTATAAAAACATTCTTTACATCTAAATATCAAATTATTGCAAAAACCAAATAAAATGTACTGCAAGAGAAAATAATACTCGGATGTAATTAATTTTTGCAACAGGTGCAAAGATTTCTTGGTAATCAATTTCATAAGTTTGTATAAAATCTTTAGCAACGAACCTTGTCTTATATCTTTCAATGTTCCCATCAAACTTACATTTGGTTGTGAAAATACACTTACACCCTACTATCTTATTCTCCCTAGGTGGATCAATAATTTCCCAGGTTCTATATTTTTGAAGTGCCCTCAACTCTTCATACACTGCTGATTTCCACTGTAAGTGTCCCAGAGCTTCCTGAATGTTTCTAGGTACAAACAAGTGAGAAACATTTGTTGTGAAGGTTTTTTATTTTTCTAAAAGTCTATAGTAGGACAAATAGTCGACAATGGGATATTTGGTACAATTCCTAGCACCTTTACGAATGACAATAGGAACACCAAGATCAAAAAAAGATAAAGAAATAGAAGTTATAGAAAGATTACCAATAAATTAAAGAATTAGAAAATAATGACTATCCATACTCATGATTAGCTGGTAGATCCTCAATATTCAGATTAAATTTGCATCTAGTGTAAACACACAGCTCAATGGACATAGGTCATGAAGTTTCTCCCCCTATTTGTGATAAAGTTTTACTAGGCATAGATAGATTATTATTTTCCATATTTTCTCTTGGGAAAGTATTGATTTCTTGATTTATTTTAGAAAAAAAAAATTGATAATTTTGGTTGTTCTTGTTATCAATATTAAACTTCATTTAAATTCTTCCCCTTAAGAGAGATTTTGGTATAAAATGAAGTTTTTTCAAGAAATTGAATATTCACACAAACATGGATTTTTTTACTAACTGGATTGAAACACTTATAGCTTTTTTTTATTAGAAAAAAATTCAAAAATATATGTTTTTTAGCTCGTTGATCAAATGTGGATTAAAGATGGGATAGAACATGAACAAACACTATACAACCAAAAAGTTTTAAATAGAAATTATTGATGAGGCAAGTATTTGAAAAAACTTATAAGAGTTTGTAAAGGAGTTTCATAGTTCAAAACTCTAGTAAGCATTCTATTAATCAGATAACAACTTGTTAGGAATGTATCTCCCCAAAGATATTTAGTAACATTCATATGAAACATTAAAGTCCTAACTACTTCAAGCTAATACATGTTTTTACGTTATGCAATCATTTTGTTGAGAAGTATCTATACAAGTACATTGATGTTCGATACCTTTTTATTAAAAAAACTTCATAAACATTCATTAAAAAATTATGTTTCATCATCACTCTGAAGGATACTTATTTTACCTTGAAATTGATTTTCAACCAAAGAGTAAAAAATATCAAAATCTTGCAACCTCATTTTTTGAAATCATTAGACAAAACCAACATAAGCGTGTATGATCATTAATGATTATGACAAATCATTTTTTCCCAGTTAAAGTAGCAATCTTAGAAGAACCCCAAACATCATTATGTATTAGATAAAAAGGTTTTGCAGCTAAATATTATCAGATTTTATAGACATTTATATGGCTTTTAGCTAAGAAATAAGTTTGACAAAATAAGGAATTACAATCCACTCCTTTAAAAAAATTTGAAAATAGATACATTAAAAAGGAAAAACTAGTATGTCCTAGCCTATTATATCATAGTAGAGGTGTCAAACGTGCCGGGCCGGCCCGGCCCGGCACGAGGCACAGCATGGTTCGGCCGTGCCTGAGCCGGCCCGGCACATTTTTAAATCGTGCCCGGGCCCGTGCCGTGCCTGGCCCGGCACGCCGGCACGGGTCCGTCCCGTGCCGGTTCACGCATGCACGCGTGGAGCTGGCGGCGTGTCACGTGTGGCGTGGCGTGACCCGTCCGGCCGTCCCCTGGCCCCCCCCGGTAAAAAGACCGAGGGTCGGGTCTGATTGGACCCGACCCGTGGTCCCGACTGCCGATAGCCGACGGCCATAGATCCGACCAATCCCAACGGCCAAAAAAAAAAAATTTCAAACTTCACAGATTTTCAGCCGTTGGATTCGCCTCCAACGGCTAGGGGGCAGAATCCAACGGTCCTCGTGATTCTGCCCCTTAAAATATTAAAAAAATTCAAAAAAATAATAAAAAAATATCTTTTTTTTATAAAAAAAAACTTTCTTTAGCCTATAAAATCTACCCCCCTCCCTATAACATTTATGTTTTTCAAAAACATAAAACCTCTCAATACTTTCTCTCTCTTACATAAACCGTGCATCTCTCTCTCGGGCCTCGTGATTTTGATTTCGGCTTGGATTTTCGTGAAACTCAACTTGAGTCTTGAACATCAGAGCTTCCTGCGGTGCACCTTGCACGTGAGTGACCTCATTGCTTTTACCGGGTAATATATTTTATGTTTTTATTTACTTTCTCTCTCTAAAGCTTCTATCTCTAGAAAAACTTACGAAAAAATAAAAAACATAAAAAATGACAAATACACCTGACACGTATTTAAATTTGGAAAATAAAAATGTTAGTGTTACACAGACGTCTGCGGCTGCTGAAACATTGGTTTCTCCAGTCGTCTCAACCCAAAGTTCTAAAAAACAAAAAACTAGGAGGACTTCTGTAGTTTGGACACATTTTAAAATCATAACACAATTAGATGTTAGGGGTGAGGAACATGAAATGGCACAGTGCAAATATTGTATGAGACTTTTAACATGCAAGAGTACATGTGGGACTGGGCACCTCAAGAGGCATGCTGAAATATGCTCCAAAAAACATGAACCGTTAGATCCTAGGCAAACCCAACTTGGCACTACATTTTTTGAGACTGGATCGAGTTCAGTCTCAAAGTTTACTCCCTTCGTATACTCCAGCGAGTTGGGTAGGGACGGCATGGCCAGGCTCATCACATTGATGGGTCTTCCGATCAGATTTTCGGAAGATCCGAGGGTAGTGCGTATCATGCAGACTTATTTTCAGCCATCCTATCGTAGGATTCCTAAGTCCACATCTAGGAGTGACATACTAAAGATATATAAGTTAGAAAAACAAAAAATAATTAAGGAATTTTTGGCATTTAGTGGAGTGGTATCCGTGACGTCCGATATATGGACATGTCACGATGATTCTTCTTATGCATATCTCACGAGTCATTATGTAGATTCAAACTGGACAATCAATAAAAAAATATTAGGATTCACTGAGATTCTTCATCCTCATGATGGTCCGGCCATTTTTGAGTGTATGATGAAAATATTTAGGGAATATAAAATTCAAAATAAAATTTTTAGTGTCACTTTCGATAATGCTGCGAATAATGGAGCAGCGATCAATATGTTTGTTAGGAATATTAGAGACGCACCATTAGGAGAGATCTTTCATGTCAGATGCATGTGTCATGTTATTAACCTGATAGTTCAAGCGGGTATGAAGGTGTGTTCCCCCGCGTTGGAAAATATACGCAATGCACTCAAGTATATTCGCACTCCTCGCAGACTACAAGAGTTTGGTAATCTCTGTTTGTCTGCGAATCTTAAGAAGAAGAAATTTCAATCGGATGTGAGACATCGTTAGAATTACACGTACCTGATGTTGGAATCATGTGTTAAATACGAACACGTGATATCCGACTACGTCAATAGTAAGAGTGACGAACTTATTATTGACGACACTGACTGGGCTTCAGGATTTTCATTTATGAAATTCCTGAAGATATTTTATGACACGACGAACATGTGTTCGTCGATTTATACGCCCACCACTTGCATTGCACTCCGGTGCATATGCAACATTAGTAGCATGTTTAGGAAGTATCGAGCGGATCCAACGCTTAGCCATATGGTTGCAGAGATGGAGACCAAGTACCTGAAAGTACTGATCCACCATTCCATCTCTTTATTGCCTCGCAGCATGCATGGACGCTAGGGCTAAGGTGGAAGGGGTTGAAAACACCCTGACTTTCATTTCCTCGTGCATGAACCTGGAAGAGCCACCTGAAGGGTTCATTTACGAGAAGTTGACAGACCTGTTCACATACTACGATACTAGGTATGGTGGTGGTGGTGATGAGACTGTGATTACGGACATTGATACCTTGTTCGGAGATGACGATTATTCCATTAACCTAGCGAGGGAGAAACGTAGGGGTGGACCATCACATAGGAACGAGCTGTCTCGGTACTTAGATACCGATTACTGCTCAATCCTATCACATTCTGATAATAAGAATCTTGATTTATTACAGTGGTGGAAATCATATGAGTCCACCTATCCCGTGCTATCTAGGATGGCACGGGATCTACTGACTCCTCCGGTGTCGAGCATAGCATCGGAGTCTGCTTTTTCTGTTGCAGTGAACATGATTTCAAATAGGAGATCGAGATTACATCCAGATATGGTTGAGGCCTTGGCATGTTTGAAGGATTGGGAGGAATCGAGATTTAGCATTCGTGATCGTGCTGAAGCTGGGACTGTGACAGACACTGCAGTCGCATCCACATCAACTACGATGGCGGAGGAGCTGATTGCCGATAATGATGATCCATATGATACTGATCTTAATGTTGCGGCTGATGATTCTCATGATATGCCGCTTGACGATTGATGCTCATCTGCTCTTTTTTTTCGATATTTTTTTATTTATTTTATTTATACTGTTTGTTTGTACTTTGTACCATACGTTGTGTTGAAACTTATACTTGTTTTGTTCGGACCATTAGTTTCAAAAACATGATTGGTAATTTTTCATTTGTGTAGTTTAATTTTTTTTTAATTTTAATTTTTACTAACATAATGTTATTTATTTATTTTTTTTACGATTTAAATTTTATTTTAAAAATTAATAACTTTAAATTTTAATATATAATTAATAAATTATAAATATAAAAAAAACTAAACTAAATTGAATTTGATAAAAAAAAATTTTATAATATTTGTTTGTTTTATTTAATTTTAATTTTTATAATTTTTACAAAAAATTATATTTAATAATTAATACTCTATACGGTTACTTTATCAAAAAATTTACAATAAAAAAAAAATTTAATCTACCATGAGCCATCTGCCTGTCCGTCAGCGGTCAGCCCGTGCAGCCTCCCGGACACCGGTGACCCGGTCCCGCGTCGCGGCTCCCGCCTGCCCAGCCGTGCCGCCTTGCCTGTATGGCCAAGGCGTGCCCGCCTATATACAAACCGTGCCGTGCCGTGCCGGGCACGGCACGGTAGCACGATCGTGCTCGTGAAAAACAGGCCGTGCCGTGCCGGGCCAGCCCGTTTGACACCTCTATATCATAGTGTTATTTGCTCAAGAACAGGATTTGAATAGACATTACCAATAAAACCTTGAACTTTGGCCAGCAATGGGAGATAAGCTTTCATCTGCAATATATACTTTTTTATTTCCAAAAAAGGATTCATAAGATATAAACAAATGAAAGTGATTAGTCATGTGATGAGAGGCAACTGAATCTATGATCCAAGATGCATATAATGAAAGAGAGTAGGCACACAAAGAGCTACCTGTCTGAGCCAAGGATACTACAAGAGCACTGAGAGTCATCTGAGCAAATTTCAGCTGTTTCAACAGTTGCTCTATATGTTCTTTGCTCAAGGAGGTGGTCTCAGTAGTATTTGCTCTGGCTGGGGTATGATTCAAGTCTATGTTGCACGGACACGGATACGGACACGAAGATACGACACGGCAGGATACGGGGACACGGCAAATTCTAAAAAACTAGGATATGGATACGACTAGGATACGTCATGATAAAAAAAATAAAAATAAAAATTATTAATTATAAATATTATGTATTTTAAAATAATTTAAAATTCTGTATTTTAAAATAATTTAAAATTTTATATTTTAAAATAATTTAAAATATTGTATTTTAAAATAATTTAAAATTCTGTATTTTAAAATAATATAAAAAAATTTAAACCCTCTAACACCCCCCCCCCACCACCCTCCCTTTACAGTTTTGATTTTCGAACTCTCCCCCCTTCCGATACAGATTCCAAAACCCCCCCTTCCGATACAGATTCCAAAACCCCCCCTTCCGATACAGATTCCAAAACCCCCCCTTCCCTTTATAGAATTAGGTTACCTTAGGTATTGTCGGCGCCTCGACGGTGTGCTCCTCCCCTCCCCGTTTGACGCAATGACAATTGAAAATTATTTCTCGTAATCGGTATGTCGGCAACTGACTGTCGGCGATGTGCTCCTCAATTTGTTGGAGATGTAGGAGTAATAGTTAATATATAGTGTATTTCCGACGCATTAGAATCATAAAAATGCGTCAGTTGGTAAACGACGTGTCTGTAGGTAAACAACGCGTCTGTTGTTAACGACGACTGTTTCCGAACAACACGTCGGATATGTCTCTGACGCGTATCCGATACGCCACGTGGCGTATCGGACACGTATCCGACCCGTGTCCGACTCGTGTCCGACCCGTGGACTCGGCGACACGGGCCGGACACGGCGACACGGCAGTTCCTAGGCGTATCCGTGCAATATAGATTCAAGTCATTTTATTTATTTTTCCATTCTATAGGTTTCAAATCATCAGGTTTTCCATGTAATTTCCAACGGGTTTCATGGGTATGTTGTGATTTATTGCAAAAATCACACCAAACCTTTGGTTGTGTTATCTTGGCTGAATTGAGTATTTGGAACACGATAGATGACAGCAACAGTCTCCATTAGTGCTGAAGTTTCTCCAACAGTGCTTTTCTTGCCAAGCATGACATTTTTCCTGATCTCTTCACATCGAATCTCAGAAAAAAACTTCACTAGGGGAAGGAGATTGACAACCTAAAATCCTACCTCGTACTTCATCATAATTAGTATTTAGCCCAACCAAAAATTTGAAAATAGGCAAGTTATCCTCCTTAAAGTAATTGTAATCATCTGTGTTTTTCCACTCATAAACATCATTGAATAAATCAAGATCCTGCCATATATCTTTGAGAATGTGAAAATATTTTGTGACAGAATTCTCACCTTGACAAACTTTTGCAAGTTTGAGTTGTATCTCATATAATTGGAATTCCCAAAATTAAAATACATCAAGGTGATATTATCCAAAAGGTTTTGACTGAGGGATAACACATGTAGTTTGTACTTATTTCCTCCTTCCATATAATTCACTAACCAGGTCATTATCATGGAGTTTTCAGCATTCTAGGCAGCATAACTAGCATCAGTTTTTTCTGGTTTGTGGTGTCACCAGTTATATGCCCAATTTTCCCTCTCCCTCTAATATACATTCGTATAGACTGGGACCACCTGATAAAATTATTCCCATTGAGGCGAATTATGGTGATTTGAACAGAATGAGAAAGATTCAATTGAAAGTTAATATTGACAATAGTGATAGGGGGTTTATTCAAAAAATTTTGACATGCTAATAGGCAGAAATAGAATCAGCTAGATCAGCACACACAAAAAGAACAGAGAAAATAATATAAATCAAAAATTTAGAGACTGATTAGATTGGCCATGAAAAAAAATTCTTCACTTAGAAAGTTAATTTAGAAACATACATAAAAACTTCTTATATATAGGACAAAATGATTGGGATATCTCACAAATTGAGTGCTTTGATCAAAGCTAAATAAAATGAAATAATTATAAGTTAGGCGCATGGACAGCTTTAAAATTAAAGCTATGTAAAGAAAACATAAGTTGTACGATTATAACTAAGCTGCAACTATGTAAAGAAACATACAACTAAGCAATTCTAACTTTTACGAAATTAATAAGATCCCTATAATTACAAAATATACAGCTAAATTTAAGGAGGCTGATTTTTCATAAATTTTATGCAAAAAAAAGACCAAAATTACTGCTCATTCTCAGTATCACAACTTTATGTTACAAAAAAAAATCAAAACTACAGCATTTCATTGTGCCGCAACACTCCACTTTAGAGGTGTCAAACGGGCCGGCCCAGCACGGCACGGCCCGTTTTTCACGTGCCCAGCCGTGCTGCCGTGCCGTGCCCGGCACGGCACGGTTTTTAAAATTCGGGCACGGCACGGCCCGTGGGCACGGGCGCACGGCAAGGCAGGGCAGGCGGGGCGGGGCGGGTCTGTTTGGACCCGACCCGCGGTCTTTTTACCGGGGGCGGGGCCCGGTTGGGTCACGAGTCACGACTCAGTGAGTCGTGACCGTGAGTCGTGACTCGTGACTCGTGAGTCACGACTCACGAGTCACGACTCAGGCACGCGGGCCGACGTGCCGTGCCAAGGCACGAGTCGTGCCGGGCCAGGCACGGCCCGGCACGTGGTTTGTTCGGCCGGGCCCGGGCACGTTTTTTTATCGTGCCGGGCCGGCCCAGGCACGGCCGAACCGTGCCGTGCCTCGTGCCGGGCCGGGCCGGCCCGGCCCGTTTGACACCTCTACTCCACTTAAACATCATACTCATCCATTCGAGTATAAAACTAAAAATCATGAGAAAAAAAAAGTTATAACATGAAAAAAGAGAAAAAAACAAAGATTTATAAGTCAGAATTTTATCAAACCCTAGGTAAGATCTACAAATAAAGAGACATAGCAAGAAACAAACATAAATCCTTTAAGTAGTACAAAATTTGACTACAACCTAAATCCTTTAGGGAGTACATAAATCCTTTAGGAAGTACAGATCCAGGGAGTACGAATGACGGAATGAGAATTATAAGATTAGGGTTTGATTCATGTATTCTCTTGAGAGGTATAATGAGGAACACAAAATTTCATAAGATATATTTCGAATTATCTTGTGAAAATTTTATTCAATATCATACTATATTAAAGTCTATGATTTGTGTATATTATTTTGTATAATAAATGCATAATTAATAAATTTATATTTGAATTGTGTTATGATTTAGATACTAATTGATGTAGTATTTATTTAGAATTTAAATTATAATTTTATTATTAATAGGTTTATACATATTATCATGATGAACAATGAAAGACAAGTCACAAAACATACTCAAATATAATGGTAGAAAAAAAATAATAACTCTTCTGATCGTGACATGCAAAACAAACCTATATGCTAAAACTTGACGTTGAGATAAGTTTAATCATGCAAATATGACACTTATGAAACCGAAAGCACAAATACTTTTATAAACTAATCCACGATACATATCTTAAATGAACTAACCCTCAATTAATATGTAAGTATAAAATATTATCTTAGGAATTTTACCTTTAGTATGTAAATTATATAATCCTATGATAAATAATAACAACTAAGTTATGAGACACGCATGAGTAAAGATGACTCATAAAGTGATAATTGTCTTGTGAATTACTTTATATCATATAATTCTTATCAGTGATATTTGAGGAAAAATATATATTAATTATATGAGTATGATACTTATGAAGTTAAAAATATAAATATTTTTAATATTATATTAGTTCGCGTCTTTATAATACATAAGCTCAAAGAATAAGAATACATATTGAAGTAAATATTAAGGGTAGTTGATAAATTTTTTAAAAGATATAAACTTATAAATAATTCTTGAGCATAAATAATATCATTTCTGTAATAAAATAGTGAGAAGACAACTACAATGAGATCATCATTGGAGATGGCCCAATAAGTTGTATGCTAGTAGAGTACTAAGAAATTTTAATAATAAATCAACATTCATTATATAACAACACAATAATAATCTGGCAATTTAGATATGTTATCATGCATAATAAAATGAATCAACACAAAAAGCTAATGAACTTATAAAAAACTTTATTTTATCTTTTCGACTAGAATAATAATTAACTCATCGTGATTGATCAAACTGTTTACACAATCTATATGGGATCAATATCTAAATGAAAATTCACTTTACTACTTGTATAATACATATATTAGCGAGACTGATTGAACGAAAAACTATCACCCAACAAACGTTTGGGGCATTGTCTAATACTAAAAGTTAAGTATTATAATAATGTTAAAATAGTGGGCTTCTCCAATCAACTTTACCAATTATATAAGGACTCTCCATTTACATTGTTATCACTTCACTTTTACGAGGTTGTTTTGTAATTACAATTTGTTATGTGACCTTAGATTGTACATCTCAATTTATAATTTTTTTTTCTTTTATTTCATTATGGATTGTAGAACCTAACATGTGAATTACCTCAATTTAATTAGCTCATTATATAAAGGCACTCCTCCCAACATATGAACTACTCTGACTTCTGGAATAATATTATCGTGATATTAGATTCTATCAAATCTCAAGCAGAAATAAAAATCTTATGCACTAGGTATAATCTTCACCTCATCTTTTTTATTACACTAGTGATGAGAAAACCCAACTCATGGGCTACTCCAATCAATTTTACTCATTATATAAGAACTTTTCATATACATTGTTATCACTTCACTTTTTTCAATTTATTTGGAAATGTGGGTTTCACATTTTAATTTATAATTTATTTTTTTTACTTTTATTTCATAATGGATTGGAGAACCAAAAATAAGGATTGCCCCACTCCAATTTGCTCATTATTTATATTTTATAATGAAGCTTCCTATTTATGTTTTAATGTTTTATAATGAAGTTTCCTATTTTATGTTTTAATGTTTTATAATGAAGTTTCCTATTTTATGTTTTAATGCTTTTTTGGCTAAATTTTATGATATATATTCATATTAATTTGTATTGAGAGCAGAATTAGCCACCCATCTACAAGCTAGTTAAATGCTAATGTCATATTTTTGATAAGATCATGACCAGCAAAATTATTTGTTGGGAATGTTGCTTGTTCAATAACCATGAGTTTGCATTTATGTTGTGTGTGTTATTAACATGATATTTGTGGCTTTCATTTCTCACTCAATGATATCAAAGATTGAGATTGTGTTCTGCGTCAAGATTATTTTCTTCAACTCCAGTCGGACTCTTACATGAGAGAACACAAATCCGAGTGATGATTACTCACCAATTGTCTTGGGCCCATTTGCAGCCATCAGTATCCACCACATGCCAGCTATATACATGCCTTGATCTTTGTGAAAGATTTTCAAAACTGCAAATTACGTGCAAAAATAGTTCCCCATGAATGCTTGTGATCAACAAAAAATTTTTTTTCTCAAAGAGAGTACGAATCATTGGATGCTTTCCAGCTCACCTCTGATGAACAAGATCACCATGGATAACAATCAAGGAAGCAGCTTTCACTTCAATAGGAATGAAGCATTTTTTGTCGAAAGAAGAGGAAGGCTTATCAAAGTAGACTCCTTTCTCTCCTCTCAGAAATCTTCTAACTAGGCCTCCTGAAAAAAAGAAGGATCAAGTAGCTTTGCCATGAAATGAGAAATTGCTGACTGAAAGATACTTACCTTTGTGAGACCCAGGAATGGCCCAAAGGCAACCATTTACTGTTGTAGCATCTTCCAGAGCAAGCCAGAGCCCCACGCAAGTTGATGGTTCAGTGTGCAAGAACGAGTTATCTTGGTGAGGTACTACTTCTCCTCCAATACCTGGTTGCTGTGAATAGAGGCATAATACAGATTACTTGCTCAAAATCATGCTAAACATTATGATAGGTATGACATAATTTGAAGTGGCAAAACCATGGCAGTTATTTTAAATAAATTGTAACTTGTTTGGTTTCATTTAAATGAGTAGCAGTAACACAAATCACTACCGAAATAAGCTCATTCTTGTGTAGTATGATTGTAAGAAAACTGCTCATTAAGAGCTCAACTCCATGTTAAAAAACTAAAATAAGCTACAACAAAGCACCTTAAAAATATACATGGATTGCATGATAACTGGTCTTTTGTAACCCAGAGAAACTAACAAGCTTGAAACTCTCTCAGAGCAAGAAAAACTCTTGAACACAGGATCCAGCTCATGTAAGGCTGCAAAATTGCACACCATGAATAGCTAAATTGTTGTGCTGATGAGAACAAAGAGAAATGTGCCTAATGACTCTTTCAAGTTCACCACAGCATACCATGTCCAACTTTATTGATAGACAAGTGTTTTTGCTGCTTCAAGTTTCCATCATCCCCAAATGCTTTCTCTGGCAAGTAATGATATTTTATTTGCCACATTAACAAGGTTCTCATAGAAGAAATTTAAATGGAAAAAAAATGAATTAGTGGCTACAATACGCATAAATTGAACAGGGTGTCCTTGAATTAATTCAGGGTATGGTAAGCCTTTCTTTTTACTAGTATTTAATGTGTGTCCTTGATGCAAAATCATTGGCACAAATGCATGACTTACTAGTATCTCTCGACACTTATTTTTATTATGTGTGCTCCTCTCTATGACCCTACCTAATAGATTTGATGGAGAGTACCAATAAATTCATGTGAAATAACAGTTATTCAACAGTCGCTCTCAAGTTTAGAAATAACAAGTTAGGAAATTCTCAAGATTTCCATAAAGGCATCAACAATATGGTGTTGAGGCCATCTCAAAATTTTCTATTCGATAGAATTATAATCAAAATCGACATTATTGCAGCCAGAACATTATTAGGGTTCCAGCAAGTCGAGAAAAGCGATAGAGAGAACAAAAAGAGATGGAAAAGAATTATTAAAAATGAAAGAAATTAGGGGTTCAAAACACCATGATAAAACTATTCATCAAATATTATTGTATGATGAACAAAAGTGACTAGACCGACCAACAAGTCAAATGCTCCCAAAAAAGTAGACAAAATAAAAAAAAAACAAGAAAAGCTAAAATATTCCTTATAAAGTTGGTAAAAACATGTTCATAATATCATGCTTGAAAAAAATAAAGATGAGATAAAATCTCTTTAAGACTTTTGAAAATATGTTTGCTAAAATTTGAAAGATTGTAGTAATTGTTTCATCAACAAATTTCTCTCTTAATAATCAGTAATTCACTTCTATGTAGTTTAATTACATGTGAAATATTACATTCACAATGATATACCTCGTTATTTGATTATCACGATAAAAAATAATAAGAGAAGAGAAGTGCATACTTGATATCCTCTAGTAGATGACATTCAAATTATCTCATAAGTAATTATTTGTCTCATATTTTTTTAGGCATAAAAATATCTCCAAAAAAAATACACAATTCTATCATATATCTCTAATTGGTATATGCTAGTATTCAATTCTAATCTAAATACCCAATTAACTATAAGTATTTATGATCCATGAAAGAACTTCATGAAAAATACAAATTTCTATCATATAACTCAGTATGCATAAAAATGTGTAATGTAAACTTAACAAAGAGAAATTAGAAAATAATTAATTATACTAATTGCGTAAACTATATATGATCTAGTTATAATCAAATAATTAATCTTACATATAATTCTTCTATAAATAGTAGAGTTAACTAGAGAAATTATATCAAAGATAAAATTAATACATAATCAATATGAATATTTATTAGAGCATAACCTAAATGATCAATATTTATAATAATATCAAATACATATCACTTTTGTGATAAGATAACCCTCATTGAATAAGTAATCTCTATACCAATAAAGTAGCAGAGCCTCTCATGATTTTTCATCTGAAATTGTGCCTAAAAATACTTCTTATGTTAAGTAATTCACAACTCATTATCTACCATAATCATAATATCATTCATATAAATAATTAGTAAAATTATTTTGACATCAGGACTCTTTCAGAAGAACAAAGAAAAATTATTAACACATTTGTATAACCCAAATAAAATAAGTGCCTGTGAAAATCTTACAAACTAAGCTTTCAATGATTATTTTATGTCATATGACTTTCACAATTTATGAATTACATCTGACTTTGTTGCTTGAAACTCAGATAATTACTCCATTTATACTCAATCATCAAGGTCATCATTAAGAAATATTTTATTCACATCTATCGTTTATATCCTCTACCAATGAGATATTAGAAGAAAAAAATGATTCATACTAAGATCATTTTGGTCATTGGAGAATAAGTATCTTGATTATTTATACTAAATATATAAGTGAATTCTATCACTATAAATCTCACCTAAGGATGATCTATCTTTTCATGTGAACATATTTTCATAATCAACATCTACATATAACTAACAACAGATCTTACTAAAAATCATAATACTTGTTCTCAAGTCGCATTAGAATAAAGGAAAAGCATCTCTTTCATTGTGGCATGACAACATTATAAAGGAGATAATGTCTCAGAATGGGACTTGGATATTTTAGTACTAACAAAAATAATAATAAAAAATATTAAAAAAAATGAGAGTACAACAATATTTGTGAGATCGAGTACTAATTATAACTCTTTTGTCTCTTCTGGAGATTGAGTACTACAAAATCATTTAGCTCCTCCCTAGTCTTGTATTTGGTTTGAGCATGCTGAGTATGTATTTATCTCCTAGTATAGACTATAAGTCTTAAATGGTCAAATCTCCTAGTTACCAACTCAATATAAGTTTGTACTGGTAAAAACTTATTAGATTATTATGTCATCAAAGCATGAATGAAAACTCCCAACCTAAGAAATCTCACTCTTTAGACTTAAGATGAGCTACAATTATTCATAAATATGATAATTTCATGAGAGTAATATCATATTAAGTACCAACATACTCAAATGTAGTTGAAGAATGACTCTAACAACTAAAAAGTGATCTATGTAAGGCTAAAAGTAAGAAAAAAAATAATAAATCCGAGTACGACATCTAAATTCATATTCTTCCTAGACTCATTAGTCAAAAAATTAATATTTATACTCGCTAAAATCTTATTAATTTTTGATAAAAAATATTTACTCTCTTTGGATACTAGGGTATTCAAAAAACATAGATCTTTAGATCTTATATGTCGACTTGTCCCGTCCTAGAGAGCGATGAAGGACAAAAGAAACACATCCAAAATATTTAATAGGCAAGCTAAATAGCATCTCTTTAGAATATAAAATCTAAAAAAATATATGTTAAGAAATAATAATAAAAAAATATAATTGATAATGTAAATAATAGTTAAAATTACATCACCTCAAAAATATTTCGGAACACTTTTTTTCAAATAGGAACGTCCAAGTTATTTCTATTAGATGTTTATTCTTATTTTCAGTAATCTTATTATATTTGGGTGTGTCAGTACAAGAAACCTAGTATATAATCTTATAATACATACAATAAATACTAAATTAATCTGATATATATATTCTAATACATTATTATTCCTCAATTTTTTAATATTTTTATAAAATTATTTTTTATTATTTTATGAAAAATCTGAAAAATAAAAAAATATATATTACTTATCTCAAAAATATATATTACTTATTGAATGGATCGCTACTCAAGTTAGACTGACATATAGGATAAAAAATTCTATACTTTTCTAACTGACATGTCTCATAATATTAGAACAAAATACTCTTAAAATTAGAGTAAATGATTCTCAAATTAAATAATAATAAGTAACCAAGCTAAGGATGTACAAGTAAAGTGATTCAACACACTCAAACATATATAAAAAGATATTATCATCAAAGAGAATATATAATACAATCTGTTCAATGTCAAATAAATCTTTCTTAGTCTCATAATTTTACAAAAAAAAATATCAATATAAGTTATAACAAAATCAGAGTTGAATTATATAAAAAATAATTCATAAAGAATAAGCTAGTAAGACAATTAAGAATAAATAAGACAAGAAAAAATAAAGAATACTCAAGTTGAATATTATCATATTTAATGACTTTTAAATATGTATCATTAATTATAATAATATTTTCAAAATAAAAAAAAAATAGTATAAATAAGATATAATTATCGGTAATATGAGTATTTTGTATTAGCTCTTGTGTCAATAATCTAAGAGTCTTAAGCGAGTATATGAGTCAAACAGCCCATGATACCTGAAAGAATAAAAATATTTATTATTGTCTTAAAAAAAATTTATACTCTTATTTAATAAGTATCACAATGGATGAACTCTATGAGAATTTTTGGATAACTCTAGTAGTCCACTTATTTCTCTTAATACTGTGTAAAACTTTTTGCTTCCTCTTTAGATATAATATCCAAACACTATCATTTGTGTGTCTCATACTCTCATAAAAGATACATTAAATTGTGATTCTTCTCTATTTATCACTGCTATAATAATAATTTTTTATATTGGACTACAAAATTATTATTCCTCCAAATAGAAAATTACTCCTAGGTAGAATTTTTATAAACCCTAATTTTATTTTTTACAAATCTATCAAAACCCTAGTTAGGGTTTCCACCCAAAAATAGCATTGTGCACCATCATGTGCCAAAGTGCACCTCCACCACATAGAATTAGGGCTAATGCCCAAAAAACATAATCATGTGTAACCACTACACACCACCAAGCACCACCACCATTCACCATCATGCACCCACTACATGTCTACTATCGCACATGCCTACTGGTTGTTGCTACCAACCATGTATGCTTCTATTACCAACATCATGTGCACCTCCTACTGCCACCATGTGCGCCTCTAGTACCCCAACCATGCATGGCTGCTACCACCACTGCGCACACCTATTTTTTCATTATTACACAGTGTGCATAGCCTATTGAAAAATAACACTAAAAATCAAACTTATGGTTACATTTTCCCTAGGTTGGCTATGATACTATATTAAAAAATAATAAAAAAAAGAATGCAAAGAATACTCTAATAAAAAACATATATCAAATACTCTTAAATATGAGAGAAAAATGATTAGGACAATTCAAAACTCGCGTGATCTCATCATAAGTACAAAAAAAAAACATAAGTAAAAATAAAACAAAAACATAATTAAAAATAAAATGATATCAATATATAGTTTGGAGTGGTCTATATATCGAGTACTCTCAAACAATAAAATGAAAAAAAAAAAATAGACACTACAAAATCAAACATCAATACTATTTTCAAGTTAATGCATTGATATCACGAATAGCTAACTTGAAAAAAAAATAAAAATAGTCTTCTGAAAATCTTCGTAAAGATGTCAGTAATTTATTCACAAGTAGATACGTAGCATTGATTATGAAATAATCATATGTTTTTTTTTTCATATGAGGAGATATAAACCTCAAAATATTTCATTTACTCGTAAATCATTAAGTTTATAATAATTTGACATGTTATCTGGTTATCTTAATAAAGTATCATTGGCCTCTAAAATGATAAACAAAGCTCCTCCAAGAATCCACTTTTCAATTAAAACTCACAGGTAATTAATGACATAGTTATATACTATGTTTGTATACTAAATCTAAAAATAATAATTTATCTCTTACTTTTTTAAGATATAAGAATCTTCAAGAAAAGTACAAAATCATATGGTAGATCTCATCTCTATGATCACTGAAACTCAACTAGAATTTGAATATACTTCTAGATGAGTATGTCTTTGATCTCCAAACAAGATCTCATGTCTTAGAGTTCTCTTCATATGCTTAAAATCCTAAGAATAACATTCATGAATTTGTTTAAGAAAATTTAAAAAATAATTCATTATATTAATTATCTAGGTAATATCTAAGTTAGTCATTATCAGATAATTCAATTTTCATATGATGCTCCTATATTTAGTAAAATCAATTAAGCAACCGATAATTATGGACAAGTCGATATTGAAATCAAGTAATGAGTTAACTTGTAAGCATCTCATCATACTAAAATCTAACAAAATAACCAAAGCATATCTCCTCTAAAAAATGAGTATCCAACCCTAATACTCAACAAAAATCTAAGATAAATTTTTTATCTAAAACTTTATTAGTAGAAATTATTTCATTTGTGATATATATCCAACTAACCACCTCATCCAATCATAACATTATCAATGTAACTGCTAGCATCACATATTAACCCCTTAGCTCAAATCAATAAAAATATGAATAATCTAACACACATATTAAAAGGTCAATGATGATAAGTACATAAGGAAACCTATTTAACTACACTTTAGGATATTGTTTCAAATCATAAACTGTCTTCCACAATTTACACACAATATATGTGCTCTTAGGAACAATAAAACATGAGGGTTGTCATATAAATATCATCTCCTTGAGATCAATATGAATATATATTTTTCACATTCATCTAATATAGATTTCATCTATGAGATGTAACAATAGAGAGCGGCCACATAATAGTAGTCACTTTGGCCACAAAAAGAAATATTATAATAATCAATATCATAAATCTAGGTAAATCTCATTACTACCAACCTAACCTTTATCCAATCAACATTCCCTTATGATGAAATCTTCATGGTCTACATCCATTTTAATCTCATTGCAGACTTTCATAAAGATTTCAAAATGAAATCTTAAGTATGGTTGAATATATTATCAGTGTTCATCCAACATAATTTATTATCATCCTAGATAATTAAGTACCTTATAAATAATATCAAACATCTTGCAACTATCGAAAGAACAAAAAATTAGAATTCATAATGTCAAAGTGGGAATAAGAGAATACTCATGACAACAAGTATTAGATAGAATGGACTCTTGGTTTCTTCTTCAGAGCAACCAAAAGATCATCATTACTCCGACATGAATCAACCAACATTAAAAAACCCATATGAAGAATATTATTGACGTATTTGTTTAAAATATATATCTTTAGATTGAGATCATCAAATATTTTAACCTTACTCTCTTATTCCCAATTAGACTCACATTTCATGTCTCGTAAGACACTTAGACTAGGCTCCTCTTTCTGATACAAAACTTTATAAGAAGTCTCACTATTGTCTAGAAAAAGAGTATCAATGTATCATTACTCTCTTCAAAATCAATTGTGCTAATAACATCATGTGTTGAGGTAGGAGCAGGAGAGCAATTGTTACTCTATTAAAAGTAACAACTAAACATGAGAATGATCGTACCATAATAATGTCTAAATGTGCATTCTCTTGAATCAAGTCTTTTATTAACTTGTCCTCAAAGAATTACGTGCACTCTCATAATGATTCTCATGACTTTTGAAAAGTAGCACGTGTACACCTCTGAGTATTAGAATATCCAATGAAAACACATATAATGACACGAGCAGTTATCTTCTCTTTATCCAAAGTAAAATCCTAAATAAAATAAATATATCCAAAAATAAAGTACAAGATAAAAAAATATCTTTCATAACTATAATAGCTATTATAACATACAGCCTAAAAAAACAAAAGATAATATTTGATTGATTGGAAAAATAAAATATAATATAATATATAGTCTAGGAATACTCACATGTAGTATAAGTGTCCTAATCATCTCAACAAAATATTAGTTATTTCTCCCAACTATCTCATTCATCACAAAATATATGATGAATAATCTCGTGCTCCTCAAAAAAATAAAAAAAAAATAATTAAGTATATTTCAAAGTATTATTACTTCTAAATATTTTAATATCATCATCAAATTATATTTTTATCATTAAATAAATTTTTATAAAGATAGACAATATTTAAGAATTTTCTTTAAATCTAATAATCATATATATTTAATATAATAATCCATAAAAATAATAAAATATATTATGTCATCATATGTGATCATCCTCCGAGATCCCCAAATATTTGAATGAATCAAAGTAAATAAATATTTCCTAATACTTTATGGACGTGCCAGATTAGAATGTCTAGTATAATATTCTAGCTGATATATCTTTTAGTCAATAGACAACAACCCCTTGATATTTGGCTCTAAGATCTTTAACTTATCTAATTATAGATATTCAAGTCGAAAGTGCATGACCACAAATTAATGGTAGCCAAGTTTTTTGAGGGGCTCCAATGAGTACAAAAAAATAAGTATAATTTATTTCACTTAACCCCATAAAAGTTATATGTTTGGTCCATCTATCTGTACAGAAATATTAGAAAATAAAAAAATAATGTTATGACTCAATTACTCAATAAATTGACTAACTAAAAATAAATTATAATGAAATTCTAAAACAAAAAAAAACTTATATCAAAAAAAAATTTCACATTAGCATTATCATACCAATGATCCATGTAATGATTTTATTGACCTCAAGAAAGACATAGGCCCTAGAGTTACAAAAAAAAGTAAAAAGAATACGATCACTTAAAACATGTGTATTGACTAATGAATCTTTAACCCAAGAGTCCGGAGTATAATAATGATAAGAAAGAATAATAGACGTATACGTATCTCAGCTAAAGCTAATAATAAACAAGAAAATAAGCCTAGAATACTTCTCATGAATAAATAAGACTGGTAGGTATTTACATTGAATGTTTAATAGTTTGTTGTACAACCTTTGATGACACATCCAATAACTATGCATCAATTACTAAACATATTAAACACACTCAAGTCAATCAATTAACTTAAGTACATTGGTAACTATGCATCAATCACTAAAAACTCATCTAACTCGACCCATGATGACACATCCAATAAGTATCTAATATATCTTTGACACATAAATTAAATCATCAACAAAATAGAACACAATGAATACATGTCCACTCTCAATTTTCATTAAGTTGTGATAATCTCTTTCAACATGGTTACACAAACTAATTTGCATAAATGAAATATAATACACTCATGCAAACAACTTCCCAAAACATTAAATGAATGAAAATTCCACAAATCACATATGCCAAAGTTTAAAAAACAAAGGCCTTGCACAATTTAACCAACAAAGGTATCAAAAAAATTTTGGCATAGTCATATAAAGCATCGTGGCATCCACCACATGAACTATCACAATTTTGTTGAACCCCAAAAAAATGATCGTCAAACATCCGACAACTACAATTACTCACCCGAATACACAGTACAAAACATAATATTAACAAAGTTGCCTAAAACCCACCATCGCCATTACCAGTATTAATTGATGGCAAAATCCCTTGTTGGCACCTGTGGAAGGTGTGCCACCACCAAAAACACCATGCACCAATCTTACTTTGCATCCATGTAGGCCTATTCAACAAACTCATAAACCCAAAAAACTCAACTGACTCGATGCAATCATGCAATCCAACCAAAAAATAGAAAAACCCAATATGAGTGGGTAGGTTATGAGTTGGTTTTTTTCAAGATGAATCCATTGGGTCGAGTTTTAGGTTACAAATTTAAAATCCATTAGAATCCAACCTGTGCATAACCCCAACCCCAGGGCCCAGCACATGCCTCATATATATAATTTTGATTTTTTGAATGGGCTGAAAAAAATAAATATTTATCAATTGGCATACTTTAAAAATCATTTTTTTTGTAAACTTCAATCACTTTTATCTAACTTTTGAATTTGGTTCTCTCAATTTAAATCTCCATTATATATCTTCTACCTTTGAACCATTAGTTACATTTAGGCTTTACCTTCTTCACCTATTTCATCTCTTTAACTTCCAATCACTATCTTCTTCACCTATTTCATCTCTTTCAATATCTTCTTCCCTTATTTTCAACCAATACCTTACTATATATAATTTTCTATCATTTTTTTTATTAACATTTTTTTCATGAAAACAAAATATCTTTAACACTTTCTTCATGGAAACAATTTACTCATTTTCAACAATTAAATTATTTTGTTTATTTAGTCTTATCAAGTTGTCATTTTATCTACTCTTCTTAATATAATTTTATTTTTAAAATTATAATTTTGTCTATTTATTCATTTTCAAAATTTTATTATTCCATATATTTAGTTTTGTTATGTTGTCATTTTATTTACTCTTCTTAATATGATTTATTTCTTAAAATTATATTTTATATTTATTGATTGATGAAATTCAATCTAAATTTTCTAAAACTCCAACGACAAAAATATCTTCATAACCAACTGAACCATGTAGTTTGCCACCTACTTGTGATATATCAGCTTTGCCACCTTCTTTTCAAGTAACTCCACCATCCGCTCATGAAGAAGTTAGTAAAAACATCAAAAAATTTGGCTTATTTTAGTAAAATTGGAGGAAGTGATAAATATAAATATAACTATTATGATAAGGATTATGCATATAACACCAAAAGATATAGGCATACTACTTTGTAGAATCATTTGAAACATTGTAAAAAGCATTCACATATAAAAGAGGATACAAATCAGCAGACTCTTTTTAAAAGTAAAAAATGAAAGTAAACACGGAAGTACTAATTATATTATTGTGTGATTCAATAAAAAGGCTTGTAGAACTGCATGTGTTAGAATGATTATTAGCGATGAGTTATCATTTACATTTGTAGGAGAGATTTAGAAATTTTTATAATATAGATTGTCCAAAGCTTTACTCACCATCTCTGGTTATAATTGTTAGAGTGTATATCAGTTTTATTTAGAGGAGAAGAAAAAGTTAAAAAGTTTATTTATGACGAACTCACCAATGGTTAGTTTAACAACAGACACTTGGATGTTTATACATAAAATTAATTATATGATTGTCACAGCTCACTTTATTGATAATGAATAGAAATTACATAAAAAGATATTGAATTTTTTTTCAAATAGCTAATCAAAAGGGGTAGATAATTGGTACACTAATTGGAAGTTGTTTGAACTGAGTAACAGATCAAAAAGGACTTTACTATTATTATTGATAATGCATGGTAAATAACATTGTCATTGCATACATTTAAAGAATAATTAAAGTTTTGTGGACTTGTCTTAGATGGTGACTTCCTCCACATACATTTTTGAGCTCACATCACTAACTCGATTGTGAGCGAGGGATTAAAAGATCACATTACCTCAATTGATCTTATTCATCGTGTTATAAGATATGTTAGATCTTTACTATCAAGGTTAGTCAAGTTTAAAGCATCTATTGAAAAAAAAAAGTCTAAAAAACTTTTATTTTTGGATGTGCCAACTAGGTGGAATTACACATATTAATGTTAGAAATGCAATTAAATTTCAAAAATTTTTTGAAAGAATGAAGGAAAATGATGGTTACTACCTTTGTTATTATAATCATGAATCTCCAAAAAAAAAAAAAGATTAAAATGATGCTCGATTATTTCTAAATTTTTTGAAGATTTCTTATGATATAACTTTGAAATTCAATGGCACTTTGCATGTGACATCTCATTTGTTTATGATATAATTTTATAAAATTCAGAAATAAGTGAATAGGTATATTTTGGAAAAAAAATAATGAAGCTTTAATTACCATGGCTGAAAATATGAAACTGAAATGTAATAAGTATTGAGGAATAATTGATAAGATTAATAGTTTATTATTTGTTGCTATTATCTTTGACCCTAGATACTAGATAGATTATATGAATTTTAGTTTTGGTAAACTTTATTTAAATGATATACTGAAATGTGTGAAACAATGATTAAAAAGGTGAAAAAATTTGGGTAACTTGTTTAAATGTTATACTGAAATGTGTGAAACAATGATTATGTGTTGCAAATGATACCTCAATACCTGATGGTCAATCTTCCAAGAATATCAAAGAAACAAATTTTGCATTTTATGAGAGAGAAATTAATGATAAAGATGTTATATTATTTGAGTATGAGAAAATAAGAGTGAATAATACCTCAAAAATAAAAAAAAAAAGTTGATATTTAATGAAACCTAGAAAGGATTGCACAACCAGCTTTTTGATTTATTAGATTGATGGAAATTAAATTCCATAAAATTTTAGATTCTATCATCTATGGCTCGAGATATATTTGATATCTCATTGTCTACAGTAACTTCCAAATCAGTTTTTAGCAATGGAAGATGAAAGTTAAATCCATGTCAAAGATATCTTATTCCAAAAATGGTGTAAGCTTTGATTTGCTCTCAAAATTGGCTTAACACAATGCCACTCCCATTAGACATCCATGATCATACTTATGATGAATGTTTTGCTATTTGTCCGCATCTTTATTTAACTTCTTAACTTGTTAATTTAACATTATATCTTATTATTTACGTTCATTAACATAGTTAAATAAAACTTGTAAACCTTTTACTATTTTGTTTTCTTAACTTGTTGGAATTGTCTCATATTTTAGAAACTGTAATTGACGTTCGGTGTTGCAACATGAATTTTGGAGTTGTAACTTGAACGGAGCCAAGACCTATTATATGTGGTTACAACTGGAAAACATTAGCTTCATTGTCACGACATTGAATTATGAAGACGTGACTTAACTTATTCTATAAAATGTATTTTGCTGTCGTGATCATTTTTGTAGTGTCATATCATTATTGTCGCAACATATTTTACATTGTTATAATTGACCGACTTTAAGTTACGACTTTGTCATGTGGTATCACATTATAAATAAAGTTACTGTATTAAAATATGATATCATGGCTTAGGTCTTAGATTTTAAAAAAAAAATTATTTTTTTACTTAAGCATTATAAATTAAATCGAATTGTAATGTAATTTTATGAATTTTGAATTCAGAATCAAACAAAGATGAAAAAATAGTATTTTCCTCTTACTCTCTCATGTATTCTCTCTCTCTCTCTCTCTCTCTCTCTCTCTCTCTTGTGGTAACATTGTCTCCCACTCTCTCTTGTGCATAATGTATCTCTTCTATAAGAATTCGCAAATTCACAGCTAATCCTATTGTGTGCCTCCTAGAATGGCATGAGAGTAATAAAAAATCCTGCAAACCCCCATAACTTTTGATTATCCTAATATTTGATATCAGATGTGCGTTGAGATGTTACATCTAGTATCGAATAGTAGTTAAAGTTTCTTAGAGTTGCATTTGGGATTACCTTGTATTTGGATTCGATATCAAAGCTAGATCCAACAATGTGTTAGATCACATTACATTTAGTATCAAAGCCGAGTATATTGTACGATGTTACATTTGGTATTAGGACCGAGTGTGTCACGGGCATTACATTTGGTATCAAAGCCAATGTAATGATGAGGTAATTATATTTGGTATCAAAGTCAATGTTTGATTTTGTGTAATTTTGAGAATGACGAATATTATGTCTAGGAATGAAATTGAGAAGTTATCAAGGAAGGGTATTGAATTCTTGAAGTTAAAGATGAAAGATATGTTAGTTGAGATGGATTACTAGTAAATCATAGAAAATCTTAAACTATATGAAAAATAGTAGAAACTATAAATAATATTTTCTTCCACTGATGAGTAACTCCCTCTCTCTCTCTCTCTTTCTTGGAAAGCTTGTTTTAAAATATTTTTTCAAAGGAATAATTTTAACAAATTATCTCATTAATTGGATATCCACTTCTGTTATTTCTAATGACATAGACATACCTTTTATATTCTATAACTTCGAAAGAAATTATTTAACTTACCTATCAAAATTTTTGAATGTAATTATTTATCCGTGATTCTCTAGGATGAAACAAGTTGATATCTAAGATCTTAAAATATGTTTTCATTGGATACTCTAATAATACTTAAAATTGTACGAGTAATTTTAACAACAAATCATCTTATTAAACAGATATCCTCTTATGTCATTTCTCATCACATACCTTTTATATTTTATAACCTCAAAAGAAACTATTTAACATGTCTACCAAAATTTTTTGATATAATTATTTTATCCTCGATCACTCTCCAGGATGGGACAAATTGATATTTAAGATATTAAAATATATTTTATTTGGATACTCTAATAACACTTAAAAGGGTACAAGTATTTCTCATCAGAGTCTAATAAATGTTTAGTTTGTGTTGATGTTACTTTTTGTATCATATCTTATTTTTTAATGAGACTACAAATAGTATAAATCCAGATGTTAAACTAGAATCCATTATCCTTCCTTTTAACTTGTAGTTCTTCCTAGATACCAATTAACCAAAAGAGTTAATCATCAATTTTATCTGAACATGTTGGTAATCAGTAACATATTACTTGCATTAAGTAATCGTATCTACCAATAAACTTAGATCATGTTGAGTCTAAAGAAAAAGAGATTTCTCACATAGAGAGATCTTATTCAAACATAAATGACAATAGACTACGAGCATTCACCAGTACAAACTCATTTTGAATCAGCAATTAATTAAAAGATTTGACCATCCAAGACATAAATTTCATACCATGAGAGTGAAACGTGACCAACATTCTCAAACCAAAATTAAGCCTACCGAGGAGCCAAACAATCCTATAGCAAATCTCTTTGATCTTCAATTTTCGATCGCTCTACGAAATGGACAGAGGAGTTGTACTCCACCAGATTTCATAAGATTTATCAAATTCTTGTATTGTTCCTTCTTTTATTTCTTTTATTATCTCTTGACGGTACTAAGATACTTAAATCTCCTTCTAAGATATTATCTCACTCAAAATAATATCATACATTATAGAAAACATGTATAACCTCCAATTTAACAAAATATGGGAGCTAGTATCATGACTTTTAATAAAGTTTATTATTGATTACAAGTGAGCAATAACTGTAAAGATATGTTCATATGAGAAAGTAAATTATCATAAAATGAGACTTATAGCAATGGAATACACTCAAATATTTAGTATGAATTACTGATACACTTAATCATTGGTAACTAAGGTAGCCTCAATATGTATTCTCATTTCTCTTACATCTCATAGTTGAATGATACACAAACTAGACTTAAAGAATATATTTTTTCATGATAATTTTGAGAAGGAGATGTGTGTTGAGCAACCACATAAGTTTTGAGCAGAACAATAAGGTGCAACTTGTAGATTATAGAAGACATCATACGACCTAAAGCAATCACCAAAAAACTTAATTTAAGAAATTTTTACAAGCAATCATATCATTTAGATTACATGATATGTTATTAAAGGTGTCAAACTAATCGTGACGAATAAGCATGACCTCTTTTTTAGGTTCAATCGGGCCATCATTTTGTGCTCATCCCACCCAGCCATGTCGCATCGACAAAAAGACAAGGAAGGGAGTCCAAGCATAGCCCAATGGCTCAGTTACATAACCAGGGCATGCCAAGTCATGCCAAGTCAGGTTCAACCCACGTTATATCTAGCATGAATAGGCTAACCACCAAGTCATATCTGGCATGGTCCATAGATAACCCAAGCCAGAGCCTAGGTTAGCAGCCATGGGCCACAACATGTATAGACCACGAGCTAACACTATTGCACTAGCCTAGACTACTGTCTCCAGCCATAGAGACTAGGCTAGGAGTAGGGCACCTAGCATATCAGCCCAATTTGAACAAGTGAGTTGGGCACTTGGGCTCCTATCCAAATACACACACACAGACACACACACATATATATATGAAATTTAAAAAGAAATCAAATTATTTTTAAAATTAAAACTATGAATATGATGTGCACTAATACTAATGTAAAAAATATATTTAAAAAATTACTTTTTAGTCTAACAATATAAATATAAATGCCAAAAAATATAAAAAAATAGATTATAAAATAAAATGCATGTCAGCACAGTCTTAGTAATATAACATTGCTCTATCTAGTTCGAATCATCATGACTCTTAATCTTAGTATCATTATTTTCATGTATGACATCATTTACTTATAGTTATTTAACTTAATTTTAAAAATTCATTCGTACATCATCTCAATTTTTTAAGCATTACATAACTTTAATAATATTTGAATATAATATATTTCTCATATCTAAAATTACATTCATAATCATGAAAAATTTAGAATTTGATATTTTTCTAGCCACCTAAAAAAATCAGTAGATCACATATCATTTTATATAGCATGAAAATGATAAATTTATATGATTTTTAATATTTCTCACTATTATTCAAAAGATTTCTCTATCATTTTTCCCTAATTAACTGGATAAAAATATTATCATATCTGGATATGATATCAATATTCATATTTGAAGGCTCACATAAATTATTAAACTTATTTTTATAATATTTAAAAAAATTATCTAATTATTTATAAAGTCTATCATATGATACTTGTGGTTGATTCATTTAAGTAGATATGAATCTCCCATTGATCTAGGTACAAAATTTATGTAAAATAGTTTGTTAACATCATTATTATTAATGAAATGATATCAGATTAGATATTTACTAAGTAAAATAAATTGTCCAAGCTCAAATTAGATATGCACTTAAGTATTGACAAAAGCTCCCATTGATCTAGGTAAAAAATTTACTATCTTATAATAATTAGACTTGATAATACATATATTAATAATATAATATATATATATATATATATATACACACACACACATAAAGTTTTAGATTTAAAAACAAAATTACTTTTCGAATTCAAAAAGTAGTTTCTAATATGAAACGGCAATTTTCAAATTAGAAAACTACCATTTTTTGAAAAAAGAAATTGAAAAATTATTGATGTGTCAGCACATGCGTAAAATCAAGTTTTAAATTTTAAGTGCATCAAAACATAAATATTTTATGTTTTAGCATATGTTTTCTTTAATATTAAAATTTTTGGATATTCTTTATAAAAGTGTTATGGTGGGAGTACAAAATATAATTTTCCCATAAATTATTATACCTTAAGAAAAAGCACAATCTTGTAACCTAAAAAATATAAAATAAATAATTAGCATACCTTCAAAAGATCAATGTTTTTTCATTTCATGTAATATCACATTTTTTTCTATTATAGCCAAACTACATGACACATTATTTTCAATTTGATTTTTCATGAAAAAAATCATAGAGATCAAAGAGATAAATGAATATTTTTTATGTTATTTGATTCAGAAAAATTCAAACATCATTAATTGCATGCCTTGTTGGGATCAATTAACACATGCATTCACAAATGTTGAACAAAAATCTCATATTTTTTTTCTTTAAAACTTAGTGTTCAAAATATTTATAGATTAGATTGAGAACAGATAATGAGATATTTAAGTTTTTAATGTTTTATTTTACTTATTTACATGTAGAGTGCTCGGAGTACCAGTATTCTAATTGATTTTTTTATATTTTATATATTTTTCTTTTACAATGATACTATTTTTATATCTTATTACATAATATTGTAGCAATTTTAACACTAATATTTTATTAATAATAATTTTCATTAAAATTATAATTGGAATTTAATATGCACATGCACACATATAAAATGTATGTATTAGTTTTGTGAATATTTACTATATAGTCAAGCTTTGAGATTTTTTATCCATTCATGAGACGTGGGTAGGATTGGAAACCATAGGACAAGTTCCAAGTTTGGGGGACCCAATACCAAGCAACTCCAACCGCCTTACACCACCTTACCCAACGTTAATTCCTCCCGCGAAGTTATAACCAATAACACTAAAATATCGGCTCAAACACGGACATTCCATTTTTGAACAATAGCAGCGCAACAGCGAAGTAGAATTCGTTACCTTCGAAGAAAACGGAAATTTTCTCCGCGCTCTCGTAAAAGTAATCATCAGTGACCCTTTGCTGGAATAAACCCATATTTCATCATCAGGGTGCTACTAAATTCTATATATGTTACAACAGAAGCAGATCTCGTAATGAGTTTGCGGTATAATTAACCCTAGAAACCTGATTTTTTGTTGAGAAAATCGACACGTTGGCGTCGTTAAAATCATCGAGTAACTGTTCCATTCTTTTCATCATAGAAGTTATCTCTTCTGGACGAGAAAACGATTGAATCACAAGGTATCCTGCAGATGTCCATAAGCAATTATGAATCAGGAAGACAACAAACAAGAGTAATATGCTTCATCCCAAGGATAAGATTAAAACCTTGAGAGTTGAAGGAATGGAGTTGGTCTGAACAAAGATTACCAGAGACCTCCATCGTAGGTGTGCCTTGATTGATCAAAGTCTATTATCATATTTGTGAGCCTTCCAATGTACTTCAAAGAAAATTTGACGCTTGTTGGATAATTCTTCTAGAAATAATTCATGAGATAATTCTTTCATAATCATTTTCAAATTAACAAGTTGAAACTTGAAACAAATGAAATTACCCAGGAAAAAAAAAAACAAAAAGATAAAATTTAACAGAGAAATCCAAACAAAAAAACTCAATAAAAATACAAATTTTTTAGGCTACCTATAATATTCATGAATTTACAAAAAAAAAAACGTATCATTTTCCACTGATTTTGGGGAAGATGCTCAGAATAAACAATACCCAACCACATCTGTATAGAAACATAGATCAAATCAATTGTTAGGCCAATAGGCACCTAAAAAAGCTATGAACTAACTGGCTCAAAAAAGTGTCTTCCATGCTAAAACACAGACTGTTAGGACTACGTGGAGATGAATGAATACATTTTCTGTACAAATACATGGAAAACACACAAACTTCAACAAGAACGACACATTTTCTAGAATATACAGATATCTCCGAAACCATGGAGAGAAATATGGCAATCCGTTAACCCAATGAACAGCAGCGGCGGCTGCGGGGTTTGGCTCCTTTCTGTATCATCTTCAGTAACAAAAGAATGGGCTTTCTCTGGCATTGTTGAAAGACTAGTGTGGGACTCTCATCTATTTCATTTCTGGTACGAAACCAATCAACGAATTAATCATAAGTTCTAGAAAGAAAGTATGATGTATCCTTGCTATACAAGAAGGGGGCAAAAGAATGAAAGAATGGAAACATAAAAACAAAAAAGAGGATTTTATGAAGTTAATCCCCCCCTGAAACTAGAAAATCAACAAAATTTCTTCACAAGACATCAACTATCTGACGATGATCTCCAATCTTCTGCTTTGTTCCTACGGCACATGCAATCCGGGCAAGGAAAAGTGTATATTGAATTGTTTGGCCTTTTGAATTCAAATCCTTTTGAATCACAATGTGATCGCATGTTCAACATGTGATGACAGAAGATTTTCCATCTGAAGATTACAACATAATACGAAATAATAAGCATCATCAAAACACAGTTTCAATATTATCAGAATAATGAATATATATATATATAATCATATTTCATTCTTTATTTTTAAACCTGAAAATTAGTCTGTATAACAACCAAAGAATGAAGGTATACTGCTCTCATGTAAACCCATGAGAGCCAGAGGGAAAGTCTCATCCTTAAATAAAACTAGTCTAGATACATAATAGCTGATCCAAATAATGATGAAGGTTGAGGTCATACCCAATACAAAAGGTTCTCGCTTAACATGAGATCTAAAAGAGATTAATATAATACCATTACATTTATCATCACATTTAGGTATGACCTAGCTCAATACAAGGATGAAGATATTCAAATATATCATCATATATTTAGGATATATCATGTATCTGTGATTACCAACACACCATGACATACATAAATATCTATCAATGAATAAATTCAATAATATCATCACAAATTTATGATATATCTCAAATATATTAATAATCATATATATATATATATATATATAATCATAAAAAAATTAGTTTTGTGGAATAAAACATCCACATATATATGTAATATATTTGGATATATTGAGATAGGTGTGAAAATTCAAATATATTTATGATATCATATATTCGGATATATTCAGATATTTTTTACATTATAAAAATTAATATTTGAATCAAATTAATTCAATCTAATTAAATTTAATTTTACTTTTATATTTAATAGATTTGAATAAATTAAAATAACATAAAATCACATATTTCATTAATAATTTATTATCTCTCTAATAGATAAATGAAACTAAATATTATTTTTTAATATATTAAAATCTAATTAAAATTAATAAAAAATATTATATTTTAATACACCAAAATAAAAAATATTTAAAACATATATCTTAAAATAGTAACATAATAATAACATAATATGAATACAACATTAAAAATAAAGGATTATTTCATTTTATTAATTTGATGCACTAAAATATTATTCTATCAAATTAACATTAAATTATTTATCATATAATAAAACATAATTAAATTTAAAATTAGCTTTATTTTTAATAAATTTAAATAGTATAGACATATATGTATATATATATATATATGAATAAAAAAAATCATACTATAATTATATGCATAATAAATAAATAATTTAAATTTTTAATATTATTTATATAGTAAAGTATAATTAAATATAATATTAACTTTTAATTCAATAATCATAATATACCTACAAATAACTTTTAATTATAGTAAAGTATAATTAAATATACCTATAAATAATCATAATATTAAAGTTTTTTTTACAATTTCATGAGTTTTGATTCTTTTGATCTACAAATATTTTATGTTAAAATATTAATGGATATATCATAATATACCTAGATATATCCGTAAATCAAGTTACTTATATATCCAAGATTTTTAATATTCTTGTTACAAGCACACGCATCCATGATTTCAAAAAAAAAAAAAGAGAGAGAGAGAGAGAGAGAGAGCAAAAGCATACTCAATATTGGGATTGGCTAAAAGCAGTGCTAATTTTCGTTTATCAGGCCTGATTGTCTTGGAGTGTCCTCCGTACAAGAATCTTCTATGGCCCATGAGAAAATGAGGGAAGTTTCCACCTTGAGTTGTCACAAATACCTCGCTATGAAGACAGACTGTGTAATCTATTGCAGCCATTCTAGAAGAATAGTTCTGAAAGACAGCAATCTTCATGATGTAAGTCATGGATGTAAGAAATCAAACATGGACGAAAGGAACTGAAAGTCCATTAAAGGGAACCTTCAACAAAGCCAGTTCCTTGTCAGAAGATAAGGTCTCTTTGGTTTGCAAGTTGGGAAACATTTCCAACAATGGTGCCATGTGAGTTTCTGCGTTATATATCTTCCCAGATGCCAAGTAGATGCTGGTTGTTTTGTCAAAACCCATGCCCCTGAGCATCATCCCCACCTAAGATCACGCAGAGAAGGAGATGGGGGGGTATGAGTTGATTACTTGTATGATATGGCAGATGGAGGAGAGCAGTACCTCTAATGGAGTTAGAGGGCACTTGCCATTGAGCCGGATTGTTCCAGGAAGTATGGTCCGTCCCATCTTTGTGAATTTTCCTCTCCAGCCTCTTTCTCTTGCGGCTTTCATGTCTTTTCGTTCTTGTGCTCCGCCATCAAACACGCAGCAAGAGAAAGCCACCATGTCCTGAGCAGCAAGCGAGCATTGAAAAAAGATATCATTTTTTGTCCCATCCATGTGCATGCAAAAAATAGAAAAAATAAAATACCAACATTCTTGATAGAAAAAAAAAATACCAACCTCCTCAAAGCGAAGGTGAACAGAAACGTATTTTCCTCCATGATTCATGCTGTGTTCTTTCATTCTTGCAACCAGAGCTTCTCCGAGGGTTAGTATGGGGCTAGAAAACCTCAAGGCTTCAAAGTTGGCTAGACACCGAAGCTGTTGGACTGCTGGGGGAACATCAAATGACAACCGATTCGCAAAAGGAGAGATCCGTATCACCCTGCTCATTGAAACAACATATGTCACACTAAATATACATGTGTGTGTGCAGGTGTGACCACCACCCCAACACAATAGACTACTAGAAGATAATTGTTAGATAATTATTATTTCACTCATATTTTATGGTTTAGAATATTAGGTTACCATTGCAAGTAGAATGCCTTGAGATTTCGACGATGGCCAGAGAGAGAGACGAAAGTAGAGGTGTCAAACGAGACGTCCAGGGCCGGGCCAGCCCGGCCTATTTTTTTTGAGCACGGCCGTGCTTTCGTGTCAGGCCAGGCACAACACGATTACTATACCGTGTCATGCATGGCCCGGCACGGTTTATCAAAGCCAAGCCCGGCATGGCCGTCCGGCACGGCAGGCCGTGCCGGGTCAGGCCCGTATGGGCTTGATTTAAAAAAAAATTAATTTTTAAATTTTTTTATTTTACTTTATATAAAATATATATTATATAATATATAGATAATGTATAATATATTAAATTTATAAAATAAAAATTGTTAAAAATCTAATAAATTACAAAGTTTAAATTTTTTTATTAAAAATATAATATAAATAAATTATAATGTTTAATATTTAAATTGGTAAATTAATAATTATTATAAATTTGTAACTTGAAAATATTAATAAAGTTTATATTTTTTTTATAATTTAAACTATATTTAGAATATAATTTATTAGAATTAAATTATATAGTTTTAATATTTAAATTAAAATTTTAAATAAAAAAATAAATTAAATAAATAATTTCATTAAAAAAAATTATAAAGTCAAAAAAACAAAAGAAAACCAAATGAGAAATAACCAATCAACCAATAGATACTGAACTAAACAAATACATATTTCAACGTAACATAAAAAAAACGTACAATAAATAAAAAATAAAACATCAAAATCAAAAAGCAAAATCAAGAAAAATCACAAAAATCATCAACTGTGTCTGTGACCATGAAGCATCAAAGATCAAAATCAAGTGGCAATGACTAATAGAATGTAGCATGGCGTACTGGCGTGGCGGTGGCGTGGCACTGACAACTGGTGTCTAGCAACGGGCAGGGAAAACCAGCAACAACGTCAATCATCAATCAGCACACCATGAGCATCATCAACCACAACATCAAGATTACTATCATATGGGTCATCATCATCAGCAATCAACTTCTCCGCTTTCACAGCGAATACAGTCCATGTCCCAACTACAGCACAATCCTGGATGTTAAACCTCGAATCCTCTCAATCCTTCAAATAGATCAAGGCCTCAACAATATCTAGACGTAATCTCGATCTCTTAATCCTCTCAATATCTTGAAGACCCTTCTCCCATTCTAGATTATTCTAAAAATTTATATTATATTATAATATTGATAATTAGTATATAAAAGCTATGATTACATAAGGGAGCATTCATAGTTGTATTGACCAAAATGTTTAAGTTTTATAACATATTTTTTCTTATACATATTTCTCTTTCTATTTTATCTCTCTAAATATTTTTTTCTTGTTAATTTTGTATGTATGATTTTATGAGTGTACCTCTTGTAAGAGGTATGAGTAGACTAAATTAAATAATTGAGAAAAAAAAATTTCTAACCTAAAGTCACACAAATGGAACTAAGGCTATGACTCATGACAAGTGATATCAAGATAGTTGATTTTTTTACTATGACAATTGTTTCAAAGATAAAAAAAAACTATGAGCAAGATATATATGATGCAAAGGGTTGAAAAAATAAATGAAGCACAAATGATGTAATGGCTTCTATGAAAGTTTGAATTAGAGGTATCAAATGGGTCGTGCCGGGCCAGCCCGGCACGTTTTTTCCAGGCCCAACCGGGCTTTCATGCCGAGCCAGGCACGGCACGGAACAATAACCGTGCCATGCCTGTCTCGGCACGGTTTTTTGGGGAATCAACCCGGCACGGGCCCGCGGCACGATTCGCCGGGTTCGGCCCGGTCGGGCCGAACCCTAAATTAAAAAAAATTAGGGTTTCGGCGCACCCGAAACCCTAATTTTAAAAAAAATTAGGATTTTAGCATGCCCAAAACCCTAATTCTAAAAAAAATAGAGATTGGGCGCGCCCGAAACCCTAATTCTAAAAAAAATTAGGATTTGGGCGCGCCCGAAACCCTAATTTTTAAAAAAATTAGGGTTTCGGCGCCCAGTAACCCTAATTTAAAAAAAAAAAATTAAGCACGGTACCATGCCGGGCCAAGCACGGCACGAGGCCCAGTTGGCCTCGGCATGGCACGGCACGAGCCCGGGCACGGGAAATTCCCGTATCATGCCTCGTGCCGGGCCAGGCCCGGTTGACACCTCTAGCTTGAATAACTTAGAAATAACTAGCTATTAGTGAATTGCAAGACACATTTGAGAATATCGAAGATAACATTGATAAGGGAATTGATGTTCAAATATATTAATGACGTGATTAAAGAAATTGAAAAAAAAAATATTGTGCAAATCAACATTGATAATGTCTCTAATTATGTAAATGCTAGAATAAGACTTAAGAAAAAAAAAAGAAAAAGAGTATGGCGGACTTTTTGTGCAGCACATTATATTAATTTGATGTTAGAGAATATTGAAAGATTAAATGTTCATTTTTTTTTGGAAACCAAGAGCTTCAGGGCCCACTTAAGTGGTCCACTACATCCCCTTGGGCCCCCGGAGAAATGAGCAGGTAAGAAATATCCCCAGTACCCCCCACCAGTAAGACTTGAACTATTGACCTCATGGACATTGCCAAAAGTCCCAGCCAGCTAAACTCCTTATGAGAGGGGAGAAAAATTGAATATTCATGATAAATTACTTGTTTGAGCTAGACAAATAGTGAAGTTCATATGTGATCATACTTAGATTTTTAGCTTGATGAGAATATTTATAAATAATAATGAACTTCTTTGTCAAGCAATTACACGGTTTGTTATTTCATTTCTTACTCTCCAAAGTCTTTATAATCAAAAGCAAACTCTAATAGAAATGTTCTCCTCAAAAAATTAGTGTTCAAACAAGTAGGCTAAAAAGATAGAAGATGTGAAAGCTCAAAGTATAGTGTTGGTTGATCCAACTTTTTGATTTCATGTTACTTTTTGCATTAAGATCATTATTTCATTAGTTAGTATCTTGAAAGATATTGATTAAGAAAAAAGACCAATCATGTATTAGATTTATGAGCTACTAAATTCTGCTAAGAAAAAGTTTACATTTAATTATGAGGGCATAAAGAGAAAATATGACCCAATTTTGAGAAAAATCGATGCAAGATGAATTTCACAACTTCATCGACCTTTACATGCAGCAGGTTACTATCTTAATTCTCAATTGTGATATGAAGATAAGTTATCTAATATTGATAAAGTGAGGAAAAGATTATTTGAACCCTCAGTTGGACTCATTTGACCAAGCAATTAGTGAATTTGAGAGTCGTATTATAATTAATTCTCAAATATTAAGTCCTACAAGTTGATGGATACGTTTTGGGGGTTCAATATCAAAGTTGCAAAAGTTAATAATTTGAGTCCTTAGCCTTAAATCAGTAGTATTTTTTATTTTATAAATTTTTATACATATATTTCTATTTCAATGTTAAATAACTTTATTTCATTTTAACACAATTTTTTTTTATTTCATTATTTGCAAATACATTTAAAGGTGTAAAATGGGTCGTGCCGAGCTGGCCAACATGATTTTAGGCCACTCAACTGTGCTACCGTGTCGGGCCAGACACGGCAAGATTACTATACCGTGTCATGTCTGGCCCGGCGTGATTTCTTCAAGTCATGCCCAACACGGCCCACAGGCACGACCAATTTTTTACCATGCTGGGTCAGGCCCGTAAGAATCAATTTAAAAAATAAAAAGAATTATTTTTTTGTTTATAATATTTATGCAATTGTATAATATATAATTAAATAATATTTAAAAATATTTAAATTGTAAATTATAAATATTTGAATAATTATAAAATTTATTTTTTTTTATTTTATTTGTTTTAAATATGTATTAATTAGATTAATCGATTATAATTTATTAAAATTAAATTTTAAATTTTTTAATAAAATTCTTAAATACAAAAATAAAATAAACACAAAATTTCTTTAATAAAAATGATAAAATCACAAAGTCAAACACCCAAACCAAAGCAAATACAATATAAATAAAAATGAGTACAAAATATCAAAATCAAAAATCAAAATCAAACATAACTCATAAGCATAAGCATAACTGTAACATAAGTGACGCTGTCAACGTGTCCAATAATCTTCAATCGTCAGGTATTAAGTGGCAACCTCATCAATAATCCATCAACGTATCATTATCATCCTCAACCTCAATATAAAAATTATTATCATATAAATTATCATCAACAATCAATTCCTCCACTTTCACTGTAGTCCTTGTCCCAGCATGATCATGAATGTTAAACCTCAAATCTTCTCAATCTTTCATGCATGTAAAGACTCAATAATATTTGGACCTAATCTTGATCTCATATCTGAAATCACATTCACTACGATAAAAAAAATAAACTCTGATATTACACTCGATACCAGAGAAGTCAGTAGATTACATGTCTTCTTAGATAGTAAGGAAAAGATAGACTCATATGATTTTTACCACTGTAATATATCAAGATTCATAATATTAGAATATAATAGAATTAAACAGTAATCAGTATTTAAATACCGAAAGAACTCGCTCTTATTTGATGGTCCACCCCGTGGTTTTCTCCTCGCTAACTGAATGAAAAAATCATCTCCGAATATTGTATCCATGTCCGTATTCACGGTATTACTACTACTACCACTATACTTAGTATCGTAATATGTGAAAAGATCAGTTAACTTCTCGTAAATAAACTCTTCTTGTGAGTCTTTCAGGTTCATGCACGAGGAAATATAAGTCAAAATATTATTTACCCCTTCCACCTTAATCCTAGGGTCCATGCATGCAACGAGATAATAAAGAGATAGAATGATAAATCAGTACTTTAAGTACTTGGTTTTCATCTCTGCAACTATATGGCTAAGTGTCGGATCAGCTCGATACTTCCTAAATATGCTACTAATGTTATATATGCACCTGAGTACAATGCAAGTCATGAAAGTATAAACCAACGAACACATGTTCATTGTGTTATAAAAAATCTTCAGGAATTTCATAAATAAAATTCATGTAGCCCAATCTGTATCGTTAATAACAATTTCATCACTCTTACTTTTAACGTAATCGGATATCACGTGCTCGTATCCAACACATGACTCTAACATCATGTACGTATAATTCCAATAATATCTCACATTCGATTAGAATTTCTTCATCTTAAGATTTACAGACAAACAGAGACTACCAAACTATTATTTGTGAGGCGTGCGAATATATTTTAATAAATTACGTATGTTATCCAAAACGAGAAAACACACATTTATCCCTACTTGTACAATCAAGTTAATCAATTGACACATATATTTGACATAAAAAATCTCTTATATTGATACGTCTCTATTCCTAACATACATATTAATCACTACTCCATTATTAGATCCGTTATCGAATATGATACTAAAAATTTTATTTTGAATTTTATATTCTCTAAAGATCATCATACACTCAAAAATGACTGGACCATCATAAGGATGAAAAATCCCAAAGAATCCTAAAATTTTTGTATTCATATTCCATTTAGAATCTACATAGTGGGCGATGAGACATGCATAAGATGAATCATCATAACTAGTTCGGATATCAGACGTCACGGACATCACTCCACTATGTGCTATAAATTCATTAATTATTATTTGTCATTACTAGATGCTATTAATTTTAATTATTATAAAATTTTAGTATGTCATTCCTAGATGTGGACCTAAGAATCCTATTATAAGCATGCTAAAAATATGTCTGCATGATGCTCACTATCATTGAATCTTTCGAAAATCTCATCAAAAGAATCATCAATGTAATAAGTTTGATCATGCCTTTCATACCGAACTCACTGTAATATATGAAGGAGATAAACTTTGAGACTGAACTGGATTCAGCCTCAAGTAATATCATGCTAAGTTGGTTTTGCCTAGGATCTAATGTACCATATTTTTTGGTGCATATTTCGGCATGCCTCTTAAGGTATCCGGTATTAAACGCACTCTTACAAGTAGAAATTTTCTTACAATATTTACACAGTATTATTTCTTCTTCATCACCCCTAATATTTTTTTTATTTTATTATATTAAAATGAGTCCAAACTATATAAGTTCTCCTAATTTTTTTATTTTTTAAATATTTGGGTTGAGACGACCGGAGAAATAAAAATTTCAGCAACCTCAGACTTTTGTGAATTTCAGCAGCCTAGGATTTTCATTTTTCAAATTTAAATTAATTTCATTGGTATTTATCATTTTTTTTTGATTATTTTAAACAAGAGGATAGATTAAAGAGAAGAAAGAGAGATAAAGCAAAAAACTAATTATTTTTAAATATTAATTATTATGTTAAGACTTAAGAATTTTAGTTAACAAATTAAAAAAAACAAAAATACTCATAAAACAGTGTAAAGGTAAAGCACGTGTACCAAAATTTTAACTTTCAAAGTGAAGCCCGAGTTGCAAGTCTCGAAAAGTCGAGCTAAAATTCTGATAAATAGAATTTTAGGAGAGAAATATGAGAAAGAGAATTTATGTTTTTAAAAAATATAAAAATTAGAGAGAAATGAGCGGCTTTTATAGAATAAAATTAAGAATTTTTTTAAAGTATTTTTTTTATTTTTTTTTATTTTATTGATTTTTTTTGGGTAGAATCAGGTAGGCATCGGATTCTGCCTCATATCCATTAGAGGCAAAATCCAACGGCAAAAATTCAAAGTTTTTTATTTTTTTATTTTTTTATTTTTTATTTTTTTTTTAATTTTGAACCGTTGTGGATTGGGGGAAGGGGGTAGAATTGGACTCTAACCCAGGTGGTTTCCGAAAATGTTAGGCTCAGCTTCTACCGCTGGGGTAGCTTCTCAGCTCGTGTCGAGGTACCATGCTAACAGGCCACAGTACCATACCGAGCCAAGCACAACACGAGGCTCGGTTCACCTCGGCCCTCAGCACGACACGGCACGGTTCATGTCGTGGACAGGCATGACACGAGCACAAGCATGAGCACAAGAAATTCTCATACCGTGCCAGGTTGAGCACGACCAAATCATGTCATGCCTTATGTCGGGCCAAGCCGGGTAGGCCCTGTTGACACCTCTAGATACATACAAAAAAATAAATTTGAACATCAAAGATTGAATGCTCTAGTATATGTAAGATAAAATAATAAATTGAGAGAATGAAATCTACAAAAAAAATAAAATGTTGATTTGATTTCGTTAGAGAAGATTGATTCGAATGATGAGTAAATTACGGAGAAAAAATATCTCATCCTCCCCCTTGATCTTTGTTGGCTTCAAGATGATAAGTTATTTAATGTTGATGCTATTATAGTCGTGTCATCCAACTCTCAACAGACTCAAGCATCATCAGATCATATGATTTCTTCAAATTCATACAAAATAAGATTTAATAAAATACTAAGTATATAAAAAATTAAAATCATAAATTTGATTAAGGCGTACATCTTAATGCTTCGCGGCTTACGCCTCACCTCACGAATATTAAAATATCTCACCTTATGCTTTCCCCTTTTAAAATATTAGTTACTGCTGCAAATTATAATCTTGGTGCATGTCATCATTTAGCAAGTGAAGTGCAACATTCCTACAACCTGTAGGCAAGTTGCTTATATATATATATATATTTGAAATAATGAAAGTTAAAAACATTGTATTCTCTTAAACTTTCAAGTTACAATTATAATATATTTTCTTTAATAAAGTATTTCTCTCTTTCTAACCTTGTGTGTAAAATTTTATAGGTATAACTCTGGTAAGACAAAAGAGTATGATGACTTAGGCAATTAGGAAAAAAAATTCTAACCTAAAATCACATCCATAACACTAGCATTTGTGATACATACACAAGAATGTTGCAACTGCAGGCTGCAGTGTTGGTGCATGTCAGCATATAGCAAGATAAGTGCAAAACCCCTACTACCTATAGGCAAGTTGCAAATATATATATATATATATATATATATATATACACACACACACACACACACACAAAATATTTAAAAATATTAAAGTTAAAAAATAAATAATATTTGAAAAAAATCTATAATTTAAAAGTATAATGTAAATTAAAATATATTAAAAAAAATAAAATATTACATACGTTTTAATTTAAATTGACAATATAATCTTTGAAAATGAAAAGAAATAAAATTTTGAAGCCGTAAAAGTATTAATATGTTTATAATGTTGATTGTTGGATGATAATTATTATTTATCACTATGATTTTGACTTTCACGACTAAGTTTCATCATGTAAATCATCTACAACTAATGACGGTGCTTAGGTTTGATCTTGATGACTCATTTGTATATCTTCTCAATCATTTAAGTATGCTAAAACTTATATAATATATGATTATAATCTTTTCCTCATTTCTAAAATAATATTAATTATCATAAAAATAGATTCTGATATTATACTAGACACTGAAAGATTATGTAATTCACGTATTATTTTAGATAATACAAAAAACTTAAATTTGTATGATTATCACCAATTTAATATATTTAAATTTTTTATATTATTCTAGGACAAGAAATAATAGCAATCGACATCAAATTATCTCAATAACTCAAAAATTCAACATACTCTATCATTTATCTCTAACTAATTAAATAAAAAAAGTCATCATCTCAAAATATATTATTAATCTTCATAATAGAAGGTTCACTACAACTATCATTATTATTTTCATAATAGTTAAATAATTTTTTTTATTTTTAGTAACCCTTACCCTCTACTTCTTGTGATTGGTTAATAGAAGTACCTGTATATTTCATAGTATTTTATACTCTTTCATTTTTACTATAAGATCAATACATGCAACTAATAAATAAAAAGATGAAATGATCGCCTAGTATTGATTAATATCTTCTTTTTATTTTAATACTCATTTCACCAAATTATGAATATTCTCTATATTAATTTAACATACTACTCATATTGCATTTGTATCTAAATGCAATCCATAATATGAGAGTATATACAGACAAACACAAGTTCAATATATAAAAAAATTTTATGAATATAAAAAATAAAAATCTTACAATTCAATCTAATTTAATAATTATTTCATTAATTTTATCATTAATGAAACCGGATATAAGATATTAGTAAATAATACATAAATTCAATATCATCAAGCATATTGAATTCCAATAACATCTGACATCTAGTAAAATATTATCTTTTTTAGGTTTACTGACTTACATAAATTATAAAGTTTTTGTAGATTGCTAAATATTTTAATATATTTTAATACATGTCAAATTATAGGTTTACTGAATTACACAAATTTATTCAAATTTTTGCTCTCATCCTTCTACCTATATTATGATAATTCATACTAATTCTTCTAGAAACACCAATACCCTAATTTCTATCAAATTGAATTATGATTTAATTTTATTTTAAAATTATTCTATCAAAATACAATCAGAGTTTCCACCCAAAAAGAAACCTTGTCATCATCAATTGACTATCGCTTAATCGCCATGCCAACCACCATGCAACCACATGTCAATTGCACCAACAATCTACCATGCTAAATGTTTCGATGAACAATTGGATATGTTACAACTTCGATGGGTTCCCCATTATGTGACCCACATTGCACACTTTCACTTTGTGCACCTCCATTACATGTTTCTCTACTATAGGTAGGCACCTACTGAAACAACAATTGTGGGTTGTTGCTACCATAATATACAATTTACTCATGGTTATACAAAATATTATTTATAGTTTACCAACCCCAAGTGTGATATCATATTAAACTTTAATACAAATAAATTAAAATAATACAATATCATTCAATGTGAAATCCATATATTAAATATTACTATATAATAAAAATAAATAATTGTGACAACCCACAAGTTAAGAGCTCATATCAAAAATACAAAAACATAAAAAAAAATAACAAAATTACAATATCATGAATTTGATTTAAATATGTTCGATACTTTTTTTTGATTTATTGAGGAGTCGAAGGTTTATTATTGATTCAACCAACATCAATTTGAAAAGTTTCTAATAAAAGAATATATATATATATATATACACACACACAATTAAAATAATAGAAAAATATAACTATTAAATTAAAAATATCAAAAATAAATAAAATGAATTATTATTTTCTCTCTATAAGATCAAGTATGATACAAGATACAAAGATAATTACAAAAATTAAAATACTTTTATTTTGGACACTTCATTGGCACAAGAAAAAGGAAAAATAATGAACAAGAAGAAATGAATGATAAATTTTTATAGGAAGTGCACATTCCCGCTTATCCAAAATTCCAAATCCATGCTAAAAAAGAACACAGTTTCATAAAGTAATAATCAATGACAAAAACTTAATAATCATTGGTCATGCCATGCATAATTTTGTTTAACATATCAAAGAAACTGATTTTTTCTATTTACCTCCATAAAACCAAAAAATAAGCAAGTTGGGATTCAGGTGAAAGACATTTGAAACACAGCTTACTCACTTTTCTTCTAATAATTTTGGTAAGACAACATCTCCAAAATAATGAATAGGCGCCCATGCTTTTATCTTGAAGTTGTAGACATTGCTCATATTGTAATCAAATCGAGCCATAAGAAACTCTGGAATCTTATTAACAACATGCACTTCATCTTTCAAAATGCTGACAAAATAATCTTCATCATAAATATCTCTAAATTTACTGCACAAGTCACAGTGGCAAGCCTGAATTAGCATATAAATCAAACACTTTGAAGATAAAATCAGCAATTCTATGTTGACCTCGAGCTCATAGTTGAAACTTGAGTTTGATTTAAGAAAATGTCTTGAGTTGTTGACAAACCTTGGATCTTTCCAGATACTATGATAATGAAAATTTGGAATTACAAGAGTCGCATTAAGATATCCTGCCACAGCAACTGAATTGCATATCTGCACAATCAGCACCAAGAATAAGAAATGGAATAAACCAGTCATTGTGATGTACAAAAAAAAAAGCACAGGAAAGGAGAGGATAGATACCAACCGATGTCCTCTGTTGATTGAGCCCACCATTTGCTTCAACATATATGTAGCCATTGGACTCAGGCAAGCCTTCCATCAAAAATACAATATTCATCATATTTATTAACTTAACAAAAATACATGATAAAGTATCAAGAAATTTTATCAGGGGTATTAGACAATTGCTACACTAGGAACGTAACACAATGAATAACCACCTGAAAAAACTATATTTATGCGACTTCTTATTAAAATAAAATGATTTTATATTTAATAAAATTACATTGATATGTTAAAAATGATGGGACAACTATTAAATCATTAAAATTATTAGTTTCATATTAAAGTCAAGGCAAATTTAAACACAATAACTCTATATAGGAATAAATTCTAATTTCAATGTCATGTTCATGTCTTCCACTTTTTTTATATAAAATATAAAAATATGATTAATTCATCAAAAATATATAAATGTTACATGTCAGGAGAGTACAAGTAATGATAAACATATAATAGATATTATAAATCTATATGATGAGTGATAATTCTTGCTAATTACTATCATTTGCTAAGAGGTGGTATCCAATGAGTTGAATTACCCTACCCAACTTGTGGTCTAGCATGACTATTGTAGAAAGATTAGAGGTATCAACTAGCTCGTGGCACGGCATAATTCAATCATGTCTGGCATGGTTTACAACCGTGCCTGAACATGCCAGCACGACCCAACTCAATGGCCTGTGCAGACCAATTTCGGCCCAATTGGTTAAACCGGATAGCCTGATCATGATCCAAGCTAGCCCAGCCAAACCCAAGCTAGACTAGACCAAACCCAAGCTAGTCTAGCCAAGCCTGCCCCAACTTAGCATGAACCAGCATGACTCGCACAAAAGCCGTTCAACGGGCTATGCCGAGCTATCCCTTTTTAGAACTCTAATAGCACGGCACAACCCATGATAAATATCATGTCATACCTGACATGACAAGGCACACTCAATAATAAATATCATGTAATATCTAGCACAGCATGGCTCATTTGACACATTTAAGAAGGATATGTCAGCATTACACAAATGATAAGCTCATTGTGCACTCTTACATTTGGAGCACATCAAACCAGTGGGGGATCCCTCAACGATATAGAATTTTGGCACATGACCTATAACTTATGATTCACTAACCATTTAATTAAAATGAATCTTCGACCAATGATATCATTTGATAATTATTATATAACTAATATCAACATTTGTAACAATCATAAAATTAATATTTTTTTATTTTTCACTTTTACCTCATGAATCTATACAAATAAATTAATTATAATTATTTATCATATATCCTCTTTCTAGTCTTTATTCTCTTTATTTCTCTTTCTAAGTCCTAACTTTCCATAAATTTCAAATTTAAACATATTTATTAAGCATCAATAATATTATAATCCGAATGATAAAAAAGTAAGCCACTTAGTATTGGAGATACAAGTTTGATCCCCAAAAATATTAATACATATCCCAGGTATATTTTCTAATTGTGCTACTCATATTATTGGAACGAGTGTCTTATATATTCCAACCTCGAGGCCTCAAGACCACATATGAGCTAAAAAATTATATGAATTGAATTTGAGAGAGGAAAAGATAAAGGATTAAATAAATACATTTATGAAGCAATAATACTACAAATGATCAATATTAATAAGTTCAGGTTAAGATATTTTTTTTATTATGTAATTTAATTATTGGGAGAATTATGTTTTAGTGCATCATTCATAAAAAAATTTAAAAAAAAAAAACTTGAATTTTAACATTTAAAAGATATGCTTCATCAAGCTTGTGGTTACCTAAAGCTAGTTTATTTTATTTATTTTGTTTATTTTGTTTTAATATTAAATAAAAATATTAATAAAAAAAATTAGTTTATTTTGTTTAAAATTAAGGATATTTTCATATTACTATAAATGAGTATACCATAAATTAATTACTTAAAAGTTTGGTGCACCATTTTTTAAATATTAAAACTTAGATTTCTTTTTTTATTATTTTTTTATCAATAATATACCAAAACACAATTCTCTTTGATTTATTCTCTTTCTTTTGCTTCTCTTATAACTTATTTTTATATTATCATAGCAAATAGTATTATTATATGTGCAAGGGGCATGATAATATCACTATTAAGTTTATTTTTTAACAATTTTTTTTCTAACAAGGTTTCAAGATGATTTAATTTTAGTTAATTATTTAATAAAATAACTAAGCCGTACATTATTTTCTCTTATTTTGAAATATCTATAAAAAACGCTTATATATAGAGCAAAATGATTGAAGCAACCCACATGAGTTGGATGCTACTATCAAAAAGAAAAAGAAAAGTAAAAAATAACAAAAAATAAACAACAAATTCATATATAAAATACATATATATTTACATTAATCAATCATCAAGAAGCAAAAAGTAAAATTTACAACTAATTTTAAAATTTATTTGAATATTATAAAAATAGATATGGTAATTATAGTAAGCATTCAAGTACAAAGATCGATATCAAATTTCAATATGATGAATTTTTTATTTAGTTAGCTAAAAATAAATAATGAGATGATTCATTAAATAAATATGAGCTATCAAAATGTTTAAAAATTAATTACTATATTATGCTATCCCAAAATTATATGATAAATTTTAATATTTTGAGTTGAAAGATATCAATAACTTTTGAGCCCTCAAATTGAATCCTATGGCTCAATTACATGAATCCAATAACTGTTGGATTTTGATACTATTTAATATTTTAAACAATCAAAAAAAAATTAATAAAAAAAATATAAAATTGAGTATGTCCTATTTTATGTCCTATTGAGTATGTCAATTGAGTATGTCCTATTTGTAACTTTTTATATTGTCGCTCTAAAATTGAGTATGTCTTATTTTTTGTCAATTTTTTTAATAATTTGCAATTTGAATATTATGAAGTGTCTGTATTAGCTTATTTTTCGTCACTAAGCTAATACCGACACTTCATAATATTAAAATTGCACACATAAAATTAAAGTACACGTAATAATTATTACATTAATAAATTAATTAATTAAAAATTAATTTATTTAATAAATATTATTGATTGTTACATTAGTAATTGTTATATTTATAGATAAATTAAAATAAATAATAATGAATTAAAAAATACTTCTCTACTTCTATTTATAGTACAATGTCATCAATTAAAAAATTATAAATAATAAAAATAAGACCTGGATATAGATAATTATGATAATATGACCAAGAAATTTAAGACCAAAACTAAAACTAAAATTAGAAAAACTTCAATAGTCTGAATAAATTTACATTGATAAAAATAAAAAATAAATTGAATATTAAAAAAAATTAACATAGTGTGTGTGTGTGTGTGTGTGTGTGTGAGTAGTGGTAAAACTGACCATCTTCAAAGATATATTGATCAAGGCACCAATAAATATGATATAGTAGATCCCAAACAAATTAAACTTAATAACAAAATCTTTAAAGTTTGATCAATTTTAAATTCATTAGCTCATTCATTTAATACAATGAGTTTAAAAGTAAATGTATAACAAAATTAATTACTGGCATAAATCTTCCAATTCTATTTTCAGAACGTCCTATAGTAATTAATATAATATAAATAATCATCTAACCTAATTATCATAGAATTTCAAGGTACATCAGTAAAGATGATATAACAAATTATTTTAAATTAAAAGAATAATTAATAATTAACGAACTTAAAAAATATAATAAAGTAATATCCATGATATTCAACATTTGGAATAGTCACAATGATATTTAACTTACATGTCTCACTGCTTATAATATAATTGCTATGTGAAAACAAAATAAGTAAATTATAAGATTTCTTAAGATCATTTATTTTCATGATGATCACACCATATATGTGTGTCTAGCAAAGATATTTAGGAAATATAGTATTCAAAATAAAATTTTTAGTAATATATTTGATAATAGTTCAAATAACAATTTTGTCATTAATATATTTGTGAGAATCATTCAACGCATATTCTTAGATAATATTTTTCACATTAAATACATATATCATATAATTAATCATTTAGAGACAAGTCTTTAGATGATGCTTTTCATTTTAAGTGTATATATCATATAATTAATCATTAAAGATAAAACCTTGGCACAAGCGAGAATGAAAATTAATTTTCACCATATTAAAAAATATAAGAAATTTATTAAAATATCTTAGAATATCTAACAGACAACAAGAATTTCATACTCTATATTTATCGATTGATCTAAAAAAAAATTTCAAACAATACATCATTAAAACTATACATGTTTGATATTAGGATTATATATTAGCTACCAATATATAATATCCGACTAAGTCAAAAATAAAAATAATAAACTTATTATTAATAATTTAAATTAAGAGACATGAATTTTTTTTTAATTTCTTAAAATATTTTATGATATGACAAATATGTATTTATCTGTATATACACTAACAAATTACATTGCATTTAAGTACATATGTGGTATTAATAATATATTTAATAAATATAAAGGACATCCTAATTTTAGTATTTTAGATACTAAAATAGAAACCAAATATTTATAATATTTGTTCTTCATTTTATCTAGTTAATGTTTGGTTGCATGTATACATCCCATGGTTAAATGAAAAGAGTTGAAAACACCATAAATACCTATTTACCTACAAGAACCAAATAAAAAAATCAGATAATTAAACTCGCATTAAACTAGATCATATATTTATATATTATGATATTAAATATGATAGTTATAGTGAGGTTTTGAGGATAAATAATGATATCACATTCAAAGACAATAACGTTATTATTCAAATAACTAAGGACAAATGATAGAATAATCCATTGAATTAAAACGAACTATCTCAGTACTTAGATATAAATTATTATTTCATCTTATCACATAATAATAATAATAATAATAATTTATATATATTAAATTGATAAAAATCATACAAATCCACTTATCACATGTTATCTAAGATTACAAGTGATATACTAACTCTTCTGGTATCTTGCGAAGCATTAGAATTTATTTTTTATGTAGCTACAAATATTATTTTAGATAAAAATTCAAGACTCTAGCCAAGTATTATAAAAGTAACTCCATTCACAAAGAACTACATAGATTCAAGGATGTGTATTTAAGATAATATTAAAAGGTGACTGATAGATGATGACACATACATAAAGGTGTCAAATGGGTATGATATCCATTTGACTAAGCTTTGCATGACCCATTTGGCCACAGCTAGGCAGATGCCACAGATCCATGCCAAGTTATGTCAAGACATGTCGGATCATGCCAATTTAGGGTAGGGTAGTGAGAAATTTGAATTGAATGTTCACAATTAAAATATTTTAAAATTTTAATTTTATATTAATGCAAAATCAAAATATTATATTTACATATCAAAATAATATAATTAAAGTGACAAAAGTGCATGTGCAATATGAATTATATATTTATATTGCATTATAAAATTAATTGAATTAAAATAAAATTAATAACTACAAAAATTATGTATAATTCAAATCAACTCAAAAATAAAATCACCCAAATAAAAAAATATTCCAGAAACATAATATCAATATGACACAACATAATATGAAACCTAACTGACAAAATTTAAAAAAACAAATTATCATATAATATTTAAAAAATCCAAAATAATATGAATTAATATTTATAGTATGGTAGTGTGGATACAAATTATCATCATCATATATACATTTGAAGGTATATTTGGTGTGACCTCATTATATAATTATAAGTACCTCTACAATCTATTAGTCATCATCAGCTAACAACTCTTTTATTTTATCTTAAATATCCAATCTTGAATCTTCCTAGTTTTCGTGCATGTAAGTACCTCTACAACCTATAATTATAAGTTCAATCTCCTATCTGAAATAATTTTGACTATCATAAAAAAAATAAACTTGAATAATAGACTAGACACTAGAAAAATCAATAGATTACGTATCATTTTAGATAATACGAAGTAAGTAATTTCGTATAATTTATATCAACTCAAAATATTTAAATTTTTATTATCATTATATGAAAAGATAAAATAATAATCAATATCTAATAACCGAGATAATTTGCTCCTATTAGACGATATCATTACAACTATGATACATAATACCATAATATATAAATATATTCTTAACTTTTCATAAATAAAACATTCAAGTTTATCTGGCTAATTCAGGCGAATAGATATATATTTTTAAGATTTTCTACTTTTACACATTAACTATATGATCCATATAGACAGCCAAGTAATACAGAGTAGAAATAGAATACTAGTATTTTTTATTCTTTGTTTTTATCTCGACAATCATAGCACTAAATGCATTATATCCTTATACATGCTAAACATATTTTTAATATCGTGCATGCACCCCGATGCAATACAAGTGATGGGAGTGTGCACAAACACATATCCATCATATCATAAAAATTATTTAAAATTTTCATAAAATAAACTTATATATCCCAATATGAATCATCAATTATAAGCTTACCACTCTTACTATTTACATAGTCAAATATCACGTATTGATAACAAACACATAATTTTAAGATAATGTAGATATAATTTTTATAGCATCTCACACACTAAACAATTTTCATTCATGCATGTACTATTAGATTAATTACATGACATATACATCTAACATGAAAATTTTCAACTAAATGCTCATCTCTAATAATCCTAACAAACATATTAATAACTATTAAATTAACAGAAGCATTATCTAAAATATTACTAAATATTTTATTCTAAATATCATTTTTCTTAAAAATTCTCGTCATACACTTATATATATGAAGATCGTCATGAGGATAGATGTTCTCATAAAATCTTAAATTTTTTTATTAGATTTTCATTTAAAATTTACAAAGTGAGCAATAATACATGTGTTGATACATCATCGTGACTAGTCTAGATATTAAACATTAAGAAAATTATTTCATTATATTTTTAAAATTCATTATGTTATTTTTATTATGTTATTTTTATTATGTTATTTTTACTTATGGACTTATAAATCATACAATAAGCATGCTGAAAATATGCATGAATAATATTGACTATCCTGATATCCTCCAAAAATATACTCAAAAGACTCATAATCATAATCAATATGGTTGTTTTCCATTTCATAATCATTGTGGTATACTTTGAGAGGAAAAACATAATTCAGTCACTCAATGATGTTGAATTTAATCTAACTTCAACGATTCAGCCACTCAATTAGATTTCTTTGGAATCTAATACACCAAATTTTTTGGTGTATTAATCAGCATGCCTCTTAAGGTGACTAATATCATATGCACTCCTACATATATATTTTGTTATAAAATATATATTATGTTAATTATTCTTTGACATCCATAAAATTTTTATTTTTTATCTTAAAATAAGTACATAAAATTGAAGTTCGCCTAATTTTATATTTTTTAGGCAAATAAGTTTATAGTCAAAGCCATTGAAAAAAACTTAATTTTAATCTCAAACTTTTCAATCAAATTTTTGTTATTATCTATATTTACGTTAAATTAATTATCATTAAGTCATTATTTATCATTTTTTATTTAAATTATAAATATTATTTTATTTAATAACACAATATAAAAAAAACTAATAAAAAAATTATTTATCATAATCACAATCATGTTATTTTGTTTGGATAGAAGCTTGCGCCCTACAGTTGTATTCCACTTTTCACCAACTATTCTTTTTTTTAACTTGCTAGACTATGCCAACCTAAGAAGCACAGACACGAACACGGACACGGGGATACGACACGACAGGATACGGGGACACGGCAAATTCTAAAAAACTAGGATACGGATACGACTAGGATACGGCATAATAAAAAAATAAAAATAAAAATAAAAATTATTAATTATAAATATTAAGTATTTTATAAAATTTATTAAATTAAATTAAATTAAATTAAATTAAAATATTTTATTATATAAAATAAATATATATTATTTATTTTATAAAATAAAAATATTTTATTTTATTTTATTTTATAAGATAATATTTATATTTATTTTATTTTATAAAATAATATTTTATAATTATATTACATAAAAATAAATATTTTTTATTTTATTTTATAAAAATATTTTATTTTATGCCCCTGCCTCTCCCCTCAAGCACGCCCGCCCGCCCCTGCCTCTCCCCTCAAATTGTGCCGCCCCTTCCTCTCCCCTCAAATCACGCCCACTCCCGCCTCTCCCTCAAATCGCGCCCGCCCCCTGCCAGTGGCCAACGTTGGCCACCGACGTCGTCGGACGTCGGGCACTATAGACGTGGATACGGCTGCCGACGCAACCATCCGATACGCCACGTGGCGTATCGGATATGGATTGTGTAATGATACGCCACATGACGTATCGGACACGTATCCGTGTCGTGTCCACGTGTCCAGGTGTCGGACACGTGGACACGGCTGTAGGGAGCCGTGTCCGTGCTTCCTTGATGCCAACCACCAATACAAATAATTAACAATAAAAAATAAAAATTCTATATGTGAACTAAAGATTGAACTTAGAAGTAGAAAGAATAGAGAAAAAAAGAAGAGAAAAAGAAAGAAAATAATAAATTCAAAAAATTTTAATTCTCTATTTATATTTTTTTTATATTACACTATTTTTTGTTTTTTTTTAAATGGGCAAAAAAATAACATACATCAGATTTCTATTTGTAGTCATTGAAAAAAATTATGGCGATAGATTTTCCAAAGAAACTTAATTTTAGGTGAAACGAAAAGCAATAGGCCACAATTATCACTTTCCATTGTTGAGACCCATCAAATAAAAATATAATGGGAAGGCCACATAAGCTAAATTGCCATTTTTTTTAAAAAAAATTGGGTCAAGACTCGGGACTCATTAGTCCTGTCATGTGACCCATAACCCGTATCTAGAATCCGATCACGAGTAATGGGTCATGTGCCTATGGATCATACCAAAGGGTCAAGCACACAAATCGTGTCTAGCCTAGCACGAGGCATGGCTGGCCATGACCCAACACTACATAAGTCATGTATCATGTTGGCACGACCCCTCGTAACGTGTCTAGGCTACCCATCCCACTTGACACTTCTACCCAAATGACATCAATAATAGTAAGGCCAAAACTAACATCAACTTTAAAATTAGACATGACAATCTAAATTATACTATATACATACTGATCACAAATATTAAATGACTGACATGAAATGCAATGCATATTTTTTTGGTGTACTAATGTTCTTGTTTACTTCAAATATTCATTTTATTCATATTTTGTATATGCTGTTGTGATGTGTGAGCCAAAAGTGAAATATATGTTTTTTAGTGAGTTATAGATTTTATTTATTTTAATTTACAATGTGGTACAATTTAATTTTGATATTTATATCTTTAAAAATTAAATTTTACTTAAAAATTAAAACTAAAAAATAAAAGTTGGAGCTCACTGTAATTATATACCAATAGCATTGTGGCACTTGGCACTGACTGTTAAGTGCCACTACCACAGCCCATAGTGTCACAATGCCAGTACAGGCCACTACACTGCTAGTGGCACTGCACACTAGAAGCAGGCCACTAGCAACTAGCAAGGCCAGTGGGTGCATCTGTGGGTCATGGCCCATGGGGCATAGGGTGAGGTCTTAGGGATTGGATCAATACGAGCGAGACCCGGCACAACCTAATACACCCAATTCAGAAAGTCAGGCCATTAGGTTATTTCGAGCTAACCTACCACGTGGTAGTGTCAGCACGACACAGCCCATGCACCAAACTAAAGGTATCAAATGGGTCAGGTTGGGCATGCTCAATTTTTGGTGGCCCAATAGGGCTACCTTGTCGTGCCTGTCACGGCCCAACTTGAGCACGTCTCGGCCTGGCACGGCCTACAGGACCAACTAGTACCAGGTTCGAGTCTGGTCATGCTTGCATATGTTGGGTCGGGCCTGGTTTAGGCTGTTTTGGGCTTGGATCAAGCTGTTTCAGCCCGTTATGAATCATGTCATTTCAAAATTCAAAATAAAAAAAATATAAATTTTAATACTAAATTAAATAATTAATTAAATATTAATATTTAATTAAATTAATAAAATAAAAATTACTATCATAACTCATAACTAAGAACTAAAAACACGTATAAATTACAATATAATATAACAAGATTAAATCTTTAAAAAATAAAAATCAATATATTAATTCAAAGATAAACAGAAACTCATAAACATTAAAATTAAACATAATTCACATAAATAACTGTCTAAATAAACAAAAAATATAATAACAAAAAAAACAGAAAGCTCGACTTCAAAGTTAAATTACAAATTAGAAAAATAAATTAAAAAAAATCCAAAAAAAAATAAATCACGTCAGCATATGATAGTATCAATATCATTTGCGGTAGGTCGTAGGCTATATAGTAGGCTCTATCTTCAATCATCATTTAAATTCCATGAATCATCATCAACAATCAATTCTTTAACTCTTGTTATAGTTGCAGTACTAATATCTCAATAATATCTGAGCATATTTTGGATCTCCTATCTTAAATCACAATCATTGAAACAGAAAAAATAAACTTCAATATTATGCTCGATACCGAAAGAGATAATAGATCTCATGTCATCTTAGACAGCATGGAATAGGTGAACTCATTTGATTTTCACCACTATAAAATATTAAGATTCTTATTATCGGTATATGATATGATTGAATAATAATCAATCTCTAAGTACAGAAACAGATTACTCATATCTGATGGTTCACCTCATCATTTCTCAATTGCTAACTAAATGAAAAAGTTATCATTTTCAAATATAATATCTATGTCTATATTCGAAGCCTCACTACTACTACTACCATTATTAGCATCAAAGTATGTAAATAACTAATATCCAATCTATTCATTATTATTATATTGATATTTGATAACTATCCCCGAAATCCCTCAAAACCCTACCCTTCCATCTTCTACGAAAATCCAGTCTAGATAGGCTTGGATCAAGCAATGAAGATTAGTTTTATGCACTTTGAAACTAATTGCGCATTGTTGTTTCTGGGTTTTTCTTAACTTAAATGGATTTAACGAGATCACCCACTATAAATGCTGAAGTGATCAAAACCCTAGCTACTCTCGATACCTCCCCCAAAAATCCTTTGGAACTCCTTCAAGCTCAGAAATGCACTGATGTCTCCCCGAGATGAATCCATAGAAAGTTGGTGTAAATATGTCAAAAAATCAGGTCGGGCCGGCCCAGCATGAAGCACTATTCGGCCATGCCTGGCCCGGCACGGAAATTTTCCATGCCCATGCCCCTGTCGGGCCCGCTCACAGCCCAAACCATGTCGTGTCATGCCGAGGCCTACCGAGCCAGGCACAACACAGTACCTTGGCCCGTTGGCACGGTACCTCGGCACGAGCCGAGAAACAGCCCCAGCGATTGAGCCCGATGGATCTAGAAACCACTCGAGTCTGATTCCACCCCCCCCCCCAATCCCCAATGGTTCAAAAATTTTTTAAAAAAAATTAAAAATTTCGAATTTAAGCCGTTGGATTTCGCCTCCAACGACTATGGGGTAGAATTCGATAGCTCACATGATTCTACCCCAAAAAAATTAATAAACTATTTTAAAAAAACTTTTTTTAAAAAAATTCTTATTATTATTCTATAAAAGCCTCACCCCCTTCTCTCTAATTTTTATATTTTTTAAAAACATAAATTCTCATACTCTCTCTCAAATCTCTCTCCTAAAAGTCTCTTTCTCGAGATTTCAGCTTGACTTTTCAGGACTCACAACTCGGGCTCAACTTTAGTTGGTATTTGCATTGGTCTTTGGAAGTTGGATTTGTGGTGCACGTGTTTTACCTTTATACTATCTTACGAGTATTTTTTTTTTAATTAGTTAACTGAAACTCTCAAGTCTTAATATAATATTTAAAATTATTAGTTTTTTATTTTCTTTCTCTCTCTCTCTGCTCTATAATCTATCATATTATCTAAAAAAACTAAAAATTGACAAATACTAATGAAATTAATTTAAATTTAGAAAATAAAAATCTTACACAAATGTCTGAGACTGCTGAAACTTTTATTTCTCTAGTCGTCTCAATCCAAACATCTAAAAAATAAAAAAATAGAAGGATTTTTGTAATTTAGACTCATTTTAATATATTACAATAAAAAATATTAGGAGAGAAAAAAAATAACACAGTATAAATATTGTAAAAAAATTTTAACTTGTAAAAGTGTGTTTGGAAATGGACACCTTAGATCCTAGGCACCAAAAAATATTGTAAGAGACATGTCAAAATATGTACCAAAAAATGATATATTAGATCCTAGGCAGACACAACTTAGCAGTATATTTTTTGAGGCTGAATCCAATTCTATCTCAAATTTTACCCCATTCATATACCACTACAAGTTAGGTAGGGAATGCATGGTCAAACTTATCACGTTGATATGTCTTTCGATCAAATTTTTAGAAAATCCAAGGTTAGTGAGTATTATGCAGGTATATTTTCAGCCTGCTTATCATAGGATTCCTAGGTCCACGTCTAGAAACGACATACTAAAATATAATAATTTGAAAAAATAAATAATAATTAATAAATTTAAGACACATAGTGGAATGATGTTCGCGACATCTGATATATGGACTAATTACGATGATGCATCTTATGCATGTATCACAGCCTACTATGTAGATTTAAATTAGACTCTAAATAAAAAAAATTTAGGATTCTCTAAGATAATACATCCTCATGACATCCCGATCATTTTTGAGTGTATGATTAAGATCTTTAAAGAATATAAAATTCAAAATAAAATTTTAAGTATTACATTCGATAACGCATCTAATAATGGAGTAGCGATTAACATGTTTGTTAGGAATATTAAAGACAAACTTTAAAAAGAAGTTTTTTCACGTCATATGCATGTCACATGATTAACTTGATTGTACAAGAAAGGAGGATGAAAGTATGTTACCCCGCTTTGAAAAATATATATAACTCACTAAAATATATTCACATGCCTCGTAGACAACAGGAGTTCAATAGTCTATGTTTGTCTACGAATCTTAAGAAGAAAAAATTTTAATCGGATGTGAGACAGTTAGAATTATACGTACCCGATGTTGGAGTCATGTGTGGAATACGAACATATGATATCCAACTACTTCAATAATAAGAGTAACAAATTTATTATTGATGACACTAACTGTACTTTAAAATTTTTATTTATCAAATTCCTGAATATATTTTATGACACAACGAACATGTGTTCATCAATTTATACTCTCACCACTTACATTGTACTCAGGTGCATATGCAATATTAGTAATATATTTAGGAAGTATCGAGCTGACCTGATACTTAGTGATATGGTTGCAAAGATGATAACCAAATACTTAAAATACTGATCCACCATTTTATTTCTTTATTGTCTCGTTGCTTGCATGGACCTTAGGGTTAAGGTGAAAGTGATAGATCATATTTTGACTTACATTTCTTTGTGCATAAACCTAAAAGACTCACTTGAAGTATTAATTCACATGAAGTTGACTTACATTTTCACATACTACGATACTAAGTATGCTGGTAGTAGTAGTGAGACTATGAATACGGATATTCGGAGATGACGACTTTTCCATTCAATTAGTGAGGGGGAAACGATGGGATAGACCATCGAATAGGAACAAGATGTATCGGTACTTAGATACCAATTACTACTCATTCCTATCACATTCTGATACTAAGAATCTTAATATATTACTGTGATAAAAATCATACAAGTCTATCATTCCCGTGTTATCTAAGATGGCACGGGATCTACTGACTCATTCAATGTCAAGCATAGCATCGGAGTATGCTTTTTCTATTGCAATAAATATGATTACGAATAAAAGATCAAGATTACGTTCAGATATTATTGAGACTTTAGCATGCAAGAAAAATTGAAAGAATTCGAGTTTTAGCATCTAGAATCGTGCTGGGATTGGGACTGCAGCGAAAGTCAAAGAGTTAATTACTGATAATGATCCATATGATAGTAATTTTGATATTGAGGTTAATGATGATAATGATACGACGATGGACGATTGATGAGGTTGCCACTTGATGCCTGATGGTTGATGATTGCGAAATTACGACACACCGACAGCAACACTTATGTTACAGTTATGCTTATGCTTATGAGTTATACTTGATTCTGATTTTTAATTTTGATATTTTATACTCATATTTATTTACATTGTATTTGCTTTGGTTGGGCGTTTGGTTGTGTGACTGTCATTTTTGTTAAATAAATTTTGTATTTATTTTATTTTTATGTTTATGAATTTCATATAAAAATTCTAAAATATAATTCTAATAAATTATTATCTAACTAATACATAATTAAAACAAATAACATAAAAAAAATAAATTTTATACCTATTCAAAAATTTATAATTTACAATTAAATATTTTTTAACATTATATAATTTATATTTTATAATTACATAAAAATTATAAACAAAATAATAAAAAAAATTATATTTTTTTAAATCAGCTTGTACAAGCCTTACCCGGCATGATAAAAAATCAGCCATGCCAGCGAACCGTGCCGGGCCTGGCTTGAAGAAATCGTGCCAAGCCAGGCATGGCATAGTACAGTAACTATGAACGTTAGCGCAGTTGGGCCATGTCGAGCCGGCCCAACATGGCCCGTTTGACACCTCTAATTGGTGCTATGCTTTGAAGACGATTATAGCACAACAGAATACGTGATTGATAATGGAAATAATCAAAAATCATATATGATAAGAGTTTTGTTGAGCCATTTGTGGTTCTAACTAATCTTCAGCTTAAAACCGATTCATCAAACAATGTTAAACCAAAAATCTCAAGATATAGGTAATACAAAGGCATTATGAATGATAAAAATAAATTCACAAAAAGAAATAATGCATATTCATCTCTGCCCCGTGGTATTCTGTATGGAAATCATGTTGCATCGAATTTTTTGCATGAAATTAAGGGAGAATCTCATCGTGATAATACATTTAATGGCTCTTCGAGCAATGTTAACATGTTATCGAATCAAATTGATGATGGCTTGCACGATTTCTCTTTGCCGAATAATCTTTCTCATATTTCTAATAGTTCAAATGATAATCCAAGTAACAATAATATGTTTCCAAATGCTACTATTGATGGATTTCATGATTTTTCCTTGCCGAATGATGTATCTGACACTCTAGGCACACATAACATGTTATCAAATAAAATTAATGATTTTCTCAAAATATTTTTACTCTAAATGATAATGCTCACAATGGGTATAAGGATATTTGCCCTACAGATGGCTCGGTTGATATAAATACTTCCCATGTAAGAAAACTCTATGTCAAAGCCTGCCCCAAGGCTTGTTACTTAATAACAAAGGCTTGGAGGCATGAGCAAAGAAACACACGGCTACCAAATTGTACACACATGAAAAGAATCCTGTTAATCCCCAGAACAATGGGGATAAGGCCTCTAGCCTCTCTAAAACTTATGGAAAGAATAAAGCTTCTTGGAGCAATATATTCTCTGAAAACCGAGCCCTTGCCAATACCACAAAGTTGTCCTATCAAACCCCCCCCCCCCCCCAAACTGCCTGACAATGCTTACATCAAAGAGTATGATCTCCTCTAAGGGATAAAGCATTGGTATAATTGTTTGATTGGGTACTTTATGACTAGGAATCCTGGTTAAATCCTATTAAAAAGATTTATGGAAGAACTATGAAAAATTATTCTTCAAGTTATCCATCAACCTACCGAGTAGATCGTTTTTAAATTCAAAAATTCTGAGGAAATGACGAGTGTTCTTAATACTAGCTCTTACTTAGTATTTGGGCGTGCACTATATGTGAACAACTTCCAATTGATTTTCATTATTGCTTAAAAGAGATGGCAAATATTCCTTTATGAGTCAAGTTTCCTAATTTTCCTAATTATCTCTAAAACCCAATCGGTTTAAGTAAAACGGCAAGCTATATTGGACAGACTCTCCAAGTAAATAAACTTACTTTAAATATTTTCAAAATTACATATGCAAAGGTGCTTGTAAAAATGGATTTAAATGGTGAACTCTCTGCTGAAATTACTTTAAACTTCCAGACAGATATGTTTGTCAGCTGGTGATTAATGAAAATCCTCCTCCATACTGTAAATCTAGCACTGTTTTTGGTCATCTAACAAATGCTTGTCATATGAGAATTGAAGCTCACAATGCAGCAAAGGAGCTTGATCCTACTAGCCCCGCTACTTCTGATTTAAAGAAAGACGAAACTGAATCTCCTCCAGAGGAGGGACAAATACTGCATGATACTGCTGAAGGAGTCCTTCAAGAATTGAAGAATAATAAAAGTGATCCTTACCAAATTGAAGGAGATATCGAAGACTTCACCATGGTCAAGTCGAGAAGAAAAAAGAGGGAAATAGTTACTCTAAAAGGTCTTTCACTGAACCAACAATACAAAGGAAGGCCAAAAGACACAGTTCTTAAGGGCACAGTCCGATATGGTCCAGGATAAATGCCAAAAGGAGTTTCTTAGGCCCCGAAAAACTAAGATAAATGTGCGTTGTTTTTTTATTTTTATTCAGGAGGAACACATGTTTGAGTTTTAGCGGATGGAATAGGGAGGGAGTGTGCAGCCTCTCCCTAGTTCTTTTCTTAAGGATTTTTTTTCAGGAGGGTTGGGGGCACCCCTTGGTATGCCTGGATTGTAGATGAATTTTTTTGATGTAGGAGTTATCTATAAGGTGACCCATTCACCAATAACGCTCGATGGAGAGAATGGAATCAAGGAAACTATGGCATGCATGCCAGAGCTCCTGGTTCCCTTCTATCAGGCTTTAAAAGCTAGCCACTTTTATGTGGCATTCTGCCTACTAACGATAGGGTGCTTGAGCTCCCTAAAACCTATATGGAGTGATTCCTGGATACCTAAGTGCTATATTCTGACGCCATACAAAAAGCATCACTCACTGGTTATTAGTGAGATTCTACTCCCACTAAATTGCATACAATAACTCATACAAAATTCAAATATTATAAGCTGTGTGCTAAATCTCCATGAATTATGTGATTGTATAAGGTCTCTTTGGAGTGATATTTCATGCTAGCATCGGATAGAGGGATCTCTTTTAATTGCATGTTGTGCAATGTATAATTGCATAGGGACCTTCTGGAATATTATCGCATGCTAGCACTGGAAATTACTAAGCTCTCTGTGATCTATAAGGGTAGTGTTAAGAGCTTTGTATCATGATGTGATTAAAATTGTTCTGATTGGGTTCTTTGTAACAAATAAATTGATGTCTGTAAAAGATCTGTATATGTTGTATGATAGCCCGAGGATTGTAAGATTAGAACTATTTAACAGTACTTTATATCCAACACACATGGGCACTGAAACGGGAGCTTTGGTTATTCTGTCTTTTTCTACTGTATGCTCACAAAGTAACCAAAGGCTAGTCCTCAAATGTTATATCGAATAGTTAATCAGTACCCAAGCATTTGGCATGTATGAACATATGGGGTCTCTTCTGGGAATCACCACATGATGGCACTGGGGATCAAGGGGTTTTCTAGGTTTCTAGTCTGTAAGGGTGGGTTTAAGGGCTTTGTATCATGATGCTAAGGGTGGTGTTAAAGATCTGTTCACATTGTTGGGTTTCTCTATAACAAACGGACTAGTGTCCGCAAAAGATCTGTTCACCACATACTGGAAATTATGAGGCTTTTGGGGTTTCTAGCCTCTAAGGGTGGTGTTAAAGGCAATATTTAAGATTTTGTAGGGCCCTAGAGAGGAAAGTGGAATTGATGTAAGGTGATCCTCTACTCAATACTTATGAGCACTCTAAAAAAGGAAAAAAACTAATGTATGCTATATGCTACACAACTTGATACATAAAGTTTCAATACCTGATTGATACACATTAGAAACCTGGTAAAGGTATCTTATGAAGATAATCAGTACCCAGCATTTGGCATGTATGAACATATGGGGTCTCTTTTGGGAATCACCACACGCTGGCACTGGGGATCAAGGGGTTTTCTGGGTTTCTAGTATGTAAGGGTGGGTTTACGGGCTTTGTATCATGATGCTAAAGGCACATTGTTGGATTTCTCTGTACCAAACGAACTAGTGTCCGTAAAAGATCTGTTCGCCACACACTGAAGATTATGAGGCTTTTGGGGTTTCTAGCAAGGGTGGTGTTAAAGACAATATTTAAGATTTTGTATGGCTCTGCAAAGGAAAGAGGAATTGTATGTAAGGTGATCCTCTGCTCAATACTTATGGACACTCTAAAAAATGAAAAAAACTAATGTATGCTATATGCTACGCAACTTGATACATAAAGTTCCAATGCCTGATTGATACACATTGGAAACCTGATAAAGGTATCTTATGAAGATAATTTACTGGAACTTAAGGAGTTTTAACTAATCCATAAAGCAAAAAGAAGTCCTTAGACCCCTCAAGACCCACACGATTGATATCTTCGCCATCATTGTAGCCAAACTAAGCGGTGAAAAGTTAGATTGGCTAATGAAAACAAAATTCAAAAAGCTCAAAGCCTTATATATTTTTTCTTGTCATAAGAATAATAGAATACTTGTTTTGTATGGCAATCAAACCACGGATATTACTACTCTCTCCCTCTCTCCTCAACATGTCTACTTGTGTATATTGGAGATAGGAAAGAGAGTATCTTTTAGATTGTCAATCATCTATAGTCTTCACTCTATTTCTAGTAAGAGAATCCTCTAGGAAAACCCAATTGAAATACGAAAAATAGATTCATCCCCTTGGGCGGTCATAGAAGACTTTAGCTCCCCCTTCTCTTGTCTCAATAAAGTTGGAGGCATAATTATCACCAACTATAAGTGTCAAGATGCTCTCAAATGCACTTCCTTGCTAAATCTAGAGGATCGACCTCTTCTAAAAGTTATTTCACATAAACAAATGATAGAGTCTCAAATAAACTTGATAGAGTAATAATAAACAATGAATGGGCAAATCTCAATCTAGATAGTCATGCTCGTTTCCTATCATCTAGAATATTCTCTAATCACTGCCTAATGATTATGAGCACCGAGACTGCTGATAAGGAGAAACTGATAACTTTTAAATTTTGTAATATGTAGCTCTCCTATAAGAAGTTCACTCCAATATTACTAAATATTTAGAAAGAAAATATTACCGGATCCATAATATTCCGGTTAGTCAAAAAACTGAAGTTATTAATAAAACATTTAAAGGAATTAAATGAAAATCATTTTGCACACATTAGTGTCAGAGTGACATTCACCAAAGATGCTCTTCATCAAATTCAAAAAGAGATTCTGAATTGTTCGAATCCAGTGTTAAAGGAAAAGGAATTAGACCTTAGAGCCAAGCTAAGGAAACTAGAAGAGTTGAAAATGTCTTTCCATTTAAAAAAACAAAAATAAACTACCTCAAGCAAAGTGACAAATATACAAAGTTTTTACATGCACTTACTTGTTCTAGGCTGCAAAAAAAATAAAATTATCACTATTATTAAACAAGATGGCTGATACACAACATCTAAAGAAGAGATTGTAAAGAGTTTCATCACTTACTACAAAAATCTACTAGGCTCTTCCAACACTATGTTGAAATTGACACTTGTACCATTGGTATCGAAAAAAAAACTTAGTGAAGAATAATGTAAACCACTCACTCTATCATTCTCTCCCTATGAGATTAAGAATGCAGTATTTACAATGAGAAGTTCAAAATTACCTAGACCAGATGGTTTCACAGCCGAGTTTTACAAAGAGTCCTAGGGACATATTGGATACGATGTAACTAAAGTTATATTGTGTTGTAACATAATCTACAAGATAATAGCAAAACTCATTACTTTACAATTGAAAATGATGTTGGGTGGCATAAAAAATCAAGCTTAAGAAGCTTACATAAAGGATAGATTAACATCGGATAATTTCTCTCGCTTAAAGCCTGATTAGGAAATATGCAAGAAAAATGATCTCTCCCAGATACTTCTTTAAAATAAACATACAAAAGGTATTTAATACCATCGAATAGAGATTCTTAGTAGAAGTATTACCGGCCTAAATTTTCCTAAATACTTCGTAGAGATCATCTATGAATATGTTAGCACTACCTTGTACCTCCTATTCGGCGGCGATCAATGGGCAATTCCACAATTTTTTTTAAAGACAACAGAGGGCTAAGGCAAGGAGACCTCATGTTTCCTTATCTCTTTGCCCTATGTATGGAGTATTTCTCGAGACAGCTATCAAAAGCAACATCCATAGACAAATTTTCTTTTCATCAGGAATGTGCTCCTCTAGAAATATCTCACCTATGTGTGCGGATGACTTGATGATCTTCTCAAGAGGCGACTTACCCTCTACTACCTTAATTCTTGACACACACAAAGTTTTCGCTATCACATTGGGTATGAATGTGAACTTTTCCAAATTAAATATCTTTTTTAGATGAGTAAACAAAAAGATTAAAGATATTAAAAATTCTAGATATGAGGAAAGTATTTTTTTCCTTCATTTTCCTTGGAGTTTCACTCTTTTCAAGTCGGCTAATTTTCTCTCAATTCTCAATCCTTTTGGCAAAGATTACCTCAATCATTCACCAATGGGCTGGGAATATTCTTTTCATTACCGGAAGATTGAAACACTTACACATAATTATGCAAGGAATTGAAGAATATTGATTTTCTATCTTCATTTTCCCTAATTACATCTTTTAATACAATTTAAGAAGCATGCATAAGATTCTTATGGGATGACCAAAAACTGGTAGATATAGGCCTAAGGTCGGTTGAGAGAAGGTGTGCTCACCTATCTCCCTTAAAAACCTTGATAATCTAAATATATCTACATGGAATAAAGTATTCTTCATTAAAATATTATGACGTATAGATAAGAATGAAACTTACTTTGGATTAAGTGAGTCCATCATTTTTACTTTAACTCCCAAGATATTTGGGACTACCGGACATCAAAAGAAGACTCACCATTCTAAAAATTCATAATCTCAATTAGGAATGTATCGATCACTAAAACAGAATCTAAAGAGCAAGTTGGAATTTCATTGAATTCATGCATTTCAACTGCCTATAAATTCTTAATGGAAACCTGAACTAAAGTAATTTGGTTAAAACATCATGTGGCCAAGCATGTTGTTAATTATGGATCGCCAAGCACGAAATACTCAAGATCAAATATCAAGGATTTTCAACTCAAATCAGCACTAATTGTGAATTATGCAACTATGCAGAATCATTTCAGCATATTTTTTTTGATTATTAGTTTTCCAGTTACATCTTGCATGAGTTAAAAATCTGGACAGATTTAAAGAAAGACATAAGCTCAATTTTAGAGGGCTTTAAAGTCTTCAAGAGATTCTATTTGGTTGAAACTCCAAATAATAGTCTCCAGAAAGCATCTTTCACAGCAGCTATATATCATATCTAGCAAGAAAGAAATAAAAGGCTCTATGAAGGAAAATCCCAAAATACAAATATTTTAGTTAGAAAAATCAAAATTAAAATTTACATTATTTTTGGCAAATAATATAATAGTTCAGAACTTCCTTAAGTTGTACAAAAAATTTTTATAATAAAATTTATTCTTTATCTATGTGTGTGTGTGTGTAAATAGCTTAGTCAACTTGTCATGAATGAACCCTTCAGGTTGATCTTCCTAGTTCATGCACAAAAACATATATGTAAAAATATTCTCTACCTCTTTTATCTTAATCCTAAGATCCATGCAGGCAGCCAGATAATAAAAAGATAAAATGATAGATCGATACTTTAAATAATTGATTTCCATATCTACAACAATATTGCTAAATGTATTGTCAACTCTAAATTTTCTAAACATGCTACTAATGTTATATATATATTGGAGTGCAATACAAATAATAAAAGTATAAATTGACAAATACATGTTAGTCGAGTAATAAAAAATATTCAGGAATTTTATAAATAAAATTCATGTAGTCTAATCAGTATCGTCAATAATAAGTTAATCACTCTTATTATTGACATAGTCAGATATCATGTATTCGTATTCAATACATAACTCCAACATAATGTATGTATAATTCTAAAGATATTTTATATCAAACTCCTATTGTCTGTGAGACGTACAAAAAATTTTTAGTAAGTTACATATATTTTTTAAAACAAAAAAAATAACTTTCATTCTCACTTGTACTATGAGGTTAATGACGTGACACATGCATCTAACATGAAAAATATATTCTAATAGTCCGACTCTAATAGTCTTAACAAACATATTAATAATTACTCTATTATTAGAGACATTATCAAATATAATATTATATATTTTATTTTAAATATTATATTATCTAAAAATTATCATTATGCCCTCATAAATGATCAGATCATCATAAGGATAGAAAATCTCTAAGAATCCTAATATTTTTTTGTGTCAATTTAAAATCTACATAGTGAGTGATGAGAAATGCATAAGATGTATCGTCATGACTAGTCCAGATATCAGATATTACAGACATCACTTCAATTTATTCCCTAAATTTACTAATTATTATTTCTTTTTGTAAGTTATAGTATTTTAGTATATCGTTCTTAGATATGAACAAATGAATTAAATGATATACATGTTGAAAATAAATCTACATAATACTGACTATCCTTAGATCCTCCGAAAGTAAATCAAAAGATCTATCATAGAGATCAGTTTGAAGATGATTAATATTAAGGCTGAACTGGATCCAGCCTCAAAGAACCCACCACTAAGTTGAGTTTGCCTAAGATCTAATGCACCATATTTTTTGATATATTATTCAGCATACATCTTAATGTGCTTATTCCTACATGAACTCTTATAGATTAATATTTTTTTAGAATATTTACATTGTGTTAATTCTTCTTTAGCACCCTTAATATTTTTATGTTATATTATATTAATGTGAGTTCAAATTATTGATGTTTTAATTTTTTATTTTTTTGATATTTAGGTTGAAGCGACTGAAGAAACTAGAATTTTGGCGACCTTAGACCTTTCCGTAGAATTTTTGTTATACATATTAAAATTGTTTATATTTACATTTTAATTAATTTTGTTATTGTAATTAAAATTATTATTTATCATTTAAATTTTTTATTAGTATATTGATTATATAGTATTTTTTTGTTTATAATTACATATTAATTAATAATAATTTATCTAATAATTTAAACTAAAATTTAAAATTAATAAACTTAACTAAACAAAATTTCTAAAGGAATACCTGTAATACATAAAATCTCATGTGTTTTATAAAATCTGCACCACAATCGACAGCCCACAGTCCCCACTCACACCATAGTCTCGAGAGCAAACTTTAAAACTCAAAATAAGAGACTGAGAGAGAGAGAGAGAGAGACGAGAGTCGAAAGGTAGAAGGAGAAAAAATATGAGAAATAGGTAAAAATTATGAATGAGGAAAAGTTATACATAGATTTTAAAAATATAACTTTTAAAAAAAATCAATTTTTTAGCAAATTTTTTTAATTTTTATTTGTTATTAAAAGAGGCAAAATCCACGATATTTTTTTTATTTTTTTTTACCGTTGGTCGGTTCGATCATCAAACCGACCCAACAGTGTCATATTCCAAAAGTTTCGACTTCTTAAATAAGTAGGCCAACCATTGGTGTCGAGTCAGGCCGTCGTGCTTGGCCTCGAGGCATCAAGCCTAGATCCAGGTCAATATCCGAGTCTGGACTCTAGCCATCTAAAATCTGAATCCAAGAAGCATGGCACGGTTAGGGTCATGCCAAAGAATCATGTCTTCAAGCTAGGGTAACAGGTCATGTCTGGTCGAGCACTAGGCCCAAGTTACCTCGGCACGGCATGAACCATGCCTTGAGCGATCCCAAGACAGGCCCAAACACAATGTTGGACCGTGTTGTGCCGAGCTATGCACAACTGACTCGGGCCGTACCTCTGGCCGGGCCTGGGCTGCCCAACCGTTTGACTTGACACCTCTACACCAAACTCATGTCATGTTTGACACAGCATTGTGGCACAACTGGACCACCAAAAAACAAGGCATGTCAACCCAACACCCTCATTTACAACTAAGTTATTATGTCGTGCTCTGCACGGCATAATAACTTAGTTGGATTACAAAAACTAAGCCATATCGCCCCAACATAGCCCAGTTGCCACCTAGAGGTGTCAAGTGAGCTGGTAGCCTAAGCCTAGCACGAAACACAACACAAAAAGGCCAAGTCACACAAACCTCATGTTGTGTCGAGCATGACACACATGCCTGACACACGAGGCACGATATGTGGCAACCACCACATTTCAAATTTATAGCTATTTTACAATGGCTACTTATGACTTACAGCCAACGGGACATGAGCCTATCACTAATTTATTCACAACAATTTTGGCAAATAAAAAAAATATTATATATATCTAATCTAAGTCATTAAATTTCATCTTAATGGCTATTTGACAAAAATTAAACAAATGTTAGATTTATGCCCAAAGAATAACAAAAAAATATATATTTTTTTAAAGAAAAAAACATCTATATATAACAAATTAACATATTTTATTTTTCACAATTTTTATATAATTTCTCATCTCCTCTCTAATTCTTATTTTCAAAAATCTTAACATTTGGTCAATGCCATTTTTTTAAAGGCCAAATTCAATCTTCAAGCAAAGAACAAAGAACACATTGCATATTTTAAAATTAATTTATAATGTTATCCTACTTTTAATTTAGCAGAGCAATTTTAATTGGTAAAGTGATAAAACAATTACTTTATGAAATTGTTGCCTACTATTCATATAAAGGTTGACATTGCATATTTATTTATTTCAAATACTTTTTTTTTAATTTATTTTAAAATTTTTAATAAAATAAAGTGAAAAAATTTCTCTACTCCTCAAAAAATTATAAAAATTTGAACTAGATTAAAAAAATAGAAAATAATAAATATTATAAAAATAAAATAGAACTAAACATAAATAAAAAATACCTGACCGAAATGTCAAAGATTGAATTATCTCTCAGGACCTCGACTTCCATAACTAAAAAAACCTAAGAATAAAAGAATATTGATAGTATGAATATACATTTAAATAATTAAAAATAAAAATACTAAAAATATCAAAAAAAATCAATATAATATTATATTTTATATATATATATATAAAGTATTTACAATATTAAATATCTTAAAAAATATATCAATCAATGCATCAAAAAATAATAATACGTTAGATCACAAACAACCCAACTTAATGACAAAATCTTTTAAATTAGATTAATTTCAACTTTAATAATTTTATCATTTATTATCAAGAAAATGCAAGAAAATGCAAGAAAAAAAATAACAAAATTCATCACTAACTTGAGACTTACAATTAAATTTTCAAAAAAAACAAGGACTACTTCATATTATGAATAAATACATTCAGCATGTTTATCTTAAGATTTCTAAATTAATCTATATGAATGACATAATAAAAAAATATTTAATAATTAATTAACTTATCATACTTAGAAATTTTTATGATGTCTGATATTTGAACTAGTTACGAAACCAATGCAATTGTAAGTATAACTTCCCACTTTGTTGATTCTAAAATAAAAACTAAATAATAAAAAATAATTTTCAATGAGATCATCTATCTTCATAATAGCCCCACCATTTTTGAGAGTTTATCGATCATGTTTAAAAAATATGAAATTCAAAACAAAATTTTTAACATAACAATCAATAATACTTCAAATAATTGTGTAGCAATTAATATGTTTGTCAAAATCATTAGAGATGAGTCATATATATATTTTTTTATATTTGATATATGTGTCATATAATTAACCTAATAATACAAATAATAATAATAATAATAATATTTTCATATTAAACGATATAAAAAATGTATTAAAATATATTAATACATTTACATACTACAATGATTTGATACTCTTTATAAGTCAGCAAGCTTCAAAAAAATTTAATCATTGTCAAACATCGTTGGAATTATATATATCTCATGTTGGATTAATATGTTGACTACTTACACGTAATATCCAACTATATTAATAATAAAAGTAAAGAAGTAATGATTGACCAATCAAACTATGCAATAAGAATTTTATTTATAAAATTTTTTAAGTTTTTATATGAAATAACAAATATATATTCATCCATATACTTCCATGATATATATTGCACTTAGGTGCATATATAAAATTAATAGTTCATTTAACAAATATAAAGAATACTCAAATTTCAGTATCGTAGTCATTGAATTGAAAATAAAATAATTACAATATTTATCATTCATTTCATCTCTTTATAGTTTGCCTATATATATAGATAATCAGGTTAAAGTAGAAGATGTGAAAAACAATATAATATATATATTTATATGCATAAACTAAAGACAAAAACTTAAAAGTAAAATTTATGAATAATTATATAATTTATTTAAAAATGATGATAATAAGTATAATAGTTTAGCGAGCCTTACAATACGGATATGAACAATATATTCGAAGATTATGACTTTTCAATTCAGTTAACCATGAGCAAATAATAAAAAGGTCCACTAATTCAAAATAAGTAATCAAGATACCTAGATATTAATTACTATTAATCTTATAATATAGTGATCTTAAGAATTTTAATATATTGAGTTAGTAAAAATCATATAAATACATATTTTTCATATTATCTAAAATAACATAAGATCTATTAACCCTTTGATGTCTAGAATAGCATCAATGTATGCATTTTCTATGGTTATAAATGTATTTTCAAATAAGCAGAGCACATTACAATTAGATATCATTGAAGTAGTTTTCTACTTAAAAAACTAGGATGATTCAATAATTAATCTTTAAGATAAAATAAAAAAATTAAAATTTTAATGATAATGTAAACACATACAAAAAAAAGGATATCATTGTCGAGACATGAGCTTTAACAATCTAAACCCTACAACCTAATTTTATCAATCAAAATTTTTATTTTTCATTTTATTTATATTTTTTGAAATTTATGTATAATAATTGCTAATGTGTTTTTTAAGTTAGTCAATTTTATATTTAATTTATAAAATTTTATTTATTTATTTTATATATCATTGCAATAATATAATAAAAAAAATTACTTACATTTCAATACAACTACACCTGCACCTACAATGCCCGGTAGTCAATGGCTTAGGCCTTGTAAAAGCTTTGCACTGACTGCAACAACTCATATGTCAAGCAAGGCACCATGCTGCATGCCTATTGAGTGCAGACTGTTGCTTTGGAATAGCACTTCCCTGCTCAGCTACTCTTGCTACCTACATTAGCCCAACCTGGCACAACCAACTACCCAAGTCGAGCATGGTCAAACATACCTACTCGACTACTCTAGCTCCCTACAATAGACCAAATCAAGCATACCTCCATCAATGTCATGACGACATGGGATGACCAAGTAAAAGATATCATATCGTGTCTAGTACAGCATGGTGGCATGACCGAGCCACCATAATTCAAACCATGTCAATCCATCACAACCCAGTTGGCACCAATATTGCCACCTCTATATAGTAAGTAGATTAGCTATTAGGTTTTGTACTTTTATATTATAAAGTTATTACATCGAATACTTAAGAGCTCCAACATATTAATCATTTCTTGAAAAAGTTAGGTTTATCAATTCAAAGGGTGATTACTTTATGATGATAGTCAATCAACATAAGACATTATTACCAACTCAATTATCAATTAACAAATAAAATATATTGAGATTGATTATTACTTCATGCCAAAAAAAAATCTAGAATATCTTGATAGTTACTATTAAAGTGTCTAGCATCAAATAAATTACAAACATCTTCATGAAAGATCTTAAAAAATCACAAATTTTTTTCATCTATTTCAAAATAAATGTTTGTGATATATGTTCACCATTTTGAAGGAAAGCATTTAGGTTTTCCCTAGTTTTTTATTTTTTTTTTCATTGATAAAGAACATCCAACATAGGTGGTACCTAATTCAAAATTTCAATTTGAAATCATAGTGTGTATGTATTGTGTTGGTTTTGTTGTCACTATGTTGATTTTTATTCTCTTGCATGCATCATGTTAAAAAGATGATTGAAATTAATTATGGACATAATTTCATTATGTGCAGTATATGATCACAAAGGATAAATAAGTAAACATTAAAAATGTATATATATTCGTTGTGGGCTACTTCAGTGAGGAAATTGTTATTGGGCCAAAAAGTATGTAAGATATTTATTTGATAAATCATCTCATGTCAAGTTAAATGAGTGAATATTAATTGATACATAGTTACTAGTTTATTTATAGTAGTCAATTAACTCAAGTATGATAAACATATTTGAATTTTTTCATACATACAAAAAAGTTTGAAACTTAACAATGTCAAATACTCATTTGAGACATTCAACTTGTATAATGATATTATTTAGTTATTGGCTTGCAAATTGACTAATCAAGATAAAATAACTCATTTTATGAATTTCACATAGTTATATGAGATGATTGATGAGGTGATATTTATGTTGATTATATGTTACAAATGAGTTGGGTAGCTCAGCCCGATCCATGGCACAGACAAATCCTTGACTGAAAAAGGAGCACATCATGTTGAACTTGAGGGTCATCCTGCGTGCTACAATATCATGCAATACAATACCACCCAAATCCTAGCCTGACTAGCCAAATTGGTCCTTGTGTCAAATCATGCTCAAATTATGTTCGGGTCAATGCGTGAGTTGAGGATAAACCCTTGACTTATGATGAGCGCATGAAATCATGTGCCAGATATTTTTAAAGGATCCATGTGAGTTGAGTCAAGCCTGAATCAACCCTAGTCATCTAACTAACTGAATTTTGAGCTTATGATGCAACATCAACTCATGCCAACAGCTAGACAGAATCTAATGGTTGTCTTAATTATATCCAATCCAACATTAAAAAAATTAAACTATATTTTTACTATAAATACCTAAAACATATATATTTTTCTTCAAATCATAATTTCTTTTGTCTGACTATCTATTATTAACAAAGTAAATTATTAATATGTTTCATTTCAAAATTAATTCCTTTTTTTTACTATTAAATTTCTATAATATTAAAAAAAATAGTGTAAATTATACTTTTATATAAATTCCTGACTAATCGGCAATAATTTTTAATAATGAAACTACGAAAAGTATTGTATTAGCTGCTATTTAATTTTTCAAGGTGCGTACCAAGTATTTTTTTTGTTTTATATAATTAAATTAAAAGAAATAATAGGTTATTCTAATTTTGAATTTTAAATAATTTTTTATTAAGCTAATAATAATGCAACCACAAATTCTAAAATCAATTTCTCTTAGTCCTGTGTCCCCCAATGCACCTCAAAACCTAATCTTATAAATGAATGTCGGTAACATGCTTATTTTAATATAATTAAAAAGAAAATTATTAAAAAAAAATCAAATAAACCTTTGCTCAATTTTAATATTATAAAAAATATAAATATATATTTTTTATAATATTAAAATTGAGCAAAGTTTTATTTGATTTTTTTTAATATTTTTCTTAGGGAGTCATCAAAAAATATCAAAAAAAATGATATATTATATCATAGACAAATCCAACAATCATTATATAATTAAATTTAAATCTACTTCATATAAAAAATACATTATCTTTAGGTGAAACTTATGAACTAGTATCACAACTTATACAAAGATATATTATTGATTGAAGGTAAGGGAACAATGTGAACACAAATCTATGGATTTGTGTTCACATCCTATCCTATCCGATTGAAATTTTCATAACGTTTGATTCAAAGAACTGCACTTAGCCCCCCTGCTCATGAAACGGCTCTCCTACAATGGATGGCAGAGGGTCCGTAGTACCCAAAGCACTGGAGTGATCAATGACTTACTATGAATAATGCGAGCTAGCATTTGGCGATCTAGATAGATGGGACATGAATAAGAGAAGGGCGAGATTGGAGAAAAAACAGGGGCGATTGGAAAAGGCGTGACTCAGATGATCAAACGGAAGTCGTGAACCGCTGTTTGGGAAATTGGTTGAGGAGGTCATCGTTTGCTCGTTAGCACTCCCCTTTTTTATTAACGAGGCCTTCGGGAAATACCTGGGGGAAGCGAGAAAATGGAAGTGCGCGAGTCCCCCAGACGTGGAGGCTCGAAGTCACGACTCCTACGCTTGTAAATAAATCCATAGCCCTAAAGCCAGTCACTCAGAAAAGATTTAAGCGAGCCATTCATTCTCCTCTTCTCGTTAGATAGATGGGGGATAGGAAGTCTTACGAGAAACACTCTTAAGTGGCAAAGACAATTCTTTCCAAAGACGAGGGATAGGGTCTCTATCGCCTGGTCTCTTACTAACAGCTACGCACTGAGCTGTCTTCTTCTTTCCTAGTACTGCTCACCTACCCCTACATTCATTCTTGAGTTATTGAGTTGTCTTCCCTACTAAAAGACAATCGTTTATTCTTCTCCTGTAGAAATGGGAGTTACTTGACGAGTCCAACAGAACTGGAAGACTTTTATAAATCTCATCACTAATTACCTAGTAACTTTTCAAAACGAATTTCCACTAGAGAACACTAAAGTAAAGGGAATATGAAAAAACTATTACCCTAGCCTAGTAAGTAGTTGTCTATTTCGAGTGCCCCTCCTGTACTGACTTATTGTATACCGCTGTTAGTGAGGTAAACTAACTTGCGCACGGAGGAACAACGGATTTGATTGATCTTCTCTACTGGAAGACTTTTATACTTACGAGATCCCGTCCCGTTTGATGAAGGGTCTTCATATGCCTGACCTTTATCAGCCTAGTCAATCTCGAAAGCAAGCTCAATTGCTGTACTAAGGGATGGAGTACTCAGGTCTTCGAAACTCAAAGGAATTGACGGGGGCCCGCACCTCTCAAGCATATCACATGCCCGGTCCGTTCGCTTACACTCACTGCTCCGCTCATCCATTCAATCCTTTCTTTTTGACATCGCATTCCCTTATTCCCACGAGTAAACTACCCCGCTCCTTGCTTGAATAAATGCAACAACTATTCCATTCCGTTCTATTGCCCACGCGTTAAAACCCCAACCCTTAGGAGTCCAACTGTTTCCGGGCGGAAGGCAATCAGTCGAAAGAAGGAAAGCCTGCCTACTTTTGATGACATGAGATTCAAGACCCTTTAAAGTCAAAAAGTAAAGGTAGCTGATCCCGATTGACTTTTTCCTTCATCTGGCTGGACTGTCGATAGAGTAGGCTGGATGTGCTACCTATGAGTGCAAATACCTCTTATCTTGTGTCCACGGAAAGTTTCATCCTAGTTGAAATCCTTTTTTTTAGTCAAATCTGATGAAAGTAAAAAGGTTGCAAATTCTTTGTCAAAGGAAGCAATTTAATTTGTACAAATGAAAGGCCTCTTATCTTGCATTGCAGGTCAGGCATCTGGGGTCGGGGACTCAATTGGATTTCTTTCGAGGGCCGCGAGACCTACCTGTTCTTCCTCGCCCAGAAGGTCATGTCGGGACCTAGGAAGCTTAATGGCATTGTTCCGGGGTAAGGTTATCAAGATTCAAAGGAAAGACGGTTCAAGTACTGCCATCCTTTGTTGGTTGAGTTCGTTGTGTAATTTCAACAATGCCTTTCAAAGCCGAAAAGGCCGTAGCTGCATCTTTCGAGAGGGATTGACCTTTCTAACGCATATTCAGTCGTAATAGGTAGTGCAGGTGATCTGATGATGGTATAGCCCTTCTGGGCGGGCATTCCCCCCACAAAAATGGGTTATTCCTAAACGAGTCATGAAGGGTATAACGAACATACCTTGTCTCACATTGGATCAAGAACGGGGCCCTAAGAATCAAAGAGCATATAAAAAATAAATCATCTTAAGGTGAGACTTATAACAATGAGATTCATTCAGTCATTTAATTTAGACTGCTAAAATAATTTCTTTCAAATGACCAAGATGGCCTTCAGACATATTCTTACTTCTATGATAGCATCTCATATATGAAGAATATATCAATTAGATGTAAAGAATAATTTTTTTAATAATGACCTTGAAAAGTATGTATATATAAAGTAGTCATCTAAATTTAGAATAGTACAATCAAACATAGTTTATAGATTGTAAAATTACTATATAGCTTAAAACAATTACTAAACATTTTATTTGTAAGATTTTTATATGCTGACATCTCATTTGGTTTACACTGATATATTATGAATTATTTTTTTTTTTTTTGGAAAAACTCTAATGGTTGGGTAATTTTATTCATTATAAACATGAATACTATTCTCATAACAAGAGATAATACGCTGAGGATCATACAATTCAATAAATACTTTCAGCCATTATTCCAAACAAAGAACCTTACAAGGCTCAAATTTTTTTTGATGCAAAGCTGACCTATTCCATGAGAATTATTATCTTATCACATATAATATATGCTATCAATATTATTATAAGGGTTAGATTTTTGGATTATATTCTAATAGATATTCTTATCGATTCAAGTATAAATTTTATTTTCGATGTAACCCCTACAATTTATTCTACTACAAGTAGAAGAATTGTATATAAAATTAATTATCTAAATATAATAAAATCAGATATATTATATGCAAATAATATAAATAATCAATTCTCATATTTTCTTACATAAGTTCATCTAGACGCAATTCTTCATATATTGAGATGTGAACTGAGCATTTGTAGTTAGCAAGATATTCGATATTTGGAAATGAGTTGGATATTAAGTTGCACCAAAATAAAATTTATAATATGATTTTATATTTTTCTTAGAGATAATCTTATCTCTTAGAAAAATATGAAGCATGCAATAATTTCTAGACACAACACTTTACATGTTAAGATACATAAAGAAGCCCCTAGGACCTAGAATCTCTTTCAAAAATCATAAATATTTATAATTAATTAGATATTCAGATTCAAGTTAGGCACTAACTTGCAACGAAAAAAAATTTACAATATGATTTTATATTTTTCTTGAAAATAATTTTATCTCTAAAAAATAAGAAACAAATAACTATTTTTAAATTCAGTGGGATATATAATTCAGAGGAATGGTGACTATTACTTATAAGATATTGTAAATCTAATATCTACTCAAGGAAATCATATTCGATAAATTAAGTAACGAATTATGTAGCATCAAATCTAATATTTCACGAGCAGACAAAGTATATAATGATTGACTGCTTCTTCGTTAAGATAAAGATTTATAATGGGATAATTGTTATAACACATAATAAAACAACAGAATAATTAATAGACAACTTCACAAAGCTCTTAAAGATGTCTCAACTCACCTCTTTTCTTTTAAGCTCTATATTTTGGACATGTAGGTATTATTATGATGGGTGATATTATAGTTTTTTTATTTTTTATTTATTTTTTATTTATTTTTTATGTTCAATTAATGAGAACATCTAAAATGCATGCTATCTCAATAGGATTTTCACATTATATAAAAATATTGTCGGCGTATATAAATTATTATGTATAATTATTTTAAAATATTCTTGAGTTTCTACAATGTCAAAGCATTTTTTTGTAACACCAACCTATTATTGCTGAGAATTTGGAAAATTTATAATATGATATCAATAGGAAAATGTGAGAGATTCTTATTATAGTGCACATATTATAAATAAAAGATATCAAAGAGAGATATTAACAATTATTTTTAGAGAGTTGGAAGAATACTTCAGAGTATTGAGAGAGATAATCAGATGTTCTCATAGAATTTATCCATTATAACACTTACTAACAAAATTATATAATTTTTTTTCTAAACAGTAATAAATATTTTTTATTCTTCATGTACTACTATTTTTATTACTCGTTCTTCTACTTCAGACTCCTAAATTATCAATATGTTTTATTGTTGATATTTTATCATATTGCATCCTCATTATTTCATCTATCCTTTTGAATGTATGCAAACATTAACATAAACTCTTGGCACAAATGAACCAATGCCTTGTCTACCCAACATATATTTACCTTCCAATTGGTGCAAAGGAGCCAACTTAATGGATAAAAAATTGGAATTGAAGACAGCTCAGTGGAAGAAAAGGCATGAGATATGGAAAAATTAGTGATGAAAGAAAAGTAAAAATACTTACCAGCAGAAGACTTTTTTATGCAAGGCCTCCAAGTGCCTTTATGAGAGTTCTTCCATATGCTTGATAGCTAGAAAAAAGTTAGTTGTCATTGCAACACCATACACGACGCAATATTAAATGCAACAATTGTGATGGAACAACAAAAACAAAATTGAAGAATCCCTCGATTCTTTGGATAAAAGAAGTTTACCCATCAGCAATTATGATGGCGTGAAATATAACAACACGAAAGCAATTGTTGGCCTTGTAATATGGACTTGATGGTTAAACGTCGAGGAAAAAAAAATTGGACAGCTAATATATATAATCTGGGGTGCAAGCAAAATAAAATTAAAAATAGTGGAATTAATTGATCTCTTATTCCGTAACTATTGAAACCATGACCAAACAAAAATTCACCTTCCAAAAAAAACATTAATGGAGGCTGGAGAAGTTCGAGGAAGCTTCCTTAATCCCCATAATAAAACTTCCAATAAATAATCAAACAACCATGGAAGAAGCCATCGAACCAGGACCAAACAAACAAACAAACAAACAACTCACCGCATCAGAAGATGAATTATCAGAATCCATTTCGGGCCGAAGCCTGGCATAAATCTGAGGACTCCTGTAGACCGAACCAGGAGCAGGCCTGTGTTTAATCACCGGAACCACGTCAAAAGACACGGTTCCCATGTACAACAGCATCCCTGAGATGTAAATGAGAGGCGCGAACAGGACAATTCCTTGGTGGCGAAGGAGAAGAGAAAGGATGAACCAGAAAGCACGCTGCACCAGAGTGCGGCCACGCGTGTTGAAGGAGGGGGTGAAGCGACCAGCTTTGAGACGGCCGCTCCCAGGGCGATAGCGAGGGGACCGTATTGGAGACTGTGGAGGTGATGGTGTCGTGTGGCCGCTGCTGGACGGTGTCCTGGCGTACGCTTGCATTTAGGAGAGAATCAGCTGGATCTCCTTTCCCTACCGCATTGCCATGATGCTTCGCTGTTCTGAATTGGAAACTGCAGAGCGATGGATTTGCTAACGGCTGCAACCCACACTCGCCTCGATTTCTCCTCCTGTTTGAAACAAGCTTAGCAGGGGAGAGAGAAAACCAGAAGGCGAGGCCAAAAAAAAAAGGTGGAGGGAAATGCGAATTGTAGTGAATGAGAGACGGCAGCAAGAGGAGAGACGGGGGGGACTTGAAGTGGACACTTGGAGGAATGTAGGCGATACTAGCGTGAAAATGAGGACTGTTTTTTTTTTCCATTTTCGGCACTTATTTATTTGGACGTCCACAGAATGAATGTGAATCCACGACCAACAACCATGCTCGTTGCTTTTTTTTTTTTTTTTTTTTTTTTTTTTTGTCGTTCAAGTGAGGAGGGGCGTGCATCCTCACAGTCCACACGTAAAAAAAAAAAAGGATCGCATTTAAATAGCTCCATACTTGCCATTAGGAAGATAGTGAACCACACCACTCTTATTTTCTGGATTGGGATGGACGAGTCTCAGTCTTGAAGAAAAGATAGCCTTTTTTGGTGGCATTGAAATTTATCTTTGATTGATTTTTTTCCTGAATTTGCATGCGATTCCCTCATACTTCTTCGCTTCTGTCTACCCTATTGATTTTGTTAGCTTATATTTTTTGGAAAATTTTTTATTTTTGGTCTTATGTTGTATAAGTAATTGTGTTTTAAAACACTAATTTTCATAAATTCAAAAAATATGTCCATTCAAAAATATTTATTCGAATTTATCCTCGTCTATCATCTGGATTCTTTAGACAAAAAATGACTTTAACTTGTTACATGATCATGACACATTTACACACAGTGTGTGTATGTGTGTGTGTATTTGTGTGTCAATATAAATGTGTGTGTGTGTGTGTGATAATAGATGCAATTATATGAATATATATGCATTTGCATATATAGGAATATAGTAGATACATATATGCAGATTTATAGATATATGTGAATATATAAATTCATCTATGTGAATATATATATATATATATATTATAAACGCTTTAATCCCGAAGCCCTAGGACTCATATATGGACTGAGAAATATAATGAGATGAGTTGGAAAAAATGAAATATAAAAATAAATAAAATAAAAAATAAACATTTGGCCGTTGGTTTACATTGTCTTCATGTGTTGGATATCCAACCCCAATATATATCTCATTTTTAAATTAATGAAAAATTCAGGGAAAAAAAAAGAGTTGGATATCTCCGCATCAAGTAGTAGTCAAACTCAAATGGACGGACACAACCCGACGCCTGGCAGTAGGTTCACGTCGGTCGTAGACTAACTAACTCAGGCACCTACCACGGAACAGCCACAAGGTGGAACACGAGACGATCGTTGGTCGCGGTCAAGTTTACATATGTACCAAATGATTTGAACGGTAACGAACAAGATAAAAACATATGTTATATTATATTATACTTCTCTAGTTTCGATGTATGAATCTGACTGCTATAATGAATGGCAAGCGGTAAAATCTTGGATTTTAAAATAATATAATGTGTAAATTATATACTATACTTACTTGTATGGCCAACAATAAAATATATAATAATCTATTGTTTAAATTATATACTACTTGTATGGAAATTTATATTTTGGGGCTACCTTTCTAACATATTTTATAAAAATACAGACTCATATTTTTTGTATTTGAAATATATATATATATCTATACCAAAATAAAAAAAATTATATTTTGATAGACTCCATTACATAAATACAATTTTGTCTCTCTCCTAGTTCATGTCAACCATAAAATAATAACACATATCACCAAAAAAAAAAAAGTATGATAAATGAAAAAACCCATGTTGAATAAATAAAATCATGAGTCTGCTCTACCCTACAAAGAGAGATGTGGATTTGATCCCCGTGTCAATTTGTAAATTTAATAAAAAGTTTTTACTTTTTATCACAAAAAAAAAACCTGACACGCGGCCCCCGGCCCCCTCAATTTTGTCTCTCTTACTTTTTAAATCACCCGAAAACATGACATTGTTTTCTCCAATAACTTTCGAAAACAACATTGTCCATCAAGATGATTGCTAATTCCATTCTTGGCATTTATAGATCTTAATTATCTTTTATTATTTTATAATATTATATATATATTTTGTAGTCTACACTTAATATATAATGTCATGCCATTAATAAGTGTAATATGCACATGCATATATACTGATGTATATATACATGCATGTATATTGATGTATATTTACAAATTTAGCAATATATATATTTTACACGTATATCACTACAAGAAAATACATAATTAGAAACGCCCAATTCAATTTCTAACTACATTGCTATTTGAATATTACGACGAAATTAGAAACAGAAAGAATTCGTTTCTATAATATTTCTTTCTAAATCATAGAAAGATATAATGCACGAGTAGATGTATCAAATGGGTTGGGCTTGTCTGGGCCCGGCACGACACACTACAGTGTCGTGCCCGAGCCCATGTCAAGTGCGCCCTAGGCACCGGTCGTGCCCATGCCGGGACAAGGGATTTCGCCACGCGTGCCATGCCAAACACGACACAAGTGCGGGCTAGAGGTGTCAAACGTGCCGGGCCGGGCCAGCCCGGCACGAGGCATGGCACTGTTCGGCCGTGCCTGGGCCGGCCCGGCACGGGCGGCGTGCCATGCGTGCCGTGGCGTGAGTCGTGAGTTGTGACTCACGACTCACGAGCCACGGCTCGGACTCACGCCTTGTGAGTTGTGACCGGTGGGCGCTAGGCGATGAGTCGGTGACCCATCCGGGCGGCGGGCCCCCCCCCCCCCCCCCCCCCCCCGCGGTCTTTTCTGCCGAAACCTGACTCCCGAGTCAAATCCGAGCATTTCCAACGGCAAAAAAAAAAAAATTCAAATTGGGTGATTTTCAGCCCTTGGATTCACCTCCAACGGCTAGGGGGCAGAATCCAACGGTCCTCGTGATTCTGCCCCTTAAATATATTAAAAAAATTCAAAAAATTAATAAAAAAATATTTTTTAAAAAAAAAAAAAACTTTATTTAGCCTATAAAATCTATCCCCCTCCCTATAACATTTATGTTTTTCAAAAAGATAAAATCTCTCAATATTTTCTCTCTCTCACATAAACCGTGCATCTCTCTCTCGGCTTGGATTTTCGTGAAACTCAACTTGAGTTTTGAACATCAAAGCATCCTGCGGTGCACCTTGCACGTGAGTGACCTCATTGCTTTTACCGGGTAATATAATTTACTTTTTTTGTACTTTCTCTCTCTAAAGCTTCTCTCTCTAGAAAAACTTACGAAAAATAAAAAATGACAAATACACCTAACACGTATTTAAATTTGGAAAATGAAAATGTTAGTGTTGCACATACGTTTGTGGCTCTTGAAACGTTGGTTTCTCTTGTCGTCTCAGCCCAAAGTTCTAAAAAACAAAAAACTAGGAGGACTTCTGTAGTTTGGACACATTTTAAAATCATAACACAATTAGATGTTAGAGATGAGGAACATGAAATGGCACAGTGCAAATATTGTATGAGACTTTTAACATGCAAGAGTACATGTGGGACTGGGCACCTCAAGAGGCATGCTGAAATATGCTCCAAAAAACATGAACCGTTAGATCCTAGGCAAACCCAACTTGGCACTACATTTTTTGAGACTGGATCGAGTTCAGTCTCAAAGTTTACTCCCTTCGTATACTCCAGCGAGTTGGGTAGGGACGGCATGGCCAGGCTCATCACATTGATGGGTCTTCCGATCAGATTTTCGGAAGATCCGAGGGTAGTGCGTATCATGCAGACTTATTTTCAGCCATCCTATCGTAGGATTCCTAAGTCCACATCTAGGAGTGACATACTAAAGATATATAAGTTAGAAAAACAAAAAATAATTAAGGAATTTTTGGCATTTAGTGGAGTGGTGTCCGTGACGTCCGATATATGGACATGTCACGATGATTCTTCTTATGCATATCTCACGAGTCATTATGTAGATTCAAACTGGACAATCAATAAAAAAATATTAGGATTCACTGAGATTCTTCATCCTCATGATGGTCCGGCCATTTTTGAGTGTATGATGAAAATATTTAGGGAATATAAAATTCAAAATAAAATTTTTAGTGTCACTTTCGATAATGCTGCGAATAATGGAGTAGCGATCAATATGTTTGTTAGGAATATTAGAGACGCACCATTAGGAGAGATCTTTCATGTCAGATGCATGTGTCATGTTATTAACCTGATAGTTCAAGCGGGTATGAAGGTGTGTTCCCCCGCGTTGGAAAATATACGCAATGCACTCAAGTATATTCGCACTCCTCGCAGACTACAAGAGTTTGGTAATCTCTGTTTGTCTGCGAATCTTAAGAAGAAGAAATTCCAATCGGATGTGAGACATCGTTGGAATTACACGTACCTGATGTTGGAATCATGTGTTGGATACGAACACGTGATATCCGACTACGTCAATAGTAAGAGTGGCGAACTTATTATTAACGACACTGACTGGGCTTCAGGATTTTCATTTATGAAATTCCTGAAGATATTTTATGACACGACGAACATGTGTTCGTCGGTTTATACGCCCACCACTTGCATTGCACTCCGTTGCATATGCAACATTAGTAGCATGTTTAGGAAGTATTGAGCGGACCCGACGCTCAGCCATATGGTTGCAGAAATGGAGACCAAGTACCTGAAGTACTGGTCCACCATTCCATCTCTTTATTGCCTTGCAGCATGCATGGACCCTAGGGCTAAGGTGGAAGGGGTTGAAAACACCCTGACTTTCATTTCCTCGTGCATGAACCTGGAAGAGCCACCTGAAGGGTTCATTTACGAGAAGTTGACAGACCTGTTCACATACTACGATACTAGGTATGGTGGTGGTGGTGGTGAGACTGTGAGTACGGACACTAATACCTTGTTCGGAGATGACGATTATTCCATAAACCTAGCGAGGGGAAAACGTAGGGGTGGACCTTCACATAGGAGCGAGCTGTCTCGGTACTTAGATACCGATTACTGCTCAATCCTATCACCTTCTGACAATAAGAATCTTGATTTATTACAGTGGTGGAAATCATATGAGTCCGCCTATCCCGTGCTATCTAGGATGACACGGGATCTACTGACTCCTCCGGTGTCGAGCGTAGCATTGGAGTCTGCTTTTTCAGTTGCAGTGAACGTGATTTCGGATAGGAGATCGAGATTACGTCCAGATATGGTTGAGGCCTTGGCATGTTTGAAGGATTGGGAGGAATCGAGATTTAGCATCAGTGATCGTGCTGAAGCTGGGACTGTGACAGACACTGCAGTCGCATCCACATCCACTACGATGGCGGAGGAGCTGATTGCCGATGATGATGATCCATATGATACTGATCTTGATGTTGTGGCTGATGATTCTCATGATATGCCGCTTGACGAATGATGCTCATCTGCTGTTTTTTTTCGATGTTTTTTTATTAATTTTATTTATACACTTTGTTTGTACTTTGTACCATACGTTCTGTTGAAACTTATACTTGTTTTGTTCCGACTATTGGTTTCAAAAGCATGAATGGTAATTTTTCATTTGTGTAGTTTAATTTTTTTTAATTAAAATTTATACTAACTTAATGTTTTTTTATATTATTTTATGATTTAAATTTTATTTTAAAATTTATTAATTTTAAATTTTAATATATAATTAATAAATTATAATAATAAAATATGCTAAACTTAATTGAAAAAAAAAAAATTTTCTAATATTTGTTTGTTACATTTATTTTTAAATGTAATATTTTTTACAAAAAATTATATTTTTTAATTATTACATATACTGTAAAGTATATACAGAATAACAGAAACTTAATAAAAAAATTAAAAAAAAAAAAAATTTCTAATCTGCCAAGTGCCAAGCACGGGCCGTGCCCGTGCTTGGCTCCCGGGACCCGGACCCCGATTGAGTCGGTCCAGGCGTCCAGCCTTGCGTCTCCCGCCCCGCCTACCCTGCCCCTGCCGTGCACCCGTGCCGCCTGGCCAAGCCAAGCCGTGCCCGAGCGGACCGGGCACGGCACGGCACGGCCTTGCCGTGCCCACGGGCCGTGCCGTGCCCGTCTTTAAAACACCGTGACGTGCCCGGCACGGCACGGTAGCACAGCCGGGCACGTGAAAAACGGGTCGTGCCGTGTTGGGCCGGCCCGTTTGACACCTCTATGCGGGGCACATGGGCATGGTGCAGGTGACCACGTAGCGAGCATAGTCACAACAAGAGGAGTGGGACGCGAACGATGCCAGATGGGCAAAAATCAGCAATCCCTACAATGCCCCGTGGCGTGCCACCGCGCCGTCGAAACACTAGTTTTTTAAAATAATCAGGGTTTTAGCCCAATCCGAAAGGGCTGACCAGCCCAAACTCGAGTAGATTTTGGGTCCCACTGATCTCTACAGAACTGTGTCGGGTGGGCCCGAAAAATCTAGGCCGGGCCAACTCGTTTGACACCTATACACTCGAGCATTTCTAAAATGTGTGACGGAATTCTTCAGTAGTTAATTTTAATGACGAAAATATGATCTCATATTTCGTTGCTAAATTAGCGAGGGAATAAAATAAAAACGTAAAATCCATGTTTAAATTAGAAATACATTTTGAAATGTCATTTTTTGTTTCTAATTTTTACAACAGAAACATGTCTCATTTGTGCAATTTCTATATTGTATATAATATACAAATATATACATAAACCATGTAACCCATAATCAAATAGGTATATGCAACCATATCAATAATCAAATGACATTCACATAATATTCGCTATAGATTAAAATAACAAATATAAAAATCTATCAATTATAATACACTTTAATAAAATTAATTAAAAACAATAACTAAAAAACCAAAATTTTATAACAAAAACTTACATTGCAAAAAATTAATGACACGACATCACAAACAACTATGAGTCATTGTCGAGATTAGTATTGTACTTTAGAGATCTAAATGGATATGCTTCAGAATAATAAAAAATAGAAGATACATCTGCCAACTTACACATTATTTTCTCCATCTTCAGATTTTTTTTGTTGTATTTTCTCTTCTATTTTCATTATTTCCTCATCTCTTTTCATTCTTTTAGCCTCTTTCTTTTTTTATTTCTACAATTTCCTTTTTCATCTCTTCATTCATTTGTTACATATCTTCATTCTTTTATTACATCTCTTCATTCTTTTATTGCATCTCCTCATTTTTTTTCTTTGTAATGTATTCTGAATTTCCAGTATCTCCTCACGCAATCTCTCATCAAACATGTTGTAATTGGAAGATGACGATGAAAAATTCCAAACAGAATCTAAATAAATTTTAAATGTATGGGTACCAAGATCATACACTCACCATTTTTTTGGCCTACTCCAATAGCCTAAAGGTAAATATACGTAACATCAATCTTGAGCACCTATTTAAAATGATATGTCAACTATGAAGCAATGGAAACCATATTTACCATAGCTTCATGTAATTGTTAAAATATAATATAACTCATCATTACTATATTTAGATAAAATATATACCAGCACATGAAACTATCATTTACCTGTTAAAAAATAACATAAAAATAAAGTTAGTTATTATATTTAATGAGTTCATGTATAATAACTCAAAAGATATGGTAAAAAAAATTAACTTTGCATATTAATTTATTGAGTGCCAAAAAATATTTTTTTTACTTTGTTATTTTTCATTAATTGCAAATTACATATGACACTACAAGTAAAAATTGAGAAACTCATATTAATATCATTTGATCGCTTGTCCATAAATAATTCATCATTTTTCTTGTGCAAAATTTTAACACTTCAAACATTGTTGGTAGACAACCCAACTCAACCTCTTAAAAAAATAATAGTTACAATTAAGGTAACTGATACATTGTCACACGTATATTATTGTTTGAATTCAAAAAATTTAAATTATTATAATTTATGAAAGATAATTTTATCAAATATACTAAATATTGGTAGGTCACATTTGAACTTTCAATATGTTTTGAATGTCCTGATTCTATACCTGCTTTCTCTATTCAACAAATATGTGAGACCATCTAGGACAATGTCTTGAACTCCTCAATATTCTTGTATTTCCATCACATAATCTAAACATTAAGAGAAATACTATTAGACTTTGTATCTTTAACATATTTTTTTTTTCCATTTTTCAATCTTGTCATTGTATCTCACATTATCTACATATTTTTATGTATCCTTCACTAATACCAACAAAGCATTATTTCATTTATATTTTTTCTATAAAAACCAAATAAAACAAGAATACATTATAATGCATTTATTTTAAGAGTATTTCACATTAGACCAAAATGAAAAACAAGTAAATGCATTAAAATTATACCTCATAATATTCCCGATAAAATTCTTTTATATTTTGAAGCACTTTTCTCCACCTTATACCCTCAACAACTAGTTTTTTATTGAATATATTTTCGATTGTATGAGAAACAGAAGGAATAAATATGTAAGTAATTTAACATTAGTACCTAGATATACATATAAACAAAATATACTCATTTTTCTATAACTAAGTTAATATTTAATTAATTTTTATTTATTATCCAAGATATCTTAACACAAATATTATTTTAATTCTAAATGATATTATTCGAAAAGTAGCAAAGTCATACATTGTTATTAATTGAAAGTATCATATTTTAACCTTAATCATTTATTTATAATTTCATTCATAGTTATTAATTAAATTTTTTCCAAACAAAAATAATGAAAAATGATAATATATGCAAGTAGTAATTTTCAGAAAGCTACATACTATTTATTGTCAATTGTGAGATGAATGAAGATTTTCTCATAACATGACATGCATAATGTGGATTGTGAATATCTAGTTAGTGCCAATATTATAGTATCCATGCATGGGCCTCCTAAGATAGGTGGGACAGAGCTAACAATACTTTTTAGTGTATTTAGAGACGAAGAGGAAATATTAGTGGCAGTCAATCATGTGTATCATGATGAGGTAATGCCAACATATCCTCTATATGTGTAGGAGAATAAGAAGAGACATGTATAGTGTTGTCATCACTGAATACATATAGATTTTCTCCTCCACGAACTGTTAGTTGACTTCATCGATCCCTCCCCACATATTGAGATTCTCGGCCACTTGAATGATTACCTCTCATATCTAATTCAAGTTATATAAACATCAAAAAACATAATGACATTGACAAAAGTGAAAAAAGAAATTTTATTTAACATCCAAATTATTACAGTTACAAAATAAACAAGACAACATAAGATGGAAGTCTATAAATACTTAATAATCTTTAGAAATTCTTAACAAATCATCTCCATCTACATATTCATCAATCTGATTTTGCAATTAATTTCTCATATTTATCTTATTCAACATGGAAATCATCAATATCCAAATAGTTTCTATTTTCACCAAATAATATTTGAAACCCATCATCTACCCAAGAAAGATTAGATGAAGTTCCATATTATTCTCTTGAAATGCATATACATGTAATGGAGTGATAATCCATCATTTTCAAAAACTTTTATAGATGATTTAAGTTTTATTTTACATATTATCCACCAGCCACTAGGATATCTTCTTGTGGTTGGATAAGTAGTATAACAAACTTTTTCGGCTTGTACCACAAGAATAAATCTTGTACTTGTGATAATATTTCTTATGATACACACCCACAAGGTTGTATGAATAATAAATTCTAGTGCTCATATTTGGAATAGAATCAAACTATTCATATTAAAATAGAATTGTCCTATTAATTGGTAAATCATGGTACTCTATGTGTAGAATTTCAATTAGTCAACCATAAAAATCAATAGTATATACAATAGAGTTAGACCCCTTGATGCATACACTATTATTCATTGTAGCTCTATTTGAACTATATTTTAAGTGTAAATTTTGTATCTATTTACATAATATATGAGATACATTTGTAAACTTTGTAATAATCATTTTGTAAGATCCTTTACTTGTCTATTACATATATTTGATGATGAAAATGATATCTACAAAATAATAAATGATAAAATAATATGTATATATAATGTTACATGTTGCTTATTAGAATCAAGAATGATATGTTATATACTGACAAATATTTCAAACTAAATTACAAAATCCTTTTCAAGATTTTTATCAATTGAAGCACCATCAATATGTGGTTCACTTTACCTTAATTTCTTAGCATAAATTTTTCAAAAATAACAATGAAGATACTTTGAATTATTAAAAAGGTATATCATATACCATGACAAATAAATGAAAATATAAATTAATTATAAATCTTTCTCAGATTAAGGTGTAACTTCCTCATAGTCAACAAAATGTATTTGTGCGCAGTATGATATGCCTAGTCATTCAAAAAATATCTTGATTTTGCTCTACCATATGATCGACTTACATGGGTGAAAATAGAAAGCATATAAATTTCTTTTGATCTATCTGTCACATCATATTCATTATTTGATGATATTTTATTATGTGGATTATATAATAGTGATCAAAAGTAGTGCGCATAAAATATCTAAGCCTTTTCAACCAAGTAGGTATTACATATCAATCCTTCACTTTGTCTTTATTTCGAACATATTTTTTAATTTTCTAAAATATCTAAAAAATATATTTATTAAAAAAAATATTCATCAAATATACTTAAATTTTTAGATAAATAAATAAAAATTATATAACCTCTCAAATGTATACACCCATTAATATTATATAGAGCATGTTATCATAGATTCATACGGCAAGTGGACCATAAAATATTCTATAGAGTTGAAAAAGCTAGGAGAAAAAATATGCTCAAGTCTATATATAATTATAAGAATAACATTTTGTAATTGCTTCATTTCTTCCATTGTTATGACATTACAAGTGAATTTCTCAAAAAAAAATACTTATTTTAGTCAATGCTTCCCAAACATTTTATGGAAATAATTCATAGAATGCTATGAGTATTAGCCTATGCATGAACACATGCATGGTAGTCATGACTTTTTATCCCAAATAACTAATGCTTCTTCATATCAATACATCTTCCCATGTTAGATGCATATCTGTCAGGGAATTTGAGCTCCATCAGCCATTTGTACAAAGCTTTCTTTGTATTCTTGTCAATACTATAACAAGCATTAGGAAATGTATTTACTGATTCGTCCCTATGTAACTCTTAACATGAACAAAACTCTTTCAAATCCTTTCTTGATTTGACATTGTCTTTTATTTTTCCTTGCACATTCATGATAGTATTAACAATATTTTTAAAAAAGTTTATTTCAATGTGCATCACATCTAAGTTATGCCTAATTAGGTTAGTTTTACAATAAAATTAACATCAACATCTGTAAAGTTTTTGAACCATATATGTAAATTACTTATAGTATTTCGATACCTAACCTCAAAGGTAGTGCACCTTTTACAACTATATGATCTTTCCTAAATGCATCAATATTCATCTAAAATGGATGTTCCACATTTAAGAACTTATGGTGGTTATCAAATCAAGAAAATTTTTTTCTTTTGCTCAAAAAAAATGCATATTAAATATGCATGAAAGTTACTTATAGTCCACATAAGTGGTGCTCATATTTTGAAGTTCTGTTTTGTAGATATATCATAAATTGTGATACCATCATCCCATAATTTTTTTAGCTCTACAATCCGGAGATGCAGAAAATCATCCACTTATCTTTTGGGTTTCTTAGATTGGGCATGATAACATAAAAAATATATTCATCTTTCATGCACATCAATGACATTAAATTATAAGGTATAATAATAACCGTCCTTGAAGAGTATTGTTGTCATATTTGTCCAAATGGATGAAATCCATCTATGCATAGCTCTAATCTAACATTTTGACTTTCATTTACAAAAGATGGATAATAATTATCAAAATATCTTCAAGAAGAAGAATATGAGCAATGTTGCATCATGTTATCTTTAAGAAATGCTCTGTGCGCTAACTCATGTCATTAGTAGTGACATCAGATACAAATAATCTTTGCAAACGAGAAGTCAACAGAAAATAATACATCTTTTTACGAGGAATATTTGTTTCTGCCTTTTACATATAATATTTCTTTTGTATTGAGGATAATTATAGAAATTACATATAATAGCTTCACTATCAATACCCCAATATATCATACAGCCATTAATATAACAATGTATTTTTTATCACAGACAAACCCAAATCTCGTATTAACTTTTTTGTGCTATAAAAGTTTTCTATCATATTGTTATTCTTTGGTAACAATTCATATAACTGACATATTTAATCAAAATATCTCTCTAAAAAATGATATTTTATATTTAAATTCAATAGTCTGGCAACCATAGATAACTCTGAGTGGTCACAGATTACTTGGCTAAACTCCTTTTAATACTTTCAACATTTCATTAAATTATTTTGCTTATATTATTAGGATAGCATCAATGACATTGGAATTAAATGAATGACCAATAATATTTATCAACATTGATTCACATACATCATTGAAATTGGCATATTCTATTGCAACATTTGAATCAATATTTCTATGTATATAATGCTTTGTTATTTGCGACACAACTATTTTTCCATATTTATACCAAACATAATAGTCTAACAAATCTATTTTTTTGTAAGATGATACCACATTGTATCCATATTTTAGAAACTCTAATTTTGATATTTACGGTAATTACATGAACATCTTATTTTTGTAACTTTGTTTCATCCATAAATTCAAATTATTTTTAATTAAAGTCAATAAACTCTTCAATCCCCTCAACAAACTCATTAGTTAAAAATCTATCTTTCAATCTTATATTCATCCATTGATGATCAAATTGTATAATATTATAATTCCTATAACACATAATACAAACATAGTTTGAATTATAATAATATAGATAGAGACTTATTTAGGATATTACGTAGATATAATTAAAAGTTATTGTCATATCATTATTAGATAATTTTGGATTAAAATGAGACAAGATGAGTTGCTTCAATTTCTTAGATATTTATCAAAAGCCATAAGTTGTAATTTTTTCATATACATAAAACTAAATATTTGATATTTATCCATATTGGATGAAATTGTATTAATTAAGCCAAAAAAAATTCACGATGTGATAATTCATGATTTCAAAATTATTAATATGTACTAACAAATTAGACAAAAGTATTTTTTTTAATAGAAATCCTAAAATATTTGCAATGCCGATGCATTTAAATATGTCAATGAAATAATAACAAAAAGTTCAACTAGTGACGAAAGAACATTAATAAATTAATAGAAATATTTACTAATTCATATGAAGTATGTATTATAAATAGTCATCTACAGGCTATGAGATGTAATATGAATTTTTATTAAAAATATAAAATAATAGATGTTATTTATTAGATTGCACCTTTAGTAAAGTGTAAATCAAGCAACTCTGTAAAATTTGAAAAAATCTTCTAATTTTTTTTACTTGTTCATTTGTTGTTATGTTTCAATCTCCGAATTGTATACATTCAAAAAAATTTTTAAGTTATTTATTGTTAGTACATTTCAACTTTTAATATTTGCTAAATTATTTATAAATTGTTCATTATTAAAGTTGCATCAATAGTATAAATTGTTCGTTTATAACATTATTATATTTTAACAAATCCTAGTAAGCAAACTAAGTCCATTGAAATTAACATGATCAAAACGATAGATAAATAACAAAATGCATAAATATTTTATACCTCAATTAGGTAGCCTAAAAATTTAGCAAATCCTAGTATGTGCAAAAAATATAAAATATATAATTTATCAACTTGAATGCTATAAATATGAAAAAACAATAAGAGAGAATCTCATGAAAATTTTAACATAAAAAAACTATAGGTAATAACAAAACGCACGAAATTTGTAATTCTCGAATACAATATATATGGAAAATTTTGAAATACTAAATTTGATACATTAATTATGGATGATTAGCATGACGAACATTGATTGGAGGAAAGCGATTTAATAAATAAATTAGATGAACTCAGAATTGAAATTAAAAAGCCTCAAACCCTAACTTTTTTTTAAGTTTCAAAAAGTTATTTGATAAATTAATTATCATAATTTAGCGACAAAATTTATTTTTATTTCTAAATGAGCAAAAAAATATTATTCTATCACTGAATTTTTTAAAATCAAATAGTTATGAATTGGTAAGATGCTTTACATTTGGCAAATATAATAATTTTTATCGTTAAATATAGAAATATATAAAGATTTCATTTATAAAAAAAAACATAAAAACATAAATTTCTATCGCTAAATGTCAAACAAGCTTATCCGCCTATGATAGCGCATCACAATTAGCAACGAAATTAAATAAATATTTAAAAATCCATCATTAATTAGCGATGGTTTTTTTTTTTCGTTTTTAATTTTTTCATAAATGTATTTTCCATTCTTATTTTTAAAAACATAATTGTGCATTTCTAATTTCATTTTTAATTAGCTTATTTCTTGTGTATATATGCATAATGCATATGCATATATATATATATATATATATATATACACCTACACACATAAACATTATTGTACAAATATATATACAAGAATTTACAAGTGTATTAATATATATATATATATATATATATATATATGTATATATATATATATATATGTATGTATGTATGTATGTATACTATTGTACATATCCATGTACATACATTGCTACAAGAAAATATCGATTTAGCTAGGGAATTTTAGCTATGGATCAATCTCTAGCTAAATTGCAAGGTATTAATGATTTTTCTTTGAAAAAAAATAGCAACGGACTAGCGAGGAAAATTTTTTCGCAAATTCTGCTCAAAAAAAATGGGGAATATAGTGATGGAAATTTTTCGTAAATTCTACTCAAGAAAACGGGAAATTTAGCAACGGATTTAGCTACTGAATATCCCTCGCTAATAAAAGTCTAAATTTAGCGATGTATTTAGCGACAGGTTTCCCCTATCTAATAAACCTCATGATTTAGTGATGAAATTTTCCTAGCTAATAAAATCCGTAAATTAGCGACGAATTTAGCGAGAGAATTTTCCTAGTAAATAAAATCATTGATTTAGTGATGGATTTAGCGGTGATTTTTTCCTAGCTAATAAAATCTTTAATTTAGTAACAGATTTTGCGATGGATTATCCCTAGCTAATAAAATCCTTGATTTAGCGATGGATTTAGCGATGGATTTTCCATAGCTAATAAAATCATTGATTTAGCGACGGATTTTCCCTAGCTTATAAAATACATAATTTAGCTATGGATTTAATGATGGATTTTCCCTAGCTAATAAAATTCATATTTTAGTTATGGATTAAGCGATGAATTTTTTCTAACTAATAAAATCAGTAAATTTAGCTACGGATTTAGCGATAGATTTTCTCTAGCTAATAAAATCTGTATTTTAGCTATGTATTTATCGATCGAATTTTCCTAACTAATAAAATCCATAATTAGTGACGGATTTAGCGACATAATTTCCCTAAAAAATAAAATCCTTAATTTTGCGACGGATTTAGCGATAGAATTTCCCTAGCTAATAAAATTTGTAATTTAGCGATGAATTTTCTATAGCTAATAAAATCCGTAATATAGCGATGAATTTTCTATAGCTTATAAAATTCATAATTTAGCTACGGATTTAGCAACGGTATTTCTCTAGCCAATATTTAATTATTTAATTTTTTTTATTTATTATTTGTTTTAATATTTTATTTAATCTTGTTTATTAAATGTATGTTAATGGTCTATAGATGAGCAATCCTTGAAAAATATATTCTCCTCGTAAAATCATAAAAAATTTATATTATAAATAAATAATATAAAAAATATTAAAATACAATAGACAATTCTATATTTTAATAAGGACTAAAATAACTATTTTTATGATGTATTAATTTTTTATAAAATTATACAAAAAATTTTCTAAAATTCTAAAATAAGAAACTTAAAAATTTTTATTAAAGTAACATTAAATAATAAATTCAATAAGCATAATAGTTTTTTTTCTATATTTTAAAAATTAAATTAACATATATTAAAATTTCTACTAATATAAATGTAAATTAATTCATTGTATAATAAAATAAAAAATATTTTCAAAATTAATTTCTACTAATATTGTTGTATAATAAACTAGTAAAAATTAATATTATTATAAGTAAAAAAAATTTTTTTATTACAGAAAACTCTTAAATAAATATATAATACAATTTTGAAAATCTTGAAATATTAAAAAAATATAATTTGTTTAATAAAGTTAAAAGAAAATAAATTAATATTTATACATAAATACATATATGTTTGCTCTTACAAAAATTTATATGAATTAAATAATTGAGTAATATTTTATTATTAGCTTTTAACATTAAGTTTTTATTAAAATAATAAATATAACTTATTTTAATTATCTTCTCACTTTAAGTAATTTTTTGAATTTTAAAAAATATTAATGATATCAAATAATATGAGATTTTATGCCTTTAAAATTATTTCATATTATCTTTGTAAAAATTAATATGAATTTTTAAAAATTTATAACCATGAAATATAAATTTTTATATATTTTTTAACATTAATATTATTTTATAACTTTTTAGCGAGTGACTAGAAGATAAATCATCTTTTCATTTATGTCTTATTATATAGAGTTTGTTAATTTTGTACCTATTTGATATTTTTTTTATTAGGCTAAACATTTATTTTTTAATTGTTTATATATTTATTGTTTAATTAATATCATAACAAAAAATGGTAAGGTGTTTGTTTTCCATTTGTACCTTGCTACACGCACATTAATTTTGTTGAAAAATTTTGATGGTAAATAAATTTAATTAGTCTTTTTGATTATATATATATATTGTTTATTTAATGTTTTAATAATTAAAAATATAAAAAATTTGCTAATATTTACATTCAAGTCGAGACGAGATATTCTTCAACAACAATGAAGTGAACCTCTGCATTCGACAATCAATCCCTCAACACCGACGCATCAACATATAATCGAGGTTTAAGTTTTAATTTTTATTTGATCTAAGGTACGTTTTATATATTTATTCTTCATTAAAAATCTTGATTAAGCTAATGCATATTGATTATGTTATTTATTGTTTCCAAAATTCTTCTCCTTTATTCACCATGGTGTTCTTGGATTACGTATATATACTTAATTGTATACATACTTAATGCACTTGTGATATAATGCGTTGTCATTGTGTGGTTTTTTATGGTGCACAGTAGGTATGCCGAATTAATAACTTCTTCAATATACATAACTACATACTGTATACAATAACAGTTTACATAAATATAAGTGTGCTTTCTATAAGTGTATTTAAACATAACTATATATATATAACTATGAAAATAGTATACATAAACTATTTAAACATAACTATATCTATATAACTATAGAATTAGTAAACATAAACTTTTACTATACTTTATAAGTAATTTATAAAAATTGTAAAAACTTATTATTAAAAATGCAAAAATATCTAATATTGGAATTTAAAGTATTTAAATCCTATGAAATTTAACTAATCAAACTAAGCACATCACAACCCTTGAATGAGAGTGCCCTAGGATCGTGATAATAAACCCTCGTGCAATGTCATCCTTAAATTATTCCGAGTCATTATAAACTCATTATGTACTCATATCAAACAATTACTTCTCAATGTTGTCCGAGAAAATTGTATTTATTGTATGATCAATAATTGAGAAGTAAATTCAACCATCTATTTATATTGCACCATAAAAGAAAGATTTATTATGATTCCTATTGCTAGAATGATATATATTCATTTCATGCTAGCTTAATTGCCACCGGAGGGATGACATTTCATAAGTCATATGAGGGTTGATTATATTCATTCTATCACCATAATTTGATTACGTTTTTAATTTGAACCAAAGAAAAGAGATTATAAATTTAATTTGAAAAATAGATTTAGTCACTTACATGATTTGTATGCCATATTATCATTTTTTATATATATTATATCTTAAATTTTTAATATTTCTAAATTGTTTATAGGAATGCAAGTCGACAAGTTAAGAGCCAACCTAAACCCAAGCTAAATCCTACCCATCAACCTACATTATGTTCAAATCCCTTGTAAGGGACTAAGTATAGAACTATTCATCATGTAAAATAAAAATGATAAATCAATGTTTTATTATAGTTTTGGATGGCACAACAAAGAAGCTTGAACAAAGAGACATTGCTTATGAAATCACATAAAGGTATTTTGTAAGTTTTCGAGTTAATCACATAGCAATTAAGGAAATATCAAAAATAAATTAGTGATCAAGAATAATTATTAATCTTGCAAAGGAGCCAAAAAAATCCAAATTATTGAGAGAAAAGAAAATGAAAATAAAGTAGCCTTATAGTTCTTAAGTAGCAATTACACGCATAACAAGAAATCCAAATCATTCTAATCTTCAAATAGAAAAAAAGATTAGGCTTGCATCTCTTAAATTATAAAACAAAATAACAAAAACAATTTAATATTATGCATTTATACCACTAAAAGGTAGGAATATTGCTATGAGAAGTATTTCCTAAAATTAGTTTAATTTCAGAATTTTATTAAATAGAATTTCTTGACAATGAAAGTACTATTCTTTATCTTTTGTTACTTCCAAAAATAGCACTAATTTTTATCTAACTTTGCAAAAAAAAAAACGAAATTCCTTCACAACACTAAAAATAATAATACTTAATATTTTCATCCTTAATCTATATACACACACACACGCACACACACACGCACGCGCACACACACACACACTCACACACACACACACACACACACACACACATATATATATATATAATAGATAATTATGTTATGGAATCCAAAAAAAAAATCTATGATTTGGGTTATATTTTAGTACCAAAATTCGGATACTCATAATTATCATAATATAATTTAAAAAAAATATATTATGCTTAAACTCGTTTCAGCTTACTCAGTATGGAAAAACGAGTTTATGCATATGTTTATGCATATAGAGTATTTATGAACTCCACATGCATATGTTTTTGTTTATGAAAAAATAAGTTTCTACATAAACTCACATGCATACTTGAGCATATGCATACCGTATAAATAAAGAAATGTAATTATCATTATAGGAATTTAGAAGACCCAAATCATAAATATTTTGGATTTGGGTCCCCAAATGTTATTAAAATTAAAAATTATAATAAAACATAATTATTTTCATTTTGGGTCCCCTTAACATTTTTTCCTATAACATTATAACTTTTATCCACTTTTGATGCACCGAAATGCATCAACTTTGTTCTTATTATTTTGAGGATCATGCCAATACAAAGAATAGAAATGTGTCACGGAATTATGAAGGCCATGTGATGGTAGAAGATGATTCTGTAGATAAACTATCTATCTTCAAGTATCCTGGAAGAGCATTTGTAAGGGCAATGAAAAAATGTATGACAAATGATGAGTACAAAGCAACCCGGAGCTACATTTTACTTAATTGTGAGGAGGTTGCACCATATATTGAGTATGTATACCCAAAATAATTGTAGGTTTAATCATAGTTTAATTTTATCTTTAATAGGAATTATTAAAAATTGATATACATTTATTTCTCTCTTTTTATATTTGTGCAGTATTTATGTTGAGCAGTTAAAATATAGGCATCTAACAATTTCCAACAATGATGTTGATTATATGCTAGAAACTGACTTTGTAAATTGGTTAAAAAATTATGTAAGAATTATTTATATTTTAGAATTATTTAATTTATTAGTATCTTTTATTTGTTAATATCATTTTTTAAAATTATGTCACGTGCAATTGATCATTCAAATGGAGATTCAAATATTTTTATTCAGAATCTAAATAAAGGTCTGTTTAGATATGTGACAACCTATCCTGGGTATTTTGTTAATGGATATAAATTTCACACAATCGGGGATGGTTCTTTTATAACAACAATGAATAGTGGTGTATGCATTAAAGGCTCAGGTTATAGTGCAGATGAGATTGATTATTATGGTCAACTCAGTATAGTCATTGAGTTGGAGTATCTTGTACTCGAAAATAATAGGATTGTAACATTTAAGTGCGAGTGGTTTGATCCTACACAAAATGTGGGCACAAAGATTCATTCAGATTATAAGCTAATGGATGTTAACCATAAATGCATATATAATAGATATGAGCCATTTATTATGCCAGTTCAAGCTACTTAGGTATATTATTGTATATATCCGAGTTTATCTCGTGATAAGATAGATTGGTGGGTGATTTGCAAAATCAAAGCTCGATCAAAATTTGAAGTACCAACATTGCAACAAAGAAGTGCAGACTTAAAAATTACATCGGTATTCCAGGAAGATGACATAAATAATATTGTGCCTGTGAATGTAGATGAAGATCCAAAAAATTTATGTGACTCAAATGGTAGCACAATAGAAATTGAAGATGATCAATTTCTATCTGAAGATGAGTTCGAACTTCTATTAGAATCAGACAAAATATCAGAAGATCCATTGGAGGATGACATTGATGCCGATAATTAAATTGTTATAATTTTATTATAAATTTAAACTATCAAAGATTTTTTATATTTTGTTGAAATCTATCAGTGTGTTTTATTTGAAAATGCATGCTTGTTTATCATATCTCTATTTTTTTTCTATGTTTTATTTTCTACAAAAGATGGTGCCAAAAGCACGTGGTCATGGTAGAGGTGGACGTGGTCATAGAAATGAACCAAATTCATCTAGTATGTTACATCGTGTTGTATAATCAATACCATCTCATAGCCACCATATCCATACTTAAACATCACAATCACCATCTACATTTCTATCACCATCATGATCATTGAGACCGCTACTATCACCTTTATCAGATGTAAGCCCACCACCCATTGTGCTTCATGAACATACTTTTGATCCATCTCTATCTTCTACACCACATTTTACCCCGATTATTCCCCCATTTACAATATCAATAACATCATCAAATACTGTCTTCCTCTATAGTCAGTGCAAAGTTAGAAATTGAGATTGTGAATGAGAGGTAAAAGAAATATGTAAAAATGACTTGAAAAAAAAATTTGATGTTACTGTCAGTGGTTTTTTTTATATTGTTATGATTTGCTTGTTTTCAATGTTACTTATTTATCTGTACAATTTTATTCTATCTCACAAGAGTTTGACTATAATTACAAATTCTTTCCAGAAAATGACTGATTCTAAAGCTTTCTCCTAGAAGAAAGTTTCTGAAACGACAAATGTGTCATATTTTAATGACTTTCAGGTAAAAATAACAAAACAAAAGCATTGAAAAATATTATCTAATTACTTAACTTTTATGTTGGTTATTATTCAAGTAGTAAATAATTATGTTCTTGTTGTTAATATAAATTCTTTTATCATTTTTCTATTTATAGAATTAATGCACATGGGCACCCAAATTTGATGGAAAGATAAAGTCATTATGAGAGAACAAAGCTACTCAATGGTATTCTGATTTAGTCCATAAATTAAAGAAAATAAAAGAAAGATCTGATTTTATATCCGAGGAAGACTAGCCCGAGTGACATAATTATTGGGAGGAGCCAAATGTGAAAAAAAATCAGATATTGCCTACAAAAATTGATGAAGTGAGGTAGCTGGACTAGGTACAAAAATCTGTTGACACACTGTAGGGTCAAAGTTGAGCATTGAGCACGCTCAAGATTTGGTACAAATTTAAAATTCTAAACATTTTTATATTTAGTGGTTGTCCTAATAGTCCAATAAATAAAATCTCTACATGATTTTATTAATTTTGTTAAATTTTTTTATCATTTGTTTTTTTATGACTTAATAAAAATATATTCTAGGCTGGAGAATTGGGTCGAGATCCAAATGTTTATGAGATTTTCAAAAAGATGCATGTGAAGAAAGTGGATGGTCAGTATGTTGACAACAAGTCTTAGATGATTGCTGTAAGAAATTGTTATATTAATTAGATTTTATAAAACTACAGTACATTATGAAGATTATTTTGAATGCAAAATATTTATTTTATTTTTTGTAAATGTCGAATAGTTTTTTTCTTTATTTTATCTCAGGACCTAATGGAGGAACGTGTGACAGCTGCTCATCAACAAGTTGAAGTTTCTATAAATCTTCAACCAATTGACTATGATCCTATTTATTTGGAGACATTAGAAGGTCGAAAGAAGTAGTGAGTGTACGAAATCGACTCTAAGAGAGTGACATTTTGTTGTAGCAGTTGTGCTTCTAATTCATCTGTCTTAGTAATGGCAGATGAGGCGGTCGAACAACAAGTACTGGAAACAAATGAACATATTGTAGTTATGGAGACTAAAATAAAAAATAAGGATGAGCATATATCTAATTTGAAAAAATATATATATGAAATTAAAGAACATAAGGATGAGCAGATATCTAATTTGAAAAAAAATATATATGAAATTAAAGAACATAAGGAAGAGCAGTATACTAATTTGATAGAAGAAATGCAAGAATTTAAAGAAATGAACCATGAGATGAAAGAAATTTAAAACGTAATGCAATATTAGATGTCCTATATGGAGTCATAGTTAGCGGCATTTCCACAATAGATAGTATTCTGAGATCCAGTTACAAATCATTGTAGGAGAGGCTAATATTCACTATAAATTATGAGGATGATTGAGTATGAGAATTATTTCTGAATTATTATTTATTTTTGTCTGTGTAGCAAATAATTATGTTATTTTTTTGTAGGTTCCAATTTTCTTTATCCTGGTTTTGTTCTTTGCATGACACATTTTGTGAGACAAAAGAAAAAATTCTAATTCAAAGCATTCATTATGCAATGCATGGGTCCCATATTTACCAATTTCAGCTTTATCAAAAAGAGGGCTAGCTTATTTTATCTTTATTATTCTAAAAATATTTTGTTTTTGCACTCTCTTTATCTCTAAACATAATTGCTGGACATCTTTGAATTTTTGTTGAAGCTGTATGATAATCAACTTTAATTTGTATTTGTTCATGTCTCTAATATTTGTTTTTATATATCTGTGAATATGTTTTTGTGTCTTTGAATTTTTTTAGGTATAGTTTTAGCCTATTATAGGTATGTAAAAGCCTTTTTTCAGTAGTGGCAGTGACGGTAGTGATGGCAGTGGAAGAGGTAGCGACGGCAGCAATGGCAGCAGTAGTGGTGGCAAGGTGGCAACGACAACACCCGCAACTGCAACAATAGCTGTGGTAGCATCGGTAGTGGCAACGGCAGCAATGCCAGTGGCAGCGATAGTGGTAGCGGCAGCGGCAGCGACAGTGATAGTGGTAGTGGCAGCGGCAGTAGTGGCATCAACAGCGAGAGTATCAACAATGGCAACAAATGCAACATATATGTACATATGATACTACAGTATTTTATATTTATATATATATATATTGAGTATATATGATCTCAGTATATATGTACGCATAATACTGTAGTTTATATTTACATATACTATAGTAATATATGTATGAGTGAAATGCTATTATATGTGTACATATTTATTGCAGAAATATATATTTATCAAAACATAGCTTTTTTTATTAATTTATTTTGATTTGATTGAGTAGTTTAAATTTCTTACAGATATGATATCGTAGTGTTTCCCATATGAAGCTATTATAAGTGAAGAAAATTTTCAACAAACATGATGCACCGTGACTCTGACAGCTTTTTTCGCAGCAAAAAGTTGGTGATTAGAGGCGCAGAGGGAGAGGAAATGATGTTAATGCATGGATAGATTATACTTTATGTACTGTCGGTAAATACATTGATTAATAATATGTAATATAATTTTTTTATTTTATTTATTTAAAATATTGTATTAGAATAAGTTATTAAATGAATTTTTTTTGTTTGATTTAAAATTTTCATTTATTGTTTCTATTTTTATTTAAATTCAATATTAAAATATTAACTTATTTAATTAAAATTTTGTTGAAGTTGTATGACAATCAACTTTAAAATATGTTTGTTCATGTCTATAATAACTATTTTTATATATCTGTGAAAATGTTTGTGTGTCTTTGAATTTTTTGGGTAGAGTTTTAGCCTATTATAGGTATGTAAAAATCTATTATTAGTAGCAGTAGTAATGACAGCGGCGGCGGCGATGACAGTAGCAGCAGTGGAAGTGGTAGTGGTGGTGGCGGCACCAGCGAGGGCTATAGTGGTGACAACAGTGGCAGGAGCGGCAGTGGTGGGAGCGGCGGCATCAGAGGTAGCAACAGTGGCCGTAGTAGCAACTACAACGGAAGCAGTGGCGGCAACGGCGGCAGTAGTGGCTGCACCAGAAGTAGTGGCAGCAGTGGTAGAGGCGACAGCGACAATAGTGGCGACGGTGGTAGCAGCGGTGGTAGCGGAAGCCGCGGCATGCAGCGGCCAACGGTGGCAGCCACCGCAACAGCGACGACAGCATCAGCGGCAGTAGAGGCAGCGACGATAGTAGTAGTGGTATTGGTAGCGATAGCGGCAACGATAGTAGTGGGAGCAGTAGCAATAGCACCAAATGAGGTATATACATACGAATAAAGTCAATATATACGTACATATAATACTGTAGTATTTTATGTACATATATACCGAGTATATTTGTACTCAATTTATATGTACACATAATACTAGTGTTTTTATGTACATATACTATAGTAATATATGTACGAGTGAAATGCTAGTATTTATTTACATATATACTGCAAGATTATATATATATCAAAACATAACTTTTTTTAATTTGACTGAGTGGTTTAAATTTCTTACAGATATGATATCGCATTGTTCCTAATACAAAGCTTCTATAAGTGATGAGATTTTCACTAGACATTACGTGCCGTGACCGGATAACTTTGTCGCAGTAGAAAAATGATGATCGGAGGAGCAGAGGAAGAGAAAACAACGTCAATGAATGGATATATTATATTTTATGCACTGCCGATAGATACATTGATGAATAAGATAAAATAAAATTATGTTATTTTTTTGTTTCAATTATGTATAAAATTAATTTGAATAAGATATTAAATGATTTTATTTTTTGTTTATTATAAATTATTTATAGTTTCAATTTTATTCAATCCAATATAAAAATATTAAATTATTTAATTAAAAAATTTTAAAATAATTTAAATTCTGAAATTAATTTTTTTTTTGAAAAGTTTGTTTTATTATTATTAAAGTCACCCCTTTTGGCGGAGGAATACCATTTTTACAAGCTATATTCTACCCTGTCCCCTTTTACACCCTTTCTTGAAATCAAATAATATCACAAAGTATTATCACTATTATACTATATCTATTGGCTATTGCCTTTTGCTGGATTTTAATTGGCCTCTAGTGCTATCCCACTGCATCTATTTGTCCTTTTGTACCATCCTTTTGTGGCTGTTTGCAGCTAGAGGAGAAGCCATATTCTGCCTTTGTTCCTGCCCTCTTTAGCACCTTCTTTCCTGAAATTATCTCAAGTCCCTCTTAGTTAGCTCCTTCTAAACACATGGATCCACCTCCTCCGCTCCAGCTAGCTTTCATACTATAGCATTTGACACTTGACACAAGTACCTCTTGATTAGCTCCTTCTAAATTCCTAAATATGACCTGCCCTGTTTTAAATAAGAGCTGAAAAACTACAAACAGACAAAATACATAAAGCAATACAAGCAAACAATCCAGCCTAGACCTAGCTCTTTTCTTTGTTTCCACCCCTCAGGACCAGGGTGGCACTAAGCTTTTTATATTATTTTCCTTGCATATTGGGCAGCTACGTGAGTGCCCCTACTAACTAAGCTTGACTATTCTTATATATGGAAGTTCTCTCTTATCCATCCTTATAATCCCCTTGAGTCTGTCCGGAAGAGACTCTTCCTCATATTCATGGTATTCTTTGTTTTTGCTTGCCTTGGCTAGCCTATCCGCCAATGCGTTTGCTTCCCTGTATATATGTTTGTTTGATGTGTTTAAGGACTCTATTAATTGACCAATTTCTTCTAACTCCTCTTCGTATTTCCACATACTTCTTTTTTTTTGTTTATTAAATCTACAAATATTTTAGAGTCCAATTGAATGTCCATATTAGTTAATCATTTAGCTTTACAGGCCCGTAATCTATCCCTCAATGCTAGAATTTCAACATGGAGAGCAGATGTGGCTTTGTGGCTCCCTGTAAAAGCTAAAATGAGTGGACCTTTAAAATCCCTTACTGCTCCTCCTCTTCCTGCTAAACCCATGTTCCTGTCAAAGCTACCATCAATATTTAGAGCTATTCTACCCCATGGGAGTTTTCCCCACTTTACTCCTATAATTTCAAATTCTGAAATTAATTTAAAATTAAAATATCTAGGGAAAAATCCCTTGCTAATTTAGCCAAGGAAATATTAAAATTGGTGACTGATTTTCCGCCGCTAAATTTATTTAGCTAGGGACTATATCCATCGCTAAAATTTATAGACTTGCACTTTAGCTAGGGAATTAACCGTTGTTATTTTCATTTAGCGATGGAAGATCTCATTTATCTTGCTAATTTAGCTAGGGAATTTGTCTTTTTTAGCAAGATATTTTTCCATCACTAACTTTTTAGCTAGGGACACTTTCCATTGCTAAATTTTAGCAAGAAATACTTTAAATAGGAAACCTATTCATCGGTAATCTGTCGCTATATCTCGTTTAGTAATGGAAAATACCCATTTAGCTAGGGAATTGTCCCGAGCTAAATGTGATTTTTTTTGTAGTGCATGTATACTAAAGTACTTATTATACATATATATCCATACTCTTACATCCATCTCCATCTTTTAATGCTAGGGAGAACCCCCAACAATGAGATGAGCAAATGACTCTAATCTATGATTGAACCTCAAGTGATGGCCTTTACCCTCATTTTCAGTATTTGGATCTGAACTTAAGCCCTTCCGAAGGTGAAGCAAGGTGATCCACAAGCCCTAAATCACTCACATCATGACGAGGATCAAGCAAAAATACAGTAGCATTTTCAAAATATCAGAAGATATCAAAAGAATTCATATATAGACACATGCATATAGACAATGTTTTACAAATATAACTATATACTCATAGCCATCTATAAATGTATTCATATATAGACATATTCGGTGCTTGATATTTACAAATAAGTATATTGTAGTATACATGCACTACAAGAAAATGACAAAATAGAAATGAAAAATAATGAAGTCCGATTCTATTTCTAAAGTTAGAAATTGAATCGAAATGAATTAGAAATGAAAAGGAAATATTCCTACAAAAATTAGATACAAAATAATAATCCATCGCTATTGGAAGGTGAGAATTATTTCACATTATATGGAAATAGAGTTAGAAACAAAATTAGAGATACGAATTGAAATGATTTAACCTTCCATCACTATTATCATGTGGTGTTGTTGACAGATTACCTCACATGGTATTTAGTAATGGAAAATTTTATTTCTACATGTATTTGTTATTGAAAATAGTAACTTTTCTAAAAATTGCAATAAAAATAAAGTTTGTTTCAATTATTTTTGAAATGGATTGCAAATCCATTTTAGAATTTAGCAAGAGAATTTCATTCCATCATTGTTTTTGAAACGGAATGTCAGTCCGTCACTATTAAACTTTAATAATTTCAGCAATGATATTTAAATTTGTCATTGTGTCTACTTTTGAAATGAAAACTTATTTCATCACTATTTAATGTTTATTATTTTTTCTAAGAACACTTTGTTTGTTCAAAAAAAATGTTGAGGGTTTAGGCAAAATTATCACTAATATGTCATCGCTCATACACCTAATCGAAGTTACTTTTCTTTGTGTTTGTGTTCGTCACCCTGATCATCTATCATTAAGGTATGTAATTTAATTTTTTTAATCTCCCCATTTATAATTAGCAGGGCCCCCAATACTTTTCTTTATTATTGTTGCATTTAATTAGCAGAAGTATTGGCATTGTGATTTTTTTGAAGATCCTTAATATATAAAATTATCTAGTCCATATAGTTACTTCATGGTTTTACTATTAAATGCATCAAATATTATGAAACCTTAATTCATTGAGATCAAAGAAACACAAGAGCACTTAACCCATTGAAATATCATATATTAGGATTCATGTAATCATTATTTTAATGATTTTGTTAACCCCAAATATAATAGAATCTCAATTTGTTGATTTTATTGACCTCAAATGAAGAAATACTTAATTTCATGAATGATCAATATTTTTACAAATCTCAAGAGTGAATCTCTTACCCTCAACATATTTTTATGTTATGATCTTTCATATATAAACTAAATTTAAAAAGCTTACTAGCACACACACAACTTTTGACATCACAATATTATAATCCTATCAACTTCAAACATCTTCTACATGCATACATTATTGAAATCAAAGAGTACTTTCTTGTAACAAACTGTAATCAAGGAAAATTAATCCAAAGTCTCAATAATTGGGGGGCAAACTCTATGAGAAAGTATTACCTAATTGTTTTGAAGTATTTATTATCATGTGCACATATCCCACGCACTATAGATCATTCTTCAAATACATCATGATGTTGCATTTATGTGATTTTTTCTTTTATGTGATATTGATTTTTTTTTCCAAAATAATTTTTAATTTATTCCTTTAGAAAGTATGATTATGTTTTGATTTTACATGATGTTTGCTTATTTTTTATGATTTCAACCTTAATAAATAAATATAAAATATTTAGTTTTTTGTATATGAAAAAAAAAATAACTGAAAGCTATTGGTAAATATCTAAGAGATAAATGCAACCCTCATGCCGATTATCTCATTTTAATGCTAATTTACCTATTAATAATGTGAATACAATATTTTTATGAAATTTATGTAATGTCATATAAATATGTTACTATAACTTTATTACAAATAAATCATTATCTATATTATTATTATTTAATATATGTTGGTATTATATATTACAGAAATGAAAAATGTTATATGAACTAATCATCAATGGATGAATGTCAGACTAAAACATGAGTTTGACTAATGAGTTTGTAGTAGGAATTGAGAAGTTAGTTTTGCTAAAAAGCACCTCCAATTAATGAATGAAATAAAAATAAGATACTCATGTAATGACCATGAATGTTAGAATAGGAGTTTTCAAGATGTAGACATAGTTTAATTTCATCTTGTAAAAAATAGATTTGTTAGAGACTAGAAATATGTTTGTTAGAGACAATTTATAAAAAATAGTTATGTCACAAACAACAAAGTATTATGTACATATAAGTATTGATTCAAATATTTTAATGAAATATTTCAATCCCAATGATGCATGTGAAGCCATGTTAAAGCATGTTATTAGTCATTCTTATAATCCGGATGTCATTGATGATATCTCAAAATCACCAACAAAAGAATTTTATTAAATTTTCAAAGTATCAGAAGAAGAGGTTTGGGTAGGTAATCTATATGATCACTCAAAGTTATCTACGAAGGTCAGACTTTTAAATTTAAAGGCAAAACATTATTTTTTAGAAAGATATTTTGATGAAGTTTATGAGTTGTTATCTTAATTATTACCAAAGAATAACATCATGACAGATAGTTTTTATAGTAAAATAGGTTAATGCGAGGTTTGAGTTTGCTTGTAAAAAAATACATTATTGTATTAAAGGATGCATGATATATTGGGGTGAATATAGTGAAACAATTACTTATAATTTATATAACTATCCTCAGTATAAAAATATTTTTACATATAAAAGGTAGAAAACAAATATTTCTCAAAAGAAGATATAGTACTTCCCATTGACTCATCATCTACAAAGATTATTTGTATCTGAAGTCACTACTAATGACATGAGTTAGCATGAAGAGCATACTATTGAGAAAAGGGTGATGTGATATTGCTTAGATTCTCCATCTTAAAAATATTTTGATGATATTTATCCATCTTTTGTTGATAAAAATTATTATATTAGATTAGGGTTATGTACAAATGGGTTTCAGCCATTTGAACAAATAAAGCAATAATATTCTTTATGACTTGTGATTGTTACTCCATATAATTTATCATAATAGATGTGCATGAAAGATGAGTACATGTTTTTGTGTATTATTGTGCCTGCTCCAAGAAACCAAAAAGATGAGCTGGATGTTTTTCTATAACACCTTACTACAAAGCTAAAAATTTTGTGGGAGCATGGTGTGGAACATATGATATATCTAGAAAGTAGAACCTCCAAATATGAGTAGTACTTATGTGGGCTATAAGTGATTTTCCAGCTTATTTTATATTGTCAAGATGGAATACTACAGAGAAATTAGCTCGTCCTTACTGCATAGAGGATTCTAATGTATTTTTTCTGAGCAAAGAAGAAAAGACTTCTTATTTTGATAACTATTATAAGTTCTTACATATAAAATATCCATTTTGGAAACATATTAAGACATTTAGGAAAGGCCAAATAGTAGTAAAAGGTGTGACACCTTTGAGGGTAGGTGCTGTAATATTAGAGATAATTGAAAGATATTGCTTCAAAAATATTATAAATATTGATGTTGATTTCAATAATACACAAATTCAAAGAATTATCACTTGGTTGGAAGAAATAAAGTATCTTTTTGAATTTACCTTATTGAAAAATCAACCTAATTAGGCACAAACTAGATGTGATACACATTGAGAATAACTTTTTTGATAATATTTATAATATTATAATGAATATGAAATGAAAAACAAAAGATAATGCCAAATCAAGAGAGAATTTAAAAAAATTTTGTTCATGTCTAGAGTTACATAGGGATAAATCAATGAATAAATTCCCTAAGGTTTGTTACACTCTTGACAAGGATGCAAAGGAAGCTTTGTGCAAATGGTTGATAAAGCTCAGGTTCTTTGACAGATATGTATCTAACATGAAAGAATGTCTTGATATAAAGAAGCATAAGTTATTTGAGATGCAAAGTCATGATTTCCATATCTTTATGTAGAGGCTAAAACCCATAACATTCCAGGAATTTATTCTAGAAAATATTTGAGAAGCATTGAGTAAAATAAGTATTTTCTAAAAATATAACTTATAATATCATAATAAAGAAAGAAATGAAGCAATTACAAAATAATATACTTATAATTATATGTAGACTTGAGTGTATTTTTTCTCATAGCTTCTTCTACTCCATTAAATATCTTCCAATCTACTTGCCTTATGGATCCAAGATGGAAAACGTTATGCAATACAAATGAATGTATCCATTTGATAAGTTATATAATTTTTATTTGTTCATATAAAAATGTAAATGTATCTGACAAATAAATATTATTCTAATGAAGATATTTTTCAGATATCTTAGAAAATTGAAAAATAATATTCAAAATAAAGCTAAAGTTGAAGGATCGATGTGCAATGCCAGCTTGGTTGGAAAACTTTGGCAATTTGGGCATATTACTTTCATCAACAAGTTTGTAATTTGTATTACAAAATGTCACCAAAAAATAATTATGGTATGAATGATGGATCAAAAAAAGATGATATGCTTTTCATTTTTGCTCATGCAAGTTGATCATATAGTAAAACAAAATCAAGATATTTTTTGGATGACTAGGAGTATCATGTTGTGCACATGTATATATATGTTTTTGAAATCTGAGAAAGTTACACCTTACATTGAGTAAGATTTATAATTAATTTAGATTCTCTTTCTTTATATAGTATGTGATATACCTTTTTAATAATTCAAAATACCTTCAATGCTATTTTTGAAGAAGTTATGCTAAGGAATTAAAGCAAAAAGAACCACATTTTGATGATATTTCCTTTGATACAAAGCTTGACAAAGATTTCACAATTTAGTTTGAAAAATTTGTCAGTATATAACTTATCATTCTTACTTCTAAAAATTAACATACACATTATCTAAGTATAATAATATCATTTTTTTTATTTTGTAGGTTTAATTTCTATCATCAAATATATGTAATAAACAATAAATGATCTTAAAAAATGTATATTATGAAGTTTATAGATGTATCCCATATATCATGTAAATGGATACAAATTTCACACTTTGAAACATGATTAAAATAGAGTTGTAATGAATAAATATTTATGCATTAAGAAGTCTAACTTTATTGTTTCTAATATAAATTTTCATGGTCGATTGATTAAAATTATACACTTGGAGTATCCTCCTTTACCAATTAAGATGATAATTTTATTTAAGTGTGAATGGTTTGATCATATTCCAAATTTGGATTAATACAATTTATCATCACTACAACCTTATGGATCTACAGCATAAGAAATATTATCATAAGTGCAAGAAATTCTTTCTTATGATACAAACAAAATAAGTGTGTTATACCACTTATCAAACTACGAGAAGAAAATTCATGACTAGTTGGATATTTGTAAATAAAAACCTAGATCAGCTATGGAAGTTATTGAAAAGGATATCATTATGATATCATCACGTATACTTGTATTACAAAAAAATAATATAGAACTTCATTTAATCAATCTTGTGGCAGATAATGGGATTGAAACATTGTTTGGTAAAAATAGAAACTATTTGGACATTGATGATGCACATATTGAAAAATATAATGTGGAAGAATTAATTGCACAATCAATTGAGGATGAATATGAAGATGGAGATGATTTGAAAGATAGTCATATCCATTGGAGATACATGAAAGTCTCTGACTCAATAGTATGTCACTTACTTTAGCACATCTTATCAACTCAAGAGGCACCACTTGAAAAGGAAGATTTTAATCATAAACTAAAACACCAATTTTTATTGGTAATCCTTAATCTGTGTCTTTGTCTATCTCATGATCTTATTGATTTAAGGCATGAAAAGAAGTTCGACATATCTAATCTTCTCTTTCCGGATATCAATACATCCTCAAAGTAGACCTTCCCTCATCTACTATAAATAATCTAGAATTGGGCTCAAACATCTATGATTTCTAGAGTGCAAATCTTGAGACTGGGGAACAACTACAACAATGAAAACCAACTTTATCAACTACTCCAACAACAAAGAACAAAACTGATTGCTTCTTTCAAGACTTAAATTAAACTCGACCTCCAACCTAACCTTTCAATCTTACTTGCACATAATCAATATAGAAAAATGCATAGTTGGAAGTCAAAGATTGAGTACTTTTTGAGTATCAATATTGGGTTACGTACTTTGTATGGATTGGACAACCATCTTTTTAAGGTAAACCCTAGGCATTGAAGTTGTTTGTGCTAATCATCACTCCCTTTTCACATCAAAAAAAAACAAAATATCTCAGCCTACCGACATATGCTATGAGAAACAGGTCTATAAGCACACATAGCTTCAATGCAAAACTCAAATATGATACACCTACCCATGAGAGTAAGTAACTAGCTTTAAATGATGTTTTCAACTTCGATCAGTTTCTGAATATCTTACTTGAGGTACTTCTCAGGAAGGATCCTTTTATTTTCATGCACTAATTCAATCCTTGAAGGCAAAGCATCTATCCCATAGATTCTTGTTCTTATCCTCTATTAAGCTCATATCCTTATCTTCTGACTCTCCTTGAGATTGCTAGCTCATCGTTCATAGGAATATTGTGTATTAAGAAAAGATTAGTGAGGTAAGCATGAGCTCAGTCATCCCTTGAGAATGTAGGATTAACAAGCTCAAAAGAAGTTCCAAATCTCAGATGAGTAAAGAAGAAAAAGATATGATTAGTCTTTGATCATTAAAAAAAGTAGGTTTTTTTTCATACAAGCAAGTAAGACATTAGGCATTCATTAAAATAATTTTTGAAGCTAAATATGCTAACTAATGCACCTCACCCACACAACAATTTCCATGTTTGCTTTACTTTAGGGTTGCTTTACTTTAAGGCTGCTTAAGACATCATGTACTAGAAGTTGTTGATCATATCAATTGGGTAGAGCACAAGTCCCTTAATCTTATGTATAGCGTAGCTTTCTCAAAGTGTCATTTGCTAGTTTTGTTTCAATTGATGAAGGAGACTCTACTAGTTGATAGTATGCGAATTTGTTTATATATTTCACTGGGATTGGTCCTAAGGCACTTGCTCCTCTGTTGGACTCTTCTTCCTCCTTCCCACTCAAAAGAGTGATGGAGAATCTCGATCACTGAACTTCCAGGACAATTTGAAGCTAGCTGACTTTGTAATGTTATTGATCAAAAAAGCTTTTGGTCAAGATTAATAAACTTCATTAATTTCTATAGTGTGGTCTCTTCTTATTTAGTAATAGGAGGAAAAAGCACTATAATAAGAAGTCATATGGAAAAGATTCAATATATTATCTTAGTCAGTTGGTTCCCAATTTTTATTGTGTTGGTTTATGCCTTGGTGATCTAATTGCTTCTACTTAACCTAGAAGTCAGGTTGCTAGCTCATCATGTCGGGAACTCCTCGCATCATTGCCACCATTTCTAGGACTGGCTGACACCTCACTTGCATATGTACCTATGTAATATAGTGCCGATCGTACATCCCACATATAATTCAGACTCATGTGCCTTCTAGAACCAAAGATCTTCGAGCCTGCTACATACGATTAGCCAGCCTTGCAGCATCAAAAGGATTAGATGCCCCCCATACTATGGTTCCCTATGTTGTGAACCCCAAGCTATGGTTCCCTGGGCAATAATAGGTCCTCTGCATCTCCAAAAGCATGTTTCTCTCCTAGGCAGGCAACACCCAGTCATCCAAGCCAACCCACGTTTCTGACTAATGGTGGATAAACATCTTTTTTAGAGGTACTCAAGACAACTCAATGAATGAAAAAAATGAAGATTGTATTAATGATAAAGATCTCTAGGGAAGCTGCTAAAAAAAATTTAACACATGGAATGGAAGGGTGGTCATAGATCACTGTGAAGAGTTATTAATCACATAGCTTGGGTACTAGAATAGTTGATCATATCATTCGGGCAGAGCCTGAGTTTTATCTTATGTATAGCATAACTCCTTCAAAGTCTTGTTTGCTAGTTTTATTCTGATCGATGAAGGAGACTTTTCTAGTTGGTAGCGTGCATATTCATTAACCTATTTCATAGGGATTGGTCCTAAGGTGCTTGCTTCAATATTGTGTTGATTGGCAATTGCTCTTCTAGTTGGTAGCATGTAGGTTTGTGGGTGGACTAGCCCAGATGATAAGTACCATGCAGGTTTGTGTTATACACTTCTGAATAGAGATTCTTTTTCAATACCAACTTAGACTTACTGCTCCCTTCGAGAAGGACTCATTGATGGATAAAAATAAAGTACTTTAAATACTGATCCACTATTCTGTCTATTTATTGTCTTGCTGCCTACATGGACCCTAGTATTAAGATGAAATGGGTAAATAATATTTTGACATACATATCCTAGTGCATAAACCAGGAATACCAAACTAAAGGATTCATTCATGAGCAGTTGACGGAGTTATTTACATACTACTATACTAGGTATAATAGTAGTAGTAGCTAGGCTCCGAGTATGAACATATATAACTTATTCAGAGATAATGACTTCTCTATTTAGTTAGCGAGGGGAAAACAACGAGATGCGCCATCAAATAGAAGTGAGTTATCTCTATACTTAGATATCGATTACTGCTCAATCCTATCACATAACAAAAATAAAAACCTTGATATTTTATAATGAGGAAATCAAATGAATCCACCTATCCCTAGAGGTGTCAAACATGATGGGTGAGCCGGGCCATGGGTAGTGCCCGACCCAGTTCAATAGTTCTTAGCTTGGCACAACATGATCTGGAACCATACCTTAGTTTGAGCCGAGTTTCCCTTTGGCCATGTTCAAGCTGAGTTGCCCTTTGGCCATGTTCAAGCCGTGCTGTGCCGGCACAAACTATACCTCATGCTATGCCAGGCATGACTTGTGTGCCTAGTCTTTCAGCATGGTAAACTGGCCTAGTTGACTACTCGACAGGATCCATGTCGAGCTGACACGTGGGCCAATTTAGCTATTTTTTTTAATTTGATTGCCCTTTCACGGGGCAATCTTTTTTTTTTACAAAAATGCAGACACATGGCCAATTTTAATTAGTTGGCCAAATGCCATTTTTTTATGCAGGGCATGGTCTACACGACCATGCCCATTGTGCTAGGCTAGTGGAACGTGCACCATGTCGTGCCTAACACGACATGGGATTTTAACTATGTCATGCATGACAAAGCATGGTGGCTTGATTGGGCAGAGAAAAAAATGGGATGTGCTTGCATGTTACGGCATGTTTGACACTTTTACCTATTGTGTGTTATATAAAATGACATGGAATATATTGACTCCTCCGATATCGAGCATAATATCAGAGTTTAATTTTTTTATTGTAGTTAATATCATTTTGGATAGAAGATCGAGACTATGGCCAAATACGTTGAGGTACTAGTATGCATGAATGATTAAGATGATTAAATGTTTGTTATCCTAGATCAGATCGTGCTGGAATAAGAGTGGAAGAATTGCTGGTAATTGATGACTCATATAAATTTAAGAAGGTTGAGTCCACATCTAGTGATACCATCAGACACTTACACGATGATGATTAGTTATATACTTATACCGATTAATATTGGAATTGAGACATTAAGCTTGCATTATTATTTACTAAGATTGCGATTGATAATTTTTATTTTATGTCGTTGTTGTGAGTGGTAACTTTGTGTTAATTTATTTATTTTTAGATTGAATGATAAATGATTGGATATATGTGTTTTTATGATATTTTTGATTGTTTATTATACTTTATCATCTATGTTAATAAAATTATTTTTTTGTGATTTATCATTTATCTAAAATAAATAAATAATGTAATTTTTTATGTTGCAATTAATCCACATTTTGAATTTAAAATATGAAATTTTAAAAAAAATTAAAATAATTAATCCAAAATTACACAACCACAACTATTGACAGGTGAAGGAATATTAGGGATATGCTAGGCTAGGACCTAAGTCTAGGTAGACTAAAATAACCTGGCCCAAACCAGCCCATCTCGACATGATCTGCCCAAATCCAGCCAACCTCAGACTGGGCGTGCAGTGCTAGGCCAGCCATTTTTAAGTAGTGTCGTGCCTAGCACGGTATGGTGGCTCAACTAGGCCACTAAAAACTACGTCGTGCCATCATGGCATGGCCTATTTGACACCTCTAAATTTAGTGGTTAAGTTTCTAAATTTATAGCTCATTATGAACCTAGACTACAGTAACACATAGCTTATTGTGTCATTTGGACCAGAGAGAGACTTCCTCTCCTATAAAATATCATTTACTCCAAAATCAAACTTGATATGTACTTGTTATATTGAGAATTTCATAAGTTTTATCATAATATAAACCAACAAATTTAGGTATAACCAACAAATAATGTGCTCCTAACCAAAAGTCTATGTGAGACTTCATATGAGAAAGATAATAAATCCAAATGTATATTCTAGACCTCCTCTATTTAAAGGCTCGCTAAAATATGAATCACACACAAAAAAATCAACATTCACTAGCATCCTAGCATACTCAGGTAAAAATTATTTGTATGCTTTTTGAATATTGAAATATCCAAGAAAGATACATTTCTATTAGGAAGTTACTAGGCCACCAAAAACCAGGTCATGCCAACATGGCACGGCCTATTTGACACCTCTAGTCATGGGTGGTTAAGTTTCAAAATTAATAGCACATTATGAACCTAGACTACAGTAAACACATAGCCTATTGTGTCGTTTAGAATAGAGAGAGACTTCCCCTCCTAAAAAATATCATTGACTCCAAGATCAAACTTGATATATACTTTTTATATATGAGAATTTCATGAGTTTTATCATAATATAAACTAAAAAATTCAAATATAATCAACAAATAACTTGCTCCTAACCAAAAATCAATGTGAGACTTCATATGATAAAGTTAAACAAAAAATCCAAATGTATATTCTAGCCTTCCACTATTTAAAGGCTCACTAAAATATGAATCACACTAATATAAAAATCAACACTCACTAGCATCCTAGCATGCTCAGGTAAAAATTATTTGTGTACTTTTTGTATATTAGGGTGTCCAAGAAAGATAAATTTCTATTAAGAAGTTACTGAACCAACACACACATAGAATTCCCATGTCCAGTAGTCAGTGAACTCGCACTATAAAATCTCGAGATGAACCTATTCTACCTCCCAATCTATCCTTATCAACTCCAATTCCTTTGCTCCAAATCTTCTTATTTTCAAAAAGATATCACTGATGAATCACTATTCTACCTTATTTTTTGTTTTTGTTGATATGATGTAGAACCTTCAAATGGAGAAAAATCAAAGTCAGCCCTTTCCCTTAATAAGAGAGGTGTGTAACTATGCTAAGAAGCATATGAAAGTATCCCATATATATATATATATATATAAGCATCAAAATGTCACTTATATGTAAAAAAAAAAACAATTTTTAGAAAGAATTTAGGTGTCACTGAAGACGAGATGTTTAAGGCAAGTAAGCTTCCACATGTAGGCTCTTTTAGTTTAGCTTCGTCCCTCAAACTTTTTTATTTTAACTAGTATGAAGAGGTCTTGAAGTAAAAAGTATTATTAGCCTACTGGTGACCAACTTTCGTTATAACACCTTAGGGCAGAAGTTCCTTTGCGAAGATAATCACTCATCAATTGAACATGGAAACATGGAGAGTTGGCTAGCCATCTATAAAAGGAAAATAAAAAGGTTAGGAAAAAATGGGTAAAATGACTCATAAGTAAACACAAACAACTTGACTTGGCATGACACATGTTGTTCCTGGCAAGACACGGTGTCAAGGCCGTGCCTCACTGAAATGGGTCATGCTCTCATGACACTGCCCATTTAATACCTCTAACTATATATGATAATTTTAGTAAGCATCTGAGTACGAACATAGATACCATATTTGAATAAGATAATCAGGGCATTCAATTGGCTATGAATATATGATTGGATGATATATTGAATAGGAGCAAGTTGTCTTGATACTTAAATATTGATTACTACTATATCCAATCACATGATGATAATAAATTTTTATATTTATTAAATTGATCAAATCTATAAATGCATCAATCTCGTGTTATCTAAGATGACATATGATCTACTTACACACTCAAGTGTTTAGTGTAATACTAGAACATATTTTTTATATAACTATGAATATTATCTTAGATAAAAGATTTATATAATAACCAAATATTATAAAATCTCTTTCATGCTTAAAAAACTAAGAAGATACATATATGGGTATTCATGAATAGAGGTTTACTATCAAAGAGAATTTAAATATTCAATGATGGGTATTCAAGTGGTCTAGCTCAAAATCAAAAGTATCAATTAATGAATCATTAATTTTTCAGAAGACTCTTTTTTTTTTCATTTAAATATACTACATATGCTCCATTCTCCTAAAATAAACTTAAAGATATGGATGATCAAGTCTTCTAGTTTTCAACCCCCTCGAAGTTTTGACAAAATGGGAAGCTATCATCTCAAACATACTAAATAAAAATTTCTTCTACAAGAAAATCTCTCTAAAATTAATTTATTTTATATTTATTGATATATATGATGACTCAAAAAATAATTTTATCATAGTATGAACCATTAAGTTCAAATGTAATTGAAAGGTAATAATTCCTTCTAGTTAGAGCTCTTTGTAGAACTCCAGAGGTAAGAAACCCATGTGTCTCTTCTTATCATATCATTAGGGAAAATATTTAATAATACATAACATTAAAAATAACATAGAAAGATATTCCTTCATTGAAGTAATTTACAATAAAAATCATATTTCCTCAAAAATGCATTGAAAGAATTCTAACAACAAAAAGTCTCATTGTTGTTTCAATCATATGTTTTTTTAATATAATTTTATTTTATAAAATTGTGTTACCACAATATGTCAGATATATAATCTAATGAACGACATAATAAATACTGAAATTATCAAATATATTAAAAAGATATTATCAATCTTGATAACTTTATATATTTTTATTAAATTAATTTTTTATTCTTTTATTAAATAATCAAAAAAAAAAAAAGAAAAATCTAAGATATAAAGCCATAAAAAAATAAGTAAAACATATATAATATTAAAATAATAATAATAAAATATCTCAAGTAATTTCTAGTTTTGAATGAATTAGATCAAATATATTATTCCTCACAAATATGATGGACAAGATAAGAACTCAAATATATTTTTTAAAGTTACATATCTCCTAATCTAACATAGTAATCTCTAATATTGAATCCAACTATCTCAATTTAGTTAGAGATTGATACCCAAGTCAAATAACCAAAATAAATAAATAAATCAATAACATTAAAATAACTAGTGGGATAACTAACCATTAAAAAAAACAAACAAATTATCAACTAATTGTCAAAAAAAATTTTGCTCAAAATTTTTTGATTCTACAAAACAATATTAGAAAAAAAGAATATCAAATTGGAGTTTTTTAGAAATGTCACATTTCCCAAAAACAAATTGGAACACTTCTACCAAAGAGAAGTGTCACTATCATCTTAATCAAATGTATATTCTTTCTTTTTATAATTTTATTTTATAAAATTATATTAGCACAATAAGAGTTTGATATATAATCTAATAATTGAAATAATAAATATTACAATTATCAAATATATACTTTAGAATATTATCACTTTTAATAATTTTTATATTTTTATTAAATTAATTTGTAATTCTTTTATTAAATAATCAAAAAAAAAATAATATATAAAACCAAAAAGAAAAAGAAGTCAAGTAAAACATATATAATTATCAATAAAAACAATATAATATCTCAGATAATTTTGAGTTTTGAATGAATTGGATCACATGGATTATTACTCAGACAAATCTAGTGGGTAAGAAAAGAAATTTAAAAATATATTTTTTTTCTAATTACCTTATCTCATAATCTAAAATAGTAACATCTCTAATATTAAATCCAACATTCTCAATTTAGCTAGAGATTAATGACACATGCCAAATAAACTAAAAATAAATCAATAAGACTAAAATAGCTAGTGGAATACCTAATAATGAAAAAATAGAACAACTAAATTATCTTAATTAGTCTCGAAGAAAATCTTGCTCCAAAATTTTTAATTCTAAAAAATAATAATAGAAAAAAAAAGTGTCATAGTTGAGTTATTTGGAAATATAACTTAAAAAAAAAACTATTCGAACACACATAAATAAGGATTTAAAGTATCAAATAAAACATTATCATAATCAATAATTTTATATAATTTATCATAAAATATAATAATATACAAAAAATAAAGAAAAAATAATGAACAAAAAATAATTATTTGTGATATAAATATTGACATGTGAGTCAATAAGTTGTGAGTCTATAATAAGAAGACTATAAGCGTTATAATATTTGAAGGAATGAAAGCATACAATATTGTCTTAAGAATTTTAGATATTCCTCCCTAGGAAATTTCAAAGTATGAAACTCTGTGTATACCTTTAGAAGTCATCAATTGTAAGCCTATATCACTAAATATTCTATATTATCATTGTTCTCTACTTTGAAAATAACAACCAACATATTTTTTTTATTTGTCTACACTTTAAACCATTTGTACACTATACTAGAAGTCTTTGTTTAGCTCATGTCATGAGTAAGGGTCACCACATTCACACTATATTGTAACCATATTGTATATAACATTCTGACCAAAGAGTAAAACTTCACAAATCTTAATTAAAAAAAATTTGCTCAAGAACCCTAATCTCTAGAAAATTGGCGTGGACAAGTGTGGCACCAACATGTTATGGCAGTATGATGTGCACAGATTATGTGCACATCATAAAACATGAATTACTAAAAAACATACAAAATACAATATAAAAACTACAACTTAATGATCCTCAATTTTTAAACAAGGATATCAAGGAATAAACTATAGCAACCAATCACATAGTGCATGACAGTGGACTACCCATAGTTTTAAAAGATGCAAAGCACACCAAGGTGGAAAGTTCTATAGAAGCTTGAGATGGAAGGTATATGTAAGCTATGGTCATTAATGTAGTGCGGCGCACCCTATTTTACATACATACACACACACACACACATATATATATATATATAATATCATGAAATATTGTTAAAATGTTTATCAAATCAACAAAAAACATAAAAATAAAAAATTTTAAGCATAAAAACTAAGTATGATATGTACTAATGCATATCAAAATTCAAATATTCTAAAATAAAATAAAATATTGCTAATAATCAAACATACAAATATCAATAAATAATAACAATAATTGCTATTAAAATAAGAAGGTATAGTAGTAGAATAAGATATTTATTGATATTTTAAGCATTAAATGCTAAAAATATCATACTTATTATATAGTATTAAAATAAATGCTATTAAAAATTTATTGATATTTATTGATATTGATATATTATTAAAATAATCAAACATACAAATTTATTGATATTTTAAGCATGAAGAAGAAGATGTAGAAGAAGATATAGAAGAAAAAGAAGATGATGATGATGATGGAGAAAAAGAAGAAGTAGAAGAAGAAAAAAAATAAGAAGAAGAAAAAGAAAAAGTAGTAGTAAAATAAGAAAGAATAATAATAACAAGACATATCAAAAGTATTAGTAGAAAAAAAAGAAGAAGTAGTAGTTGTTGTTGTAGTAAAAGTAGAAGAAGAAATGGAATAAGAGGTTGAAGATATAGTAGATAATGAAGAGAAAGAAGAAAAAAAATATTAATATGATGATGTTGATGATGATTATGATGATGAAGTAAAAAAAAAAGGAAAAAGAATGAGAAGAAGAAAAATTCAAAGGGTGTGAAAGTTTCCATGAGGTTAGCCTATTATAAAGAAGTTCGAGCATAACTTGAACTTGGTGAAAGTTTGCATAGCATGAGGCCCTTTGGGGGCATGGATGACCAAATTTTTTTTATTGATTACGTCTTTGAAAAATTCAAGTCAAGGCAGAGAATTGTTAAAAGACTCAAATTTTACTGTGACCCACAGTTTGGCCTTGATTCGATCAAATCAACTCAATTTTGCCTAGGGTTCTTTTTATATAAAGAGGTTTTATTTTTATACCAGATAATAAAGTTTCCATGTAGGTGGATGTATGTCATTTTTTGTTGAACCAACTAAAATATTTATGTTCTGATGTGTATTTAATGATTTCTTACTAATTTTATTAACACACACACACACATCATAATATATAACAATATATATAGTGTGATATATCATATCATAATAAATAATACATATAACATCATATATCATCGTGTGTGTGTGTGTGTATAATAGTATATCTTTCATAGAATAAATATCATGATATATATTATATTACACACATAACTCTATATATATATATATATATATATATATATATATATATATATATATATATATATATATATATATATATGCTTTTTCAAAAATAGTTTGGAGGATTATATGTTTTTTGGTTGTTTTCTTGCTCTTGCGTATCATGATTCATGCTAGCATGACAAGTTTCAAATGTATTTTTCAAAAGGAAAAAATAATGCACTCAAATTCAAATATATTAGAGTTCTTAAAACCCAACTAATCTAAAATAGATAAACTATTATATAATTTTCTCAATACTAATTGAATCAAACAAGATTTTGTATATTTTGTTATGATTGAAAAAAAGATAAAATTATATAAATATACTCAAAACCTCATCTCTGGGTTTAGGTAATTGTGTTGAAAATAATTTTAAAAAATGGGCTCAACTTTTTGAGTTTGTATTTGATACTCGAAACTCAAAATACTTTATACCTTACATCATCACGTCATGTCTTAAAAAACAAGAAAAGCATAAAATATAAAATCTTAAATCTGTATGTGTGTGTTTATATATATGCACACTATATATAGACATATATATACTGTATGTGTATATATATGTGTGCATATGTACACATTATATGATGCATGTCTTTATACATATGTATATAGTCACTATTATATATATACTATGTATATAGACATTATATATATTATATATCTATATACATTATATGTATTGTGTATCTATATATAGACATAAAAACAATTATTTATAACATGTCTATTAGTAAACATTCTCGAAAATATTTTCAAAGATTATATATATGTAATATATTACGTGTGCGCGCACGCAAGCACACATATATTTAAATTTTTTATGTTTTTTGTTTTTTATTTTGTATTATGTAGAATGATGTTTTGGGTGTATCAAAATTCAAAACTAAATTAATTTTGAGTTTGACTTTGATACAGTAAACCTGAAACCTAAAAATTAGAGTTTAACTTTTTTTAATTATTTTTAAAATTGTTTATTTTACACAATTTTACCTTGAAAAAATGTAATAATATTTTTATTTTAAAAAAATTAATAGACAGATAGATTCTAAACTTTAAACGGTACATTCGGATTTTCGGCACCCTCTTTCTATTTTCTGATCCTAGTCGAAATAGTGCCATGAACTGGTGGTGTTGAGGTGTTCTGCATTGCTCTCATCGAAATGGTGCCATGAACTGGTGTTTTGCACTGCTGTCGTCGAAAATGGTGCCATCAACTGGTGTTCTTGTTAAAATTAATGTTTTGTTTTGAGGGGTAAAAATGTAATTTGTAATCGGCACATCGTTTGAGAAACAAAACGCACGAAATGCACGAAACGCACGAAACACATTGATGCCTATATCTTCTCCTCTTCTTCTAAATAATTGATAACTTTCTTCTCATTGATTTTCTCAATAAAACAAAATAAATCCAACATAAGTGGTATCAGAGGGATGGTTCAAGGACCAATCTAGCAATTTATGCAGTGAATTTTTCGAAGTTGCGCAATGCAAGGTGAAACTTGGCCGATGCGAGGAGCCCAAATCATTTTCGATGGAGAAGATTATGATTATTGGAGTGTGATGATGAAGACACTCTTGATCTCACAAGATTTGTGGGATTTGATGGAGAATAAGTATGAAGAAGAACCAAAAGACACATTATCACCGGATGACCGAAAGGTGTTGGATGAAATGTTAAAGGATTTCAAGAAGAAAGATGCGAAGGCTTTGTTCATTATTCAACAAAGTATCTCTCGTAAACTTTTTCCAAGAATAATTGGAGCAAGAACATCAAAAGATGCTTGGGATATACTTCAAAAGGAGTTTCAAGGGACCGACAAGATGAAGACCGTGAAGCTCTTGACACTCAAACGAGAATTTCAAAATCTCAGGATGAAGGAGAAAGATACTCTACATGAGTATTTCTTGAGGGTGATCGAAGTTGTGAACCAAATCAAGAGTTTGGACGACATCTTGACTGACAAGTCAGTTTGTGAGAAGATATTGATAAGCCTTTCTCCGAAATATGATAATATTGTCGCCATTATTGAAGAAACAAAAGATATTTCATCACTTAGTGTCCATGACTTGATGGGTTCTCTCGAGATGCATGAACAACGGATGAATTGACATAGTGAAGCTTCTCTTGAAAGTGCTTTTCAATCAAAAGTGAGCGTAAAAGAAGATTCTACCGGAAGCTCGAGTAAACGACAATATTTTCGTGGCGATGGAAGTTATACAAGAGGTCGTGGTCGAGGCCGAGGAGGAGGAAGAAACTCTGGTGATAACAAATTTTGTCATCATTGTAAGAAGCCAGGTCACATTGAAGAAAATTGTTATCACAAAGAAAAGCCTCAGTGTTATAATTGCAAGAGGTTTGGTCATATAAAAAGGGATTGTCGAGATATAAGTAGAGAACAGGCCAATTATACCGAGGAGGAAAAGAAGTGTGAAAGTGATAGAAGTACATTCTATGCATGTCAAACGGCTATCGGGAAAAATGACAACGAGTGGTATGTTGATAGTGGGTGTAGCAATCACATGACCGGAGACGAGTCGGTTTTCTGCAAACTCGACAAAAGCGACACAACACGAATCACAATGGGTAATGGTTCCGTAATAAAATCAAATGGGAAAGGTACAATTGTCGTAGCTTCAAAGAAAGGTAGATTGTTGATTCATGATGTATTGTTTGTTCTAGACTTAGCTCAAAATTTGCTAAGTGTCGGAAAACTTATGGTAAGCGGTCATGCGCTTCACTTCGATAATGATACTTGCAAGATTTTTGACAAATAAGAAAATAAGAGAGAATTAATGGCCGTTGTCAAGATGGAGAGGAATCCAAATTTTCCTCTTACTCTCAAACCCGCAAGTTGGTTATCGCTGAAAGTCAACATGGAAGATCTGTCATGGCTATGGCACAAACAGTTAGGTCATGTGAACTTTGAAAGCTTGAAGTTGATGAGTAAGAGAAACATGGTATATGGTTTACCGAATATTGAAGGTAAACATGATATTTGTGAAACATGTGCTCTCGGTAAAATCCATCGAGAGACATTTCCTAAAGAGAAAGCCTGGAGAGCAAAGGCACCATTGGAGCTTGTTCACACTAACATTTGTGGTCCAATATCAACTAATTCTCACGGAGGAAATCGATACTTTATCACTTTCATAGACGACTTCTCAAGAATGTGTTGGGTCTACTTTTTGAGACAAAAATCGGAAGCATTGTCTGTCTTCAAGAAGTTTCAAAGAATGACTGAGAGACAGAATGAAAAATTGATTAAAAGGCTAAGAAGTGATAGAGGTGGAGAATACAACTCAAAAGAGTTTGGAAAATTTTGCGAAGATATTGGGCTTGAAAGACAATTGACGACAAGTTTTACACCAGAGCAAAATGGCGTTGCCGAAAGAAAGAATCGCACAATTGTCGAGATGGCAAAGACAATGATGAATGTAAAAGGGTTACCATTGACCTTCTGGGCAGAAGCAACTTATACAGTGGTTTATTTGTTGAACCGATGCTTGACAAAGGCAATTGAAAACAAGATGCCATTCGAGGCATGGACCGGGGGTAGAAAACTGTCAATGAATCATTTAAAAGTGTTCGGATCCATTTGCTATGCTCATGTCCCAAAAGAAATAAGAAACAAGCTTGAAGATAAAGGCGAGAAATGTATTTTCGTTGGCTATAGCACTAAGTCGAAGGGATATCGACTTTTTAGCCTGAAGAAGAACAGAGTGATTGAAAGTCGGGATGTGATTTTCAATGAAAAAGAATAATGGGATAAGAAAGAGAAAGACGTTGAGAATGTGTCAATACTGGTTTACGAAGAGGATCCAAGGGAGGAATCGAGTGGAGCCAATGAAGGTGGAATTAAAGAAAATGAACATCAACAATCTCCGACAATGCAACCTGAGTCGAGTTCATCACCACCAAGCTCTACTCCAGTAAAAATGAGAAGGTTGAGTGATGTATATGCTAGGTGCAATTTTTGTGTAGTTGAACCCGAGAGCTTTGAACAGGCTATTCAAGAAGAAGTCTGGGTGGATGCAATGGAAGAGGAAATAAACATGATTGAAAAAAATGAAACTTGGGAGTTGGTTGAGAAGCCCAAAGAAAAAGATGTGGTTGGGTTGAAGTGGATTTATAAGACGAAAATGAACCCCGATGGTTCCGTTCAAAAATACAAAGCAAGATTGGTTGCAAAAGGGTATTCTCAACAACCATGAGTTGATTATAATGAGACATTTGCACCCATTGCGAGGCATGAGACAATAAGAATGTTGATTGCATTAGCCGCACACAAAGGGTGGAAGCTCCACCAACTTGATGTGAAATCGGCTTTCTTGAATGGTGTTCTCAAAGAAGAGGTGTATGTGGTACAACCACAAGGGTTCGAAGTTGAAGGTGAAGAAGGAAAAGTGTACAAGCTGAAGAAAGCATTGTATGGGTTGAAACAAGCACCTCGTGCTTGGTATGGAAATATCGATGGGTACTTCACCGAACGAGGCTTTATCAGGAGCCCTAGCGAGCCGACACTCTACATCAAACATGGAGAATCCGGTATGCTCATTGTCTCTCTGTATGTTGATGACTTGATTTTTACCGGGAGTGATGAAAAAATGATGCATGAATTCAAAACTGATATGATGAAGAAATATGAGATGAATGATTTGGGATTGTTGCATTACTTCTTGGGCATTGAAATTGATCAATGTGAAGAAGGTGTTTTTATTTGTCAAAAGAAGTATGCCGAAAATATTCTCTCAAAATTCAAAATGGAGAATAGTAATCCCGTGATGACTCCGTTGGTGGTGAATGAAAAGTTGGTGAAAGATGATGGTAGTGGTGATGCTAATGCGGTACAATATAGAAGTTTTGGTTGGGATGTTACTGTACCTTACCAATACAAGACCCGATATCATGTATGCTACGAGTCTATTATCTCGATTTATGCACCGACCGAGCAAGATTCATCTTGGGGCTGGAAAAAGATTGTTGCGATATATAAGAGGGACCATGGAGTATGGTCTCATGTTTGAAAGAAATGGAAGAGAAGATATCGAGTAATTTGGTTTTTGTGATAGTGATTGGGCTGGAAGTAAGGACGACATGAAGAGTACGTTCGGATATTGTTTTTCACTCGGTACGGGTATTTTCTCATGGGCGTCGAAAAAGCAAGAGAGAGTTGCATAATCCTCCACCGAAGCCGAATGTGTATCGGCAAGCGAAGCAACCAAACAAGTGGTTTGGTTACGGAAGATTTTAGAAGACATGAGGGAGAAACAAGACATGGCAACAGTTCTCTTTTGCGATAACAAATCATCAATTGCTTTGTCAAAGAATTCGGTATTTCATTGCCGAACAAAACATATCAACCTCAAGCATCACTACATTCGAGAAGTAGTGGATGATGAAGAAGTGATGATCAAACACGTGAAGACTGATGATCAACTAGCGGACATCTTCACGAAAGCACTTCCTTGTGACAAGTTTGTCTATTTGCAAGACTTGTTGGGAATGACCAACAAAAACATTAAGGGGGAGTGTTAAAATTAATGTTTTGTTTTAAGGGGTAAAAATGTAATTTGTAATCGGCACATCGTTTGAGAAACGAAACGCACGAAACGTACGAAACGTACGAAACGCACGAAAGCACGAAACACATTGATGCCTATATCTTCTCCTCTTCTTCTAAATAATTGATAACTTTCTTCTCATTGATTTTCTCAATAAAACAAAATAAATCCAACAGTTCTGCACAGCTGTCGTCGAAATGGTTCCATGAACTGGTGTTCTGCACTTCTCTCGTCGAAATGGTGCCATGAACATGAACTAGTGTTCTGCACTGCTCTTGTCGAAGTGGTGCCATGAACATGAACTGGTGTTCTGCACTGCTCGCCAGCGCTACAGTTGGAAGTAGAAGCCGTTTTATCTCGCGGAATCTCCGGGAGCAATGCTCTTTCTATCATATGTCATCAGTTTCACATGCAATTTACCGCAGCGAGATTTCTATTCCGTTACTTTTCGAAGAAAGCTAAACCATTGGAGCTATCGCCAAAACATACTCCCAATCCTAGCATAGGAGTTATGAAGCAAGAAAATGATGCGTTCTTTGTGGTGCGTAAAGGTGAGGAGTTGAGATGAATGCCAGGAGCAAGTTGGATTAGCAATGCATGCATAACTTACATATATGGAGATTTGTTGTTTCAAATTATTAAATATTTCACTAATTTATTTCTTTTTTAATTGCAAATGAATGGTGGGCTGCATATAAATTTTATGTTTCATATTTGCAAAGATTTATAATGAAATTCCTTAACCTAACATTAATGCATCAAGTGGTGAGCAAAATTAGATTATTGAAAATATAAGCTACTATATCAAGAAAAATGAAAATATAACAAAACAAGGAATTATTATTTCTTTGCTTAACAACAAATTTATAAGGAGCTAAGATAGACAATTTTTCTAGGCGAAACTCAAAAGTCTTGATCCAGATGGGATATACAACTACACAGCTAATACAGCTGGTAAAATATTTCTTAATACTCCCCCTCGAGTTAGAGAGTGAATGTCATGAAGTCTCAAATTGCTGCGTAAACTCACAAATTGATCTTTTCCTAAGGACTTTGTAAATACATCAGCCAACTGTGAGTTTGAAGGAATAAAAGAAGGATCGATCATTTCAGTTTGTATTTTTTATTGTACTATATGACAGTCTATTTCAATGTGCTTCATACGTTCATGAAAGATAGGATTTGCTGCAATATGCAAAGCTGCTTGATTATCACAAAATAATGGTATTGGAGATATCTGAGAGACCTTTAAATCATGTAGTACATAACATAACTAGGTTAGCTCTAAACATGTGTTAGCCATGGCTCGATACTTGGCTTCAACTGATGATCTAGAGACATTGACTTGTTTCTTGGACTTCCATGATATGAGAGAATTTCCAAATAAAATACTATATCATGTAACTGATCTTCCTGTGGTGCGACAACTTCTCCAATCTAAATCACAAAAGACTTTCAAATTTAAACTGTTATTAGAAGGAAGTAATAATCCTTGGCTTGGGGTGCCTTTGATGTATTTGAGGATTCAAATGGCAGAGTTCCAATGTGGTATTCTAGGCTCTTGCATGAATTAGCTCAATGTGTGAACTGAGTAGACTATGTCGGGCCTTGTCAACTGTTATTAGTAATGCTCCGTCAGTGGAAGTGAGCTTCAAATTTTGCTCTATTGGTAAATTATTGGGATGCATACCTAGGATTCCTGTATCTTGTAAAATATCCAACACATACTTTCTTTGTGACATAAAAATTCCCTTTTTTGAATGAGATAATTCAATACCCAGAAAGTACTTCAAGTCTTCGATATCTTTGATATGGAAGAATTTAAGAAGGAATCTTTTGAGGAGTTCTATTTCATGTAGATTATTTTTTGTAAGGAGTATGTCATCAACATATATGAGAATTTCTATAAATGAATTTCCTTGATCCTTGGTGAAAAGTGAATAATCAGCATTTGATTGTTGATAACCGGCCTTTTGGATAGAATCTGAGAATGTGGAAACTAGTTTCTTGATACTTACTTAAGTCCATAAAGAGATTTGTTGAGTCCATATATAGTGTTCTCCCCCTGTTGGTGAAGACCAGGTCGAGGTACCATGTATACAACTTCATGTAAATCATCATGGAGGAAGATATTTTGAACATCCAATTGATGGATGTACCAACGGCATGGAGAATCAATATTAAGAAGACATCAAAGTGTTGTAAGTTTAGCTGTTGGTGAAAATGTTTCATGATAGTCAATGCCTACAATTTGATTGTATCCCTTAGCAATGAGGCGAGCCTTGTGGTGCTCAATGGTGCTATCAGATCAGTATTTTATTTTGTAAACCCATTTACAACCGATTGGTTTATGACTGATAGGTAGAGGGACTAAGCTCCATGTGTTGTTGAGTTGTAATGCTTCTAATTATGTATGCGCTTGTCGCCAATATGGATCAATGATAGCTTGAGAATAAGTTTTGTGCTTGATGTGTTTTGTGATGGTAGCTAAAAAGTTAGAATGAGAAAAAGATAAATGTGAGTAGGAAAGGAAATGTAAGAGTTGATATCAAGTACTTGTCTTAGAATTTGATGTTGAGGTAGATTGATTAGCTTGAGATGACATCAGGATGTCTTTATGCCATGTTGGAGGCTGCTTGGGTCGTGTTGACTGTCTCGGAGGGGGAATGGGTTCAAAAGGAATGTCTGATGTGTCTGAAAGTATTGATGTAATTTGCATATGTGTGGGAGAGATGGGTTCATGTGTATTTGTTATTTCTATTTGCTTAGGTTGGTGAGAATGATTGCTAGAAGGAACTGGTGGTATGATAGATCGAGGTTCTGTTGTTTCAAAAAGAAAATTGGGTATTACAAAATCAGAATTTTTTGAGATGGACTAAAAAGAAAAAATGATTTCATGGAGCTTGATATCATGGTTGGCAAAAAATTTCTCAGTTTCCATGTCATATAGTTTATATCCTTTTTACCCAGTTGGATATCCAATGAAGATGTAATTTTTGACACGTGATTCAAATTTATGAATTGGGTGTACAATAGTGGCGTAACATAGACAACCAAAAACTTTTAAGTAATTAAGAGAGGGTGAACGATGATATAAAATTTCAAAAGGTATTTTATTTGAAAGCTATGGGGATGGTAACCAATTAATGAGATAAATAGCAATTAAAACACTCTCCCCGAGGGTGCAAAGGTAAATGGGATTAAAAAAGTGAGAATGTGATGATGTTTCCTTTCAACAACTCTATTTTTTATGGAGTGTAAACACTTGTGTGTTGATATTCAATGCCATGAAACCTAAAAAAATTTTTCAATGGCAAGAATTCAAAACCATTATCTACTCTGATTGCTTTGACATAGACATGAAATTGAGTATAAACAAAATCAATGAAAGATTTCAAAATGTTTTGAGTCTCAGATTTGTGTTGCATAAGAAATATCCATGTGCATCTTGTAAAGTTATCTATGATGATAAGGAATAATCATTTCCCTGAGTGTGTGGGGACTTTGTGAGGACCCCAAATAACACTATACAATAAATCAAATGGAGCATGAGTTGATATGGAACTTAGTGGGAAAGGAACTTTTGTTTGTTTTTCCATGGGACAAACTGTACAATTACTGTTATAAAAATATTGTTTGAAGATAACAACGAAGAAGCTAACTTAAGGCGAAATAGTGATGGATGTCCAAGACGCATATGCCATAGATTGAAAGGGTGTGAAATTTGATGATTGATTGATGTTTTTTTGCAATGGAGGCATGTAATAGAGACCACCACATTGTTTACTCGAGCCAATCATCTTCCCCGTAGCCAAGTCCTGTAGGACACAAAAGGTGGAAAAAAATGGCACAAAAATTTAAAGCAGTGGTAATTTTGCTCGTAGAAATCAGATTTAAGCGATAACTAGGAACACACCGAACATCATTTAAGGTGATATTAGAATTGAGAGATACAATGCTAGTTAAAGTGATTGAGGCTGTAGATCCAGTTGGTAAATTAACGATAGGTATTGATGATGATTGTGTTTTAGTGAAAAGAGTTGAATTAGAGGTGATATGATCAGTGGCACCACTATCCAAAATCCAAGGCTTAATGAATACATATTTAATTGAAGCATCAGAAAAAAGAGACAAACCTATTGTATTTGCATAGGTGCTTATATTATGGTTAGTGCTTGTTAATGATAGGGAATGAGAAAGTTATTGAAGTTGCTCTATTGAGAATCCCTACAAGATATTAGCTAGGTCAGGAGTTTGACTTGTTTTGTTAGCATTATGTGTGGATTGAGGGGATTCTGTTGCATTAGGAGTATGGAAGGAATTTCTTCAAAATCCTCATTATTATTGACCTTTTCGGTTGCTTGTGATATTGGGTGTCCATGTGCTATTGTTGTATCTGCATCTATCCTCAGTATGCCCTTTTGTATCACACTATTTTCAATGAAACTTTAGAGTATGACAATTTTCAATGGTTACAATGTTCACAATGCTTGCCTTTTGATTTATTTTGAATTGCAGCAATAATAGATAAATTTTTAGTTGTTTATGATATCACTTGTCATTGCATTTCTTCTTGAATGATTAGGAAATAGGCCTGACAAACATTAGGTGGTGGAGTTATCATGAGAATGTTGCCATGAACACTATTGTAAGTGTCATTAAGGCCCATGAGAAATTACATCATCTGATCCTCTTCTCTTTGTTCAATGTGTGCCTTCATTTGGTTGCAAGTGGGGATAGGATGATATGTATCTAACTCGTCCCAAAGATTTTTGAGTTTTATGAAATAGGCTGAGATTGTCATCATGCCTTGTGAGCCTAGTGATTTTTGAATTTGATAAATTACTGGTACATTTTTTGTGAGAATTAGTCTTTGAAATCTTATCATCCTTGGCGTGCCATTTTGGCATGAATGACTCCTTTGGCTAGATCAGGTTCCACTGTGTGGGTAAACCATGAAAAAATCATGCTGTTGCATTGATTCCCAAGAGCATATTCTGCTGGATGCTCTATTTTGGAGGTAGTTTAATAGATCCATCAATGAAACCAATTTTATTTTTGGCTGTAAGGGCATGAATCATGGATTTACTCCATGATGGATAATTAGAGCCATTTAATTTCGTTGGAATGAACAAGTGGCTAGGTTGATCTGAATGATGGATGAAAAATGGATTGGAAGAATCCATGATTGAAGGAAAGAGATTGGTGATAATAGTTGTGGGGTTTTTTTTTAATTTTTTAAAACAAAATTTGATCCGGATCATGCCACATGGGATTGAACTAGGTTTTTTTTGCGCGCGCCTCCTCGTTTGTGAGTAGATGCGTGGAGACTCTTCACAACGCTAAGAAGAGTTCCATGATTTCATCGATGCTTTTCGGGCAATCACCTGCAGGATGTCTCAACGTGAATCAAGAACGTGAGCATCACGGGCCTTCAAACTCTCATCTGTATTTGCTCATTTTGGTGCGGAAGAGCCAAAAATGTTCACCAGTTCTGTTCGTTGAATCAGTGGCAGCCTACAAAGGTATGGATGAGAGGTTGTCGATGCTACTTAGAGATCTCGACGACTCGAAGCCCTCGTAGCATAAGAGCGTGGGAGATGCTGATATGTGGTGATGCTGGTTATCCAAGATTGCAAACCATCTTCATCATTGTCTTTTCTTTAAATATGTAGCAGAAGCAGACCTTTATCATTGAAGAGCATCTCTGCCTCCACTTCTCTTCCATCTCTTTGTCCCTCCAACCCTCTGATACCATATTAAGAAAAATGAAAATATAGCAAAACAAGCAAGTATTATTTCTTTGCTTAACAACACATTTATAGGGAGCTAAGATTGACAATTTTTCTGGTCAAAACTCAAATGTCTTGATCCAGATTAGATATACAACCACACAACTAATACAGCTAGTAAAATATTTCTTAATATACTAAAATAATAATAAGTAATAGATATTTTAATAAAACATACAAGTTCAATGTTTGAGATATATTATTAAGTTTATATTTATAAATTTATGTAAATTTATAATAAAAGGAGAAATGAGTTAAATTATCAATGCTTTGAAGATTTAGTTTATATTAAGTATAATTAAATATTATTGAAAAAATATAATAAATGCAACATCATTCACTTGATTTTTTTTAAAAGATAATATTGATAGCAATGAATGATTGATGAAAGAAAAAAAAGATTAAAATTCTAATGAAGGTGATCAAGATGATTTTGTATTTGATGATTGTGATTTGACATGAGACAATGTTGCTTTAGCTCTTGGATCTGATGAGCTTAAGTTTGATACTGGAGTTGGAGCAAGTTCAAGCTCAAGCACAATACCAACACAAAAATTGAGAAAAATAGTTTCAAGCTTTTGAATGAAATATTCTCACTCATTAATAAATAAAAAGAAAAGTGATTCATTCATCATAGTAGCAAAATTAAAAAGACTAAAAATATGATAACAAAAATATTGTTGATTTTGTAGGTTTGAAAGATGAGTCATGAGTGATATTTAAATATTATAAATAATTTATTATCTATAAATATTTTACATTAGCATATATTATGCTTTATTTTTATATTAAAAAAAATTTATTTGTATATTTTTTGTTGATTGAAAGATATTTTAATAGCATTTATTGATATTTTAATAGCATTTATTGATATTTGATGTGTGTGTGTGTGTGTGTGTGTGATAGGGTGTGCCGCACCCTATCATTTTCTTCTTCATTTTCTTCTTTATTCTCTAATTCATTTTCTTCTTCTTTTTCTTCTTTTTGTCTTCTTCTTATTCTTATTTTTCTACTTATTCTTTTTCATCATCACCATCTTCTTCTTCTTATACTACTTCTTCTTGTTGTTCTTATTCTTGTTCTTCTTCATTACCTTTTTCTTTATCTTTTTTTTTCTTTTTCTTTTTATTATTCTTCTTATTCATCATCATCATCTTCTAATTTTTTTTTCTTCCACTTTTTCTTCCACTTTTTCTTCTTATTCTCCTACTTATTCATTATTATCATCATCATCTTTTTCTTATACAACTTCTTCTACTTCATCATCATCATCTTTTTCTTCTACAACTTCTTCTACATCATCATCATCATCATATTCTTTTTCTTCTACTACTACATTTTCTTCATCATCTCCTTTTTCTTTTTCTACCTCTTCTTCTTCTTCTTCCTCTTTTTCTCCTTCTAATTCTTCCTCTTTTTCTCCTTCTTCCTCTTCTTCTCCTTCTCCTTCTCCTTCTTCTTCCTCTCCTTCTCATTCTCCTTCTCCTTCTCCTTCTTCCTCTCCTTCTCCTTCTCATTCTCCTTCTTTTTCTCCTTCTCCTTCTCATTCTCCTTCTTCCTCTCCTTCTCCTTCTCCTTCTTCTTCTTTCTCTTCTCTTTGTTTTCCTTTTTTTTGTTCTGCTTCTTCCTCTTATTCTTGTTCGTATTCTTATTCTTCTTATTCTTATTCCTTTATTTTCTTCCTCCTCCTCCTCTTATTCTTCTTTTTATTCCCTTCCCCATTTTCTTCTTCTTCTTCTTCTTCTTATTCTTCTTCTTCTTACTCCTCTACATCCTTTTCTTCTTCATCATCATCTTCTTCTTCATCTTTTTCTTCCTCATCATCATCATCTTCTTCTTCTTCCTCTTCTTCTTCTTCTTCTTCTTCTTCCTCATATTTTTTTATTCTTCTACTTATTTTTATTATTATTCTTTCATTACTACTACTTATTTTTCTTCTTATCTTTCTTCTTTTTCATCATCATCATCTTCTTCTTATTTTTCATTATATTCTAATTTTTCTTTTTCTTATTATTATTATTCTTCTTCTACATCTTCTTATTTTCTACTTATTTTTTTCATCATATTTTTTTTCTTCTCCGTCTTCTTCTTCTTCTTCTTCTTCTTTGTCTTCTTTGTCTTCTTATTCTTCTTAATGATAATCATCATCATCATCATATTCTTCTACTACTTTTTCTTCTTAAACTTCTATCTTTTCTTCTTTTTCCTATTCTACTGCTACTTCTTTTTATTTTTTTTTGTTCTTTTTCTTCTTGCGCTTCTTTTACTGCTTCATCATCATCATCATCATCACCACCATCATCATCATCTTCTTCTTCTTCTTCTTTTTAACTATATTCTTAATATTTTTCTTCTTTTTTATCATCATTATCATCGTATTATTCATCATCTTCTTTTTCTCCTATCTCTCATGACAAACATATGTGAATTTGAACTACTTTCGATCGAACCCAACACAATCTTATTTAAATTTTTAGACTTCAACTCATCTTTTATGTCATCAACAGAAAGAGTTTCTCTTCCATATAACATAGTGTAAACAAAACTTTATATGAATTAAGAAGAGAACATAAGAAAATAAGGGATCGATCCTCCTCTTCAATTTTAACTTCCATGCCTTGTAAATCAAGGATGATTCAATTAAGATTATCAATGTGTTCTTTATCAAGTATAGATTCAGTGTTCCTCAAGGTACACATGTGTTATTTTCGGTATAAATGATTTGTTAAGGTCTTTTTTTTTTGGTATTTTCCTTTAAGCTTCTTCTATATTGAAGCATCATTCAATTTATCAATGACCTTCCTTAAATCTTCATCACTTAGATTAAATTGGAGTGAACCATGTTCTTTTACCATAATCACAGCCTTCTATGCTACGTGCTACTTCCATCTTCTCCACTAATTTTCCTTCTCTTTCTAATACGTCTACACATCCTTGTTGAAACATAACAACTTTTATCTTCACTTTCCATTGTGTGAAATCATTCAACACGATGAATTGCTCAATTTTGAAATTTTGAAATGCCATCTTCATAAGCAAAGCATAGAATTTGATCAAATTAAAACTATGATACTAGTTGACAAAATTAGCAAGGGATAGATAAAGAAATCAAAGAAATCACACCAAAACATAGGGATTTACATGGTTTGGCAAAAAATGACCTACATCCACAAACACAAAGACTTTATTATTGATCATAGCTATTTGGTACAAAAGTTACGGCAAATAAAGAATAACATATCTTTGTATATAATGAACCCTAAATAAAATCGAGTTGCTCCAAGTACGTCAGGGCCATATTGGTGGTTGCCATAAAATTCTAGTCTTTTAATAATATACTATTTTACACACACACACACACACAATAACAACATATTGTGATATATGTTGTTATATATTGTGGTATATCATGATATGCATGTGTGTGTGTGTATTGCTATATATAAATGTTTATATATGTGGTGTGTGAGTACTATGATTAATTATGATATATCATGAAATATGTAAACACACACACACACACACAGTGGTATATTGAGTTTCAAAGGTATTTTTGATAGGAGAAAATAATCAACCAAAATTGAACTATTTTTAAGTTTAGTGCATCACGTGCTAAAAGAGGATTTTTACACTTAAATTCAAATAATTTTTGATTGATATATTGCTTCATAATTTTTTATTATCTATTTCTTCTGAAATATTCTCTTACAACAACTGAAAATTATTCTTTCTCGAATGGCCTTGTATTAACAATTAAGATGATTTTTACACTTAAATCACTAAGTATAAGCTTGAAATTATAGTTAATTGTGCTTTATTATATTATGATACAAAATTTTGAATTAATTTGTATTTTTTAATAATCTTCAAGAAAATTCAAAAAAAATAAAATAAAATAAAGAATATTAAATTTATTGATTTGCATTGTGTTGAATGATATTTCGATGCTTTTTTTTTGCAGTCTAATAAGTTTTAAATTGGGTTTAAATAAAATTAAATCTTCAAGAAATCATTAAATAATTATTCAATTTGTATTATTTTGTTGATAGATATTAATTTTTTATCCAAACATTATGATTATTCGATGATTTTCAATGATTTTTAATATTATTTACTAACTCTCAAAATGTGTTTCTTAAAATAAAAATCATTGGTGCCTTTTAATTTATTTAAGTACATTGAAATGATGACTCATAATGTTTGATAATATTTGATAACAAACATTCAAGGATAATATTTGTATGTTTATTAATTGATTTTTTATTATATTTAGATATTTTCAATGTGTATAAAGGATATTGTTCGATGGCATTCTTTTTCAAATATATATGAGGTTTTTTAATAGATATTCAGTGATAAAAATTCAATAATTTTAATTGGAATGTTTTGATAGGTATCCACAGATACCCAAAAAAAAAGTGATTGTACCACTATGTTTTGTGATGATTTTTTGATGGAGTTTGATGAAGTTTTAATATATAATATATTTTCAAAGTGTAATTATGAACATGGTCAGTTTATTTTGAAATTATATTTTTATATTTTTTTATGAAATATAACTATCTTTCAATATGTTTTTTATTCTTTTATCAAATTTTAATATTTATACATTAATGCTTTGTAACACATAATTATTACAAATAAAGCTAGATGGTTTTTAGGGGAAGGCAAAGTAATGGAATGTCTTTCATAATGATATGCATTTGCAACTTTTGATTTGAGCATATCAAATAATTTAAGCTAATAAAACATATTTTAAGTTGAATTTAAATATGTACCAACTACAATTGAGTTTTCAATTTTTATGGTGTGGTGTGGTTGATAAAAATAATAGTGTGACATTTTTTATGAGACTATTTTATTTTTACTTGTAATAAATAACTCTTATTTGTAATTGTCATCATCATGGAAGAATTGTCATGGTGTGGATGATAAAAATAAAAAGTTGTAATTATCATACCATGAACTTTTGAATTGAGATAATATATATATATATATAATTACATAAATACATAAATACATAAATACATAAATACATAAATACATAAATACATAAAACTATGAAGAGTAACATTACAACTATGTGGTAGTTCAACCTTACTCAACCATAGTTTTCAATCATCAATGTTGACAAATCTCTTTATAGATACGAGTTAGCAACATGAATTAGGAAGAAAAATATGCTTGTTTATGTTAATAGAATTTTAACTTCTATGAATTGAATTGAAATCTGAAAACATATTATTAATAAGGAATGGTAAAAAAATTAATAGCAAATAATTCGATAGCATTCATGTTTCTAAAGTACTATAGAAGCTTGTAACATTTTGTGTTCTCCAATTGTTTTATTTGAAGAAGCTTAATAAATTACTAATTAGGCAACTAGATGTACAAGTTCTAGTGCACAACTAATATATATATATATATATATATATATAATAAGCAATACCTTGAAAACCAAAGGTCAATTTTATGCAATAAAAAAAAAATAAACCCATTGTTCAAAATGTTAAGCAGCCAAGGATAAGAATATCCTTCAAAGAAATAATGTGCATGTGATTAATTGTTTTTGTTTTGTTTGTGATTTTTTATCATTTAGGTAAGAACACCATACCTCAAGTATGGATTTCATTCGGAAGAGGAACGTCTCCCTCCCATATTCCTCATTCCAATCCTTGCGAGAAAGATGATGCTATAATTGTTAACATCATATGTGCCACTTATACATTTTTTTTCTAAACATAAATTGATGGTGCTATATTTCTTTTTACATTAATATGTTCCATTTATTCTTTATTTGAAAAATAAAAATTTATTTAATATATATATATATATATATATATATATATATATATATATATATGTAATCAAATTAATTAAATATATAAATCAGTTAATTTGATAAAATCAAAACAAATTAATTATAATTAAATTAATTTAATACAATTATATATAAAAATATATTCTAATTAAACAAAATCTTTTAAACCATATTTTATGACAATGAACAAGGCTATAGAAAAGACCTCAGTCTGAATAAGATCTCAAACTCCCAATATAAATTATATTGTGTTATAATTTATATTAATTATATTTTATATCACTATATAATTATCATTGCATTCCATCACTTATTCAAAATAATTTGTGTTTTAAATTACTTAATACTTATTAAACTCACCATGATATTATTATAGATATTCATTAATTGAATTTCATTTTTGACAAATTAATTCAATCATTCTTTAAGTATTTCCTCGAGACTTTCCACTTAACTTATTTGAAATGTTGAATCATAATCCACTTACAAGGTTTGCTAATATCAAATCTTTTAAGTTTCCTCAAGGAGGCATAATCAATTCATCTAATATGATATATATTCCATTAGCAATCAATATTCACTATCGACTCAATAAAGTTATCAAATTCACAGAGTTTATAAATCTATTTCTAGATCACACTCTTTTCGAATCAAAATAACTATTAACAAGTATAAATAATTATTAAATACTTCAAAAATAAGAATGATAGTGTTTATAGTAGCAATGATATATTTTAATTTACATGTTACTACAAAATTATCACACAATGACGATTCCATTTAATACACACAAGTGTACTAGTGTTAGAAGCTAGAACTTCACCATTCTCCATAGTCAAGATAAACTAGCTAAAATCATGTGCTACAATCTTACTGACAGATTGTCTAGGTCTATCTGGATTGTGAATAACAAATTTATATTTCACAAGAACTAGTAATTTGATCTTCCAAGCATAAGCTAAACTCTACGTACTAAATCATCTACTATGTAGAATAAAGGACATATACATTTTAACAAATCTAATTCATTGTAAATTAATTCAATAAGACAAGAAAATGATGCAAACTTATTAAAATAAGAAATGACAAAAATTACTTTTAGTTTAAAACAACTCAAATAAAAATATCATAGAATATCTAAAAAATAATACAATTACCAATTAAAAACTTAGACTCAACTCAAATGTTTGAGAAGCATATGTGTATCTTATCACATGAGTACATTTGATGTGCATGAGAATAATTAACAAGAAGGTTGATAGATTGTTGGACATTTTATATAAGAAATATATAACATATCATCTTAATTTTATATCAACTTATAATAAAACACATGGACCTATAATATAATATTAATGTAATTTACCATGTTTCATGAAAAAGAGAGAAGCGTTAAAGTGTAATGTTTATTTAACCAAATATATTAATCTATAATTTTATTAATCATTTGAGAATATATATATATATATATATATATATATATATATATATATATATATATAGTTAATAATAATTTATCTATTAATTCAATTTAATTATTTTTCATGCCAAGGAAGGTGAAAAGAATTGAAGGGATCCATAACTCAAAAACTTTTTATATTGCTTTTTGAGCATTCATGTTATGTATGTTTGAAATATTTATGTATTTCTTGTAAATTTTATAATTTTATTTTTTTTACACATAACGATAAATTTTTGAAGGATTAAAGACCACAAAACAAAGACACAATATATAACACATGGAAAGCTCCAGATCTTGTTCTTGCATGTTGCCAAGAATTTGATAATTCAAAACTATACAACATAAACTTTATGTTTGGGTCTTCTCTATCACATAGAACTAAATTACTAAGTTGACACAAGAAAAGTGTTGTACATGTCACTTGAAGTATGTATGGATTAGAAGTTAAATAATTAAAGAAAAACAACATACTTTACAAAAGTAAAATGTCATTCCTTTACCAATAAATGAATGTAAATCAAGATTAGGGTGCCATGGATATAAACAAAATGCTCACCAGTGGCTAGTAATGTAGTTACAATGTTACCTCATTGGGTAAGGGTCTCCTGTCTAACCAATCCCACAAATATATGAGTCATATAAGTAGTATAATGAACGTTTCATCCATATTTCAATTTGATAAGAATTATGTTGACAATTTGATCAATGAATTGTTAATCAACTATTGCTCTAGGTGAAGGGCAAGAAACTAAGTTTTAGGTATGACTCTTAAATTGGTGCATTCTTTTATGCAGAATTACTTTAAAATACTTTAGATATTATTAGGCTTGGTTATAAAATAAAGATAAGATTATTGTGAAAATGTCATAGTTCCCTATTAGCATACAAAGTGATTATCAACCTATTTGGTTCTCCCTAATTAATTCTTTCTTAAATATTTTCTTAAGACTTTACCACCAAAATGAAAAATCATCTCTGCTTGATGGTCATTCACATGTCTATACCTTTTAGAAAACTTGTTAACTATAATTGATGATTACTTTATATGTATAATTTTTTTATCTGCCCTCACGTGTGATAGAGATGTAAATTGATATGGTAGTAAAAGTATTTATACTTTTGACTTTGTATGTACCATTCTCGTATAATTAATATACATTTTTCTGTAAATCTCACTAGTAATAGTCATATATAGAAAGGAACACGTAGGATTGTCACAACCTCATGAGTCACTTCTAATCACATGTGTCTCATAGCTTACATATCATTTTCTATCATGAAAACACATGCCTTCCATACTAAATTTGAACCCTTTAAAAAAATACTCTATAAAATATCTATATCAATTGACATTTAATTCTTCTAAGATATACACAATGGATTGAGTTTTAAAAGTATTCATACTTTAGCTTTGCATGCACTATCCTTACACAATTAACATACCTAAATCTTGAGTTTTAACATAGGGTTATCTCATGTATCATGATTGAAAGAGTTATCACTTCTTTCATATTATTATGTGTGAGTGTGCATTATAACTTACCTATCACCATCCACCATGATAGCATGCATAAACCTACTAATAGTAAAATCATAATTTTTATTCTTCATAAATACTACATCTATCAATATCCAAATCACAATAAAATCCAAACATAAAATTCATCCATCAAGTATCCATGACATGTAATTAAATAAAATAATATTAGGCTTTAATTTAGCCAAATCTTGAATAAAACTTCACACAAGATAATTGGATATATATCTTATAGAATTTTAGTTCTCAATAACATCCCTCAGGAGTATTTAAAAATCAAACCCTAAATTCATAATACTTAGTTATGCACCTTAATTTTGCTCATATGGTAGGTCAAATATCACAAACCACCTAGGATTTATGCTTGTAACTCATGTTTCCCCTTTGATCATGAATCTTCATCTAGGATTAGAAGAAATTAAGATCCCAAAACTCTAGCTTCCATTTCTATTCTCATGCCTTGAAAAACTTTTAGAAATTCATTTTTTTTCTTTTATCCTCTAATGATTGAGTGCAAAATTTAAATTGAAAGTCTCTACTTTTTGAAAAAAAATCATGAATTTTGTCTCTTTCTAACTTTAGAATGTCATGACATTAGGAAATATTATTGTAGCAAATTTCATCTCTAGAACACAAAGTCACATTGATTGGAATGGGTCGTGACTTTGGTTTCTTACTCTTTTGCATTAGATGGTCACGACACTAGGAATGGCCATAGTTACACATTTTGCTTTTGTAACACTAAGTTATGGTGATGAAAATGACCACATCTTATGTATTTTACTTCTATAACTCAAAGTTGCATCATTGGAAATAGACTATGACTTTGATCATTTCTCAGAAGGAAAGAGTCATGATCATGAAAATAGTCATGGTTTGAGTATTGCTCTCTAGAATATTTTATAGCTAAAAGACACAACATTGAGAATAGTGCCATAGATTTTGCATTAGACTTGATAGTTCTATAATGAGAAAATCATAGTATTGGAGACTTACTAATGGCTTACCATGACTTTGAGCACCAATAGGATACATGGTTGTCATTGCTATGACAAAATTAATGTCAAATTTATAATAATTATTATGGACTAGTACAACTACAACTCTAAGAAAGTTTCACAATCAATTAGAATGTGCATTTTTTTTTGAACTAAAATGGATTGATTTATTGAGCTCGGCAGAGAGATTTCTAGCGAAATTATGGTGAGATTCTAGTGAACTTTCGAGAGTAAATTTGGAAGCCTAAACATTGAGGGTATTGGATGATATTTGGACAGGAGCTCCGCATTGAGAAAAGCTTCATTTCTATATAAGTTTTTTGTTTTAATTTATTATAAATATTCTGGCACGACGACCGGTGGTGGTGTGTTTTGGTAAAGAATTTGGAGCACTAAACTTATTTATTTTGGAAAAAAAATGATATCTGTAACCACACTGTCACAAGCTTTCTAGTGATTAAATTTTTTAATTACTAGCTTGACAAAAATTTGTGTGATGTGGCAGACATAGCGGTGAACAGTATCACATGTGGCGGTGGTGACGCCGGATAGACTAATGAGGCAAGGTCGTGTTTGGACTAGGTGGTTTTCTGGGCTAGTCAACTAGGCTGATTTTGGTGGCCCATTATTATACAAGGTTTCAATGTCTAGTTTGTGAGGGGAAGTGGGGCCAAAAGGGCATATTTTGGCCCATTGGTATTTATCTAGGCCCAAAAGACTAGTAGATATACTTTTTGGGGGTTTTTTGAGCCTTGATCTCATTTTTAGTATTATGAATTGGGCCCATTTCGTGTATACTTGCTTTATTTAATGCATTTTGGGATTAGTTGTTCTTGTAGTTGTTTTTCCTGTATTTTTTTATGTATTTTTGTATTTAGTTATGTTTGTAGTTGCTTTTCCAAAAATTTTATTATTTTTTCGTGTTAATTTTCCCTCATATTTCATTCTTGTTATTTATTTTTTGATGGACATGAATGCGAGACTTCACCTTGACTATAACACTTATATTTTAAGAGGGACCGACTGAGCTAGAATACTTCTTCCTACTAAAGGGAAGGATCTTAAGACCACCTTAAGCCTAGTCTTCAACTCTTTCATGCTGGTTAGAGAATCAAAACATTATACTTTGGGTGATACCAGCATGATTGTTTCTCCAACCATGCTAGATGGAGATGTGTCCTACATAGAAGATGTAAAAGGCATTGGTGGCAGGTAGATGGCATGTGAGGATGATGAGATAGTTGATGAAGAGGATGACCTCCTGGTGTTTGATGTGCATGACGAGATTTATAGAGAGGGTATCTTTGATAGGGTGGGTCAGTGCAACCGGGAATGCCCATCTTTCATTACGAAGGATGGGAATACCGGGGTATTATTCTTGAGGGAGGAGATGTCAGCCAGGAATCATATGTTCACCCGTACTTTGGTGGGCAAGGCTTCTAAAGGTACTATCTGACTATCAGAGTTACAGACTTTTCTACACATGACAATAAACCTGAAGGGTTCACATGAGTTATGACAGATAGATTCTAGACATGTTCTAATTCATTTTGCTGATAAGTTAGATTATACGAGGATATGGATGAGGTGGATGTTATCCATCAACTTGCTAGCGATTAGATTGCTGAAGTGGACTTCGAGGTTTAATCTGCTCAAGGAGAGCTTGATCGTACCTATTTGGGTATAGTTCCCTCTTATACAGATAAACCTTTGCGATACCTGGACTATATACATGCTAGCAAGTATTAGGTAGATCCTACATGCTTCCACCTCACCTAGGGTGCTGATAGAAGTTGACATACCACGAGATCTATTTATGGACATTTTGATTAGGTTGAAGGATGTTGGATACTGGCAGTGGGTGAGGTATTTGGGAGACCCCAAGTATTGTCACTACTTATGTAAAATTAGGCACTCGGTAGAGTCATGTTATATCAGAGATGCCAGCCTATGGAGGTCTCATGAAATGCCACCTTAGGAAGCACACAAATAGTAGCAAAGGTAGTGATCTATCGAAAGTATGCCCATGCTTGTCATCAGACAGGTTTGGAGACCCAAGGTTAGGGCGAGTGAGTCCACGGAGAAAGAGGATATGACCATGGATTGTACATCTCCCAAGGTGGGGATGGCTAGGAGGAGGTCTACACAAATGGCTCCTAAGCTTGTGGATACCTCAAATAGGTTTCAGAGCTTGGCCTTGGAGCTGGAGGAAGAGGTCATTTCGGCCGAGGAGAGTATGGTACGCACAGTTGAGGAAAAGATAGAGACCACCACACATATGGATGGTGAGATTAGTTGAAAGATTAGCCGAGTAGATGCTTTCGGGTTGTCTTATGGACATTCAAGAGGTGTTACATATAGAAGATGATATGGTGGTTAAAAGATTAGTTGAGATGGTCATGGTGAAAACTAAATAGATGGAGCAAGTGATAGAGCCACCTTATGAGAAACCAGAGGTGGTGGATGCACCGATGGACACAGTGCTAGGTGGGCAGACTAATTCGATGTCAAAGAGCAACAACGAGGAATCACATCCTGAGGTAGTGTTTTGGGCACCTGATAGATACTAGGAGTTTCGGGCATGTAAAGGCCTGAAGACCAGTATTGAGCAGATTGCCAAGATTTGATGCCATTTGAGGAGTGAGAGTAGGGTCCATAGTCTCTCTTTAGAAATAAGCAGTCCCTACATGGATGAGCCTTCTCCATCGAATGCAGTTTCAAATACTGATTCAGTTATGCAAGGTTCTGAGAAGGGTGGTCAGATGAATATGTTACTTAAGATGATCATGAGTAGTGTGTCAGATGTCGTTGAGACCTCGTGCCCTAGGAAAGATTTTGAAGAGATAATAGAGGATAACCTTTCATCAGTTGAGCCCTCTTCTACTTATTTAGATCTTGATTTCTAGCTAGGAGTGGTTAGTGATGTTCCACATATAGAGCCATAGATTTCTCTAGCTTCTTTAGATGGCAGATGGAAGAGACTTGTTGGTAATCATGGGAGTGCGACAGGCAAGCCACCTTTCTCTAGGGCCCCTACGAGCTTGCCTCCCAACCGTGCTAAGATCAGGCATTTTCTCATGGATGGGGAGGACCTATGGGCCTCACATCATGATGTTGCCGTGATGCCCGGTTTTAGAATATTGGACATTCAGTTGTTGCATACCATGTTTGATAGAAATTATTTTGCAGCGAACATAGTAGAAGAGGTCATTCCCTCATAGGACCATAGCATGGGGGAGGGGGACACTTTGCCTATGAGGATGGAGGAGCTCCTAGCCCACATGTAGAGGGTTTAGATTTAGAGGCATCAATATAAGGCATTTACACGGATGTCATGTTTACTCCAAGTAAACATGATATGCTTGCACAAAATCTTCACCACTAAAGATGAGGGCGTGTAAGGATACGATGGACAAGGCTGATAGCCTGATACAAATACGAAGTGTTTATTTACAAATGATGAGATCAATTCCATCAAGAAAGGATACCTTGACCCACCATTATGACAATCCTCACGTAGAACATTAGGGGTATAGAAAACTCGAGCACTTTAAGAAGAATTCACAATGTTGTGATTCTTGCCATCCTCGAGCTGCTCCTCAACATAGATTGACTAGAAGAGATCAGGATCAACTAAACTTTACTTTTTCCTGGAATAATTGTAATAATAAGATTTTGATTTTCTAAAAAGAAGAGATTAAGGTGAAGGTCCTTAAAAATAAGATTCAAGTAGTGCATATGGCATTCGGAATGAGTTTTGGAAACATTATTTCTAGCTCACTATCATATACGCCAAATGTAGTATTCCAAAGAGGAGAGAGCTATGGAATCACATCCATAGCTTTTCACAAGAGTCTTCCCTACCATAGTTGGTAGTGGAAGATTTCAACATGGTCACGAGCTACAACAAGAAAGTGGGTGGCAGGTCTCCCAAACCAAGAGTGATGGAAGATTTCAACAAATTTTTATTGGATATCAGTCTCATAGATGTAGGGTTTGAGGGATCCCCGATACTTGGTCCGCTTAAAACATATGGGAATGTCTAGATAAAATTGTGATTAATAACAAGTGGAACAATAAGATTTATATCCTATAAGTTCAACACTTTAATAGGGTCGCATTGGATCATGCTCCATTCTTGATTGAGTGGAGCAACAAGATGACATAGAGGCGAATGGAATTTAAGTTTCAACACATATGGGCGGAGCACATGGGCTTTCACGAGATCATGAAGACCAGCTGATACTACCCCACACACGAGGTTGGCTTGAAGAAGTGGGCCCACATGTTCTTCTTCCTCAAGCAGACCCTTAGTTTTTAAAACAAAAATATTATTGGGGATATCTTCAAGAACTTTTCCAATGTGGAGGACCTTATCACGAAGGCAGAGAGGGAGTGGGATAATAGTAAGAAGAAGGATAGCATATAGATTGTCTGAAACCAAATTCAATTTTGATGATCTGCTTCTGAGAGAGAAGATCTATTGGAAGTAGAAGTCGGTGGTAAAGTAGCTGAGGGAAGGTGACAAGAAAACTAAGTTTTTTTTCTTATTGGTCAAGAACAAATTCACCAAGCTGCATATCCACTAGATGTGAATTGACGAGGAGAATCTATCAACCAACGAGAGCAAAATTAGATAGTTGGGTGTGGATTTCTTCAATAAGGTTTTGACCAAGATCAAGGTGGAAAATGACAGCCTAGACTACATTTCTCATGTTATATCGAGGGAAGAAAGTCTAGAGCTATGTAGGACTCCCACCTTAAAGGAGGTGAGGGAGGTGCTGTTTGCTATCAAGTCAGATAGCATTTTAAAGATGGATGGCTTTTCCTTTTTCTTCTATAAATTATGATATGACATAGTTAAGTGGGATGTGTGGGAGGGTTGCATAAGTTTCTTTAAGGGTGAAGACCTACTAAAAAATATTATGTAGCACCATGATCTCTCTGTTTCCCAAGAAGGAGAACCTAGTGTAATAGAAGGAATATAGATCACTCAGCCTTTTTCAATGTGTTGTACAAAATTATATCCAAGATGCTGGCAGTGCGGATTAAGAAAGTTCTTCATAAGTGTACATCGGAGAATAAAGTTAGATTTGTGCCAGGGAGAAATATTTTTAAAAGTATTCTTCTTACTTAGGAATTAACTCACATGATCTTCAAAAAGAATGGGGGAGAAACCTGATCTTTAAGCTCTATTTGGAGAAAGCTTACAATAGGGTGGACTGGTCTTACTTGAGTAGGGTATTGATTAAGTTCGGATTTCCGGAAGAGTGGAATAGTATGATCGACAAGTGACAAGTGAGTCTCCCATAACTGGTTTCTTTTAGTCCACTCAGCGGCTTTGGTTGGTGGATACACTATCACCAACCCTCTTCTTCTTAAAGGTGAAGTACCTTTCGAGAAGCCTTAATAGGCTCTATGAGAAGTACCCGGGAGTCAGTTACCTTATGGCTAGTAGTGTGTTAGTCAGCGAGTTGGCCTAAGTGGAAGACACTAGTATCTTCACTAATGGGCTAAGCAACTCCATTAGAAAGGTAAGAAAGTTGCAGCATAGGTAAGAACAAATTTTAGGCCATGCCATTAACTTTATGAAGAGTTATTTTTACTATAAGGAAAAAACCAGACCTAACAGAGTGGCCGAGCTCAAGAATAATCTTGGGATGGAAAAATGTGACTTTTTTATCACGTATCTAAGATGTCCTCTTTTCAAGGGGCACAATAAGAGTGTCTCTTTCGATAACATCCTGATGAAATTTTATTCTCATATAGAGTATTGGTCGAACAAGTTACATTCGAAGGGAGAAAATATCATGTTAATTAGGCATATTCTTACCTCGCTCCCTCTTTATTTTATTATTATTCAATTGGTCATATTCCCTCTGACAATGATCAAGGCGATGGAGATATTTATGTCTAAGTTTTTATGGGGTCACATGAGAGATCTGAGGTACATTAAGTAGACAATATTGGTGAACCCTTGAAAGCCGAGTCATGAGAGTGGTTTGGGGTTAAAGAACCCTCGAGACATCTCAAGAGTGATGGAGATGAAGTTTCGGTGGGAGTTCAAGACTAAGCAGACCCTCCTCAATAGGTTTTTGCGGGATAGTTAATATGGTTCAGGCTTCCTCAATATGAGGAAGAGGTACTTTGACATTCCAACATGGAAGAGAATAAAGAAAGAGATTGCCACTATTAAGGAGTACATGGTCTGGAAGGTCGAGAGCAGTGGCATATCATTTTGGCATGATAAGTGGGTCAATACAAAGAAGCTTAGCTTGCTAGGGGCCTCAATAAAGGTGTCAAATGGGTTGGCTTAGGTCGGCCCAACCCATTTTTAGGTGGCCCAATTGGGCCACCATACCATGCCTAGCACAGCATGACTTCAACATAGCCGACCTAGTTATATATAGTATTTAAAGCCAAGTCCCACTGGTTCATTTAAAAATAAATCATATTTCTAAAAAGATACCATTTTGAGCAACAAACACTTTGTTCTCTATGGGATTGTAAAAGTAGTATCTATTAGTCTCTTTATGATGCCCCACAAAAATAAATTTATTAGATTTGGGCTCTAGCTTATTTGAAACTTGATGTTTTATATAAGCCTCACAATCCCAAATCTTAAGAAAAGATAGACAGGGTCTTTTACCAGTCCACATCACATATTGTGTATTTTCAATGACTTTGGATGGAACTTCATTTAGTGTGAATGTAGCTGTTTCAAGTGCATAACCTCAAAAGGCATATTGAAAATCTATTGGACTCATCATAGATCAAACCATATCTAATAAAGTTTAATTCCTCCTCTCAGACACACCATTCCATTATGGTATTCCATGAAGAGTTAATTATAAAATGATTCCAGAAGTTTTAAGATGATCATCAAATTTTTGGCTCAAATATTTGCCACATCGATCAGATCAAAGTACCTTGATTGTCTTACCAAGTTAGTTTTGTACATCATTTTGAAAAGATTTGAATATTTCAAATGATTTATTTTTATGTTTCATCAAGTAGACATAACCATATCTACTGAAATTATTAGTAAATGTAATATAGTACTTGTAACCTCTAGCATCTGAACTTAATGGTCCACATACATCTGTATGCATGAGATCCAATAATTCATTGACCCTTTCACTATGTCTAGTAAAGGGATCATTTATCATCTTACCCAATAGACATGATTCACATCAATCATATGATTCAAAATCAAATGAATTTAAAAGTTTATAGTTTTGAGATGTGTTTCTCATTTATATAACCAAGATGATGATGCCAAAGATAAGTTGAATTTTAATCATTTGATTTACATTTCTTATCAGTTATGTTACAGACATGATAATCATTGGATTTTTTAAGGTTCATAACATAAAGACCGTCATGAAAATAGGCATTTACATAGAAACATGTCTTTATGAAAAATGAAGTAATTATTATTCTTAATAAAAAAAAACCACCATTATCCAAATAAGAAACTGAAATAATATTCCTACACATTGTAGGAACATAATAGTAATTGTCTAAAACTAACAAAAGCCCACTGGGTAAAGTAAGTTCATAACCCCCTATAGCTAAATCAGTAACCTTTTACTTCATTGCCTACTCATGGATCAATTTCACCCTTCTTTAGTTGTCTACTCCTTTTGAGTATATACATATTTGTACAAATGTGTGATCCATATCCAGTATCTAATACCCATGAACTAAAAAAAGAAAAATTAATTTGCATAACATAAATATGTGAAGAACTAGACTCACCAGTCTTCTTCTTCAGATCCTCTAAATATAGCTTGTAGTTTCTCTTCTAATGGCCAGGTTCATTGCAAAAAAAAACACCCTCCTTGAAGCTTTTTCTAGTTTGAACCATTAGAACATGGTAGGCTTGGATTTAACATTCTACTCAGTAGTTTTAAGCATCGTATGTAGCTCAAAGATAAATTTGTCCATTTCATTCATGTTATAGTTCTTGACAAATTGGCCATAACTATCAAGAAGTGAATTCAAGATCAAATCAGTTGCCAATTCTTGGCTCAATGGAAATCCAAGTCTATCAAGGTGCTCAATGTTGTCTTTTATTTTTAGAACATAAGCACTAATTGATCAGCCATCTTGCAAGAATGTAGTATCTTGGTAGTCTCATACCTTACTTGCCTAGCTTGTTGCTGGAATATTTCTTTAAGATTGAAGATCATATTATAAGCTTCCATATTTTCCAGATCCATTTGAAGTTCAGAAATCATGGTTGCTATAATCAATCATGGAACATCAATAGAGTCATTATGATGCTTCTCATAAGCATTCTTATTAGCTATAGGAGTATTATCAACTAATTTTTCATGGAGAGGTTTATCCAGGTCATGAAGCTTCTTTGCTTATTTGAAAACAATTTGTTGGGGTTTTGGATAGAATATCCAATCTAATTGGAATGTAACGTGGCAGAATTTATAATTTTACCCCTCCCACCAAGGATCACATGTATTTCATTAAAATATGAAGAAAAGGTAAATGATACTTACCTTTTGTAGATCGATTCTTCAAGCCTTCAAAGTGTGTGTTTTGGTTTATTCAGATCTTCAAATGTGTTGCCTTTCTAAAAAATGATCACCCACCACAAGTATCCACACACAAATAAATAATGAAAGATCTTGTTGAATGCTAGTTCAGATTCGTCTTCTTAAACGAAAGGGTTTCTCTCTGTTTTATAAAAAATGACTGCTTGCATCAAATATTTCTCACATATATATACAAGTCTTCTAGGGTTTTAGTCATCAATGAATTTAATTATATATTTAAAACTCATTTAAATAATAATAATTTAAATTCAAATCCCAAAAAACCCCTTTTTAATGAATTTATTTATTAAAACTCAAGTTTAATGTAACAAATTAATTATTTATTTAAATCACGAATTTAAAATTTCTCAAAATTAAATTTTAAGTTAAATAATAACTAATTGTTTTTTATAATTTAAAATAATCTCATCATTTTAAATTACTATACAGAATGAAAAAACATACCTATTATTATTCATTCTTAATGTGTGACTTTATAAATTCAATCAACATTGACAGTAGACTTACATCACATTTTGATCTTACAAGTCATAAGTAGCTTGTAGCAAGACATTATGACTACCCAAGTTAAATGAAAAGTTCATGATCTAAGACAACTTTAATATAACTAATGACATAATCTATTTGTCTCATGATATCTTGATAGAATATAAGACATGAACAAAGTCAACCTTATATCATTCTATCTTTGATTACTCGAAACCCAATTAGACTAACTAAACAAATAATATTAATCTCCATCAGTTCATTTGAGTATGACCATGCATTTCTTAGTCATAATTGTCGAGAGGACTTAGAGATATTCTTTTATAATAAGAATGACAAATTTTATCTTAATCGCTCATATCTAACTACATAATTCTTATTATATTCAAATATAACCTTTATAGTCATCTGATTAAAGACAACATTTGATTATATCAAAATATAAATATTTCTTATGTTGTGAACTAAGAGATCTCAGGTCAAAGGTTTAATAACATAACTATTAGAGATTAACTTATGTCTTTGATCCATGTATAAATCTTAATATGAGTTTGTCCAATATTTATTCTCAACAAATAGATATAAATTTGATTTGTATCTTATACACATATTCATCCCATGAATATCAATAAAACTTTATGCTAATCTTAATTCATTGTTATTCTCATGACTATAACTAATTAGTGATATTTAGAATAATTAATAATAGTAATCAAGAATATTATATATAATAAACATGCAAATCATCATAATAATTAAATCTCATAAATAGTCAAAATATCATGTTCATATGATAGGCCTAGAGCACTATTACTAACATAATTCTTAAATTTCGAAACCAGTCAAGAATGTTAGTCCTAGTAAGTTTATCCTTCTCAAGGATTAATCACATTGACATAATTGAATTATTATTGTTGTTGGCCATCTACAATGAATGCAGAGTTCAAAAAGTATTTTAATTATGAAAAATTCTCACTAAATTAATAACCCTCAAGAATAATCATATTAATCTAGTGAGCTAAGATCCATATTATACTCAACTTTAAGCCAGCTTTGGCATGACACTTAAAATTAATTATTTAGGTAGGTAACTCTTATTGATTACATCTCATGTAATTCTTAGATATTTATGAGATTTTATATCATATGTCCTGACATGTTTAAATCTCATCTAATATCATTAGGCCCAAAACCATTTTGATAACCTAATAGAGTTAAATCATTTTTAAACATATGGGTAGCATCATTACTCATCTTGTCTCACTAATGTAACCTAATGTACTTCTACTATAGTAGAACTCATATTAAGGTGATAAAAGGTTTTACAAGTATTTAAATATGGATGACATGTTAATTTTAAATTTTGTGTGAGAGATTTTGACTAATTTTAATTTTCAATTAATAGATCTCATCATATATGATATATCTAGTATCACATACTCATGCAACATTATACGCATAACATCTCATACATGCATATAATAAACGTGTCATAGTATGGCCTTAATCTAATATGAAGATAAATAGTCATTCCTAGGTAGTAATAAGCAGCTCCATGATGTTGATTTGACCACCAACTTTTACATAGACACCTAACTCTTTATCACCATGGTTGGATTACATGACTTCAAATAGCTTGCATTATCTCTCTTGTTTTATTACAACAATTAAAAAATTACAATAAAACAAAAATGGAATGAACGCCATATTAAATACTTACAACCCTTGAAAAAAAATAATAATAATCTACCCAATACATTGGTTAAAAAGGTCATATTGTGCACCAAGTGAAGCAACACAACATGAAATTTATATCATGTTATCATATAGCATAAACAATTTGCATTAAAAGAAATAAATTATAATAGACATATATTTAAAACCAATTAAATTTATAAGGTGCTACATAGAGCTGTTATGGTGATTTTGCTAGTCAGTTAATAGACGGAGTCAAAAGGAGCTGCTTTCACTGGGTCGAGGATAGCACCAAAAAAAAAATTTAATTTTAATTGATCTCATCAATAAATTTTCATTGATCTCATAGATAAATTTTTAATAATCTCATCAATAAATTTTCATTGATTTTATCAATAAATGTTCATTGATCTTATCAATAAATTTTGAATAGCCAAAAGCCATAAAAATTACATTAAAACAACATATTATGTAATCTCATTACACATATGGCTTATTTTGGAACCACCATAAATAATAACTAATAAATTAAAATTGATATATGAATTTAGTCCATTTATTAATCTGATTAAGACAAATCCAAAATCATTTATTATGCTATTAAACACTTTAATGGCAATATCTCATTCAGATTCTCAATCATACTTAGATTTCAGATTCAATTAATTATTACCTTAACAAAACCTATTAAATATATAGTTCGCACAAATCATAATATCACATATATTCAAAAATGAAAATCTTGCTAGAATCATATACATATGATCAAATATGGCATTATTGGTTTTTATAAAAATATAAGTTTCTTTGATGTCATTGTTGGGATTTCAGGCAGAAGATTCAATCTAATTGGAACATAAATGCAGTGGAATTTTAATTTTTATTCTTCAACCCACCAAGTATTACATACATTTCATAAAAACATGAAGGAAGGGTAAATGAAACTTATCTTTTTTAGATCGATTCATCACGCCTTCAAAGTGTTCATCTTGGTTTATTCAGATCTTCAAAGGTGCTGCCTTTCTTAAAAATAACCACCCTCTACAAGTATCCACACACGAACAAATAATGAATGATCATATTGAATGCTAGTTTAAATTCACCTTCTTAAAAAAAGGGTTTCTTTCTATTTTATAAAAGATGACAGCTTGCATCAAATATGTCTCACATATATATATACAAGTTTGCTAGGGTTTAAGTCATAAATGAATTTAATATTATTATATATTTAAAACTCTTTTAAATAATAATATCTTAAATTCAAATTCTTAAAACCCCCTTTTAAATAAGGAAACAAATTTATTCATTAAAACTCTTAATAAAATATAACAAATTAATTATTTATTTAAATCAAGAATGTAAATTTCTAAAGATTAAATTCAAATTTAAATAATAACTAATTTTATCTGTAATATAAAATAATCTCATCATTTTAAATTAGAGTGAAAAACTATAACCATTATTATTTGTTCTTATTGTGCAACCCTAATGGTTCGAGTAATATTGGTCATAGGCCTAAATCACATTTTGATCCTACATGACATAAGTGGCCTCTAGCAAGATATTATGATTGTCCATGTTAAATGAAAAGCTCATGATCCGAGATAACCTTAATATAACTAATGATATAATCTTTTTGTCTCATTATATCTTAATAGAATATAAGGCATGAATAAAATCAACTTTATATCTTTCTATCTTTGATTACTCGAAACCCATTAGAGTAACTAAATAAATGATATTAATCTTCATCAATTTATTTGAGCACGACCATGCATTTCTCAGTCTCAATTGTCGAGAGGACCCAAAGATATCTCTCTTATAATAAGAGGGACAAATTTCATCATAATTGCTCATATTTCACTACATAATTCTTATTATGTTTAATTGTAACTTTTATATTATTAGATTAAAGACATTATTTGATTATATCAAAACATAATATTCTTTATGTTGAGAATTATAGCGATCTCATGTCAAAAAATATAATAACATAATTATTAGAGATTAACTCATGACTTTGATCCATGTATTAATCTCAAGACAGGTCTATCCAATATTTGTTCTCAATAAATATATATAAACTTGAATTGTATCTCATACATATATTCATCCATGAATATCAATCAAAATTTATACTAATTTTAATTCTTTTTTATTCCTATAACAATAATTGATTATGGACATTTAGAATACTTAATAATATTATTCAAGGATATTATATATAACAAAACATGCAAATAATAATAATAATTAATTCAAACATATACTCAAAATACCATGTCCATACGATAGACATATAGCACTATTACTAATAACAAAAATGTCACCAAGACATTACAATGACTAGATTTGATTATTATGGTAGATTATATTATTTGGAAACTAAAGTTTGGAATCTTGGGATCAATAATTTTGTGTGATAATCAGAGGTGTATGAATTTATTTAATCAAAATACATGGAAACAAATTTCTAAGGTTGTCTCTAAAGTAATGCTATGTTTTACTATATGTAGCTTGACCTTCTTTGATCTCTAATTTGATCTTCAATCTTAATGGTCTATGTAATATTTTCGGTGTAATCTCTCTTTTTATCATCATCCAAATTTCTCCTTAAGCATCTAGTAATTTTTTTGACTATCATCTTCAAGAGATTCATCCATGGATATCATGACTTTAGAAGATAACATGGCGTTGTTTCCTATGATCTCTTTTGGTAAAATTTTTGATTAGTTTTCAAGTCATAGCATATAGAATTACTTTCTGAATCATATTAGTCATGACTTTGAAAGGAGTCACGACTTTCCTTCGAAGCCTCTATTCCTCCTTTGTTGTGACTTTGTTTCCTACCACTAGATATTGAATTTCTTATACTAATACTTCTTCTGAACTCTTGAAATTATCTTTAAGAATTTTTCCATATTGTTGAGTTGATAATTCTATCAATTTTGCCTTTTTCTTTGTATTCATGGAGTAGTTTAAATTAAATTCTCTTGAAGTCATGACTTTGAAAAATTTCATGACTTCATAACAGTCTTCTACTTCCTTGTCACTTCCACCATTTTCATCAATCCACAATACATTTGATTTTTTTTTCTACTTCATCTTCTTCAGGTCAATAGTCTTCTACAAAATCTTCTTAATTGAAGTCTACATACAAATAAGAGGATATCTATTCTCTAAAAATCTTTCTCATCATTTTCTGGATTTTGTATATTTTTGTAGAGGTTAAACTTTACTTGCTCTTTGCCCACACGAAGTGTGAATTATTTATTCTTAATATCAATTAATGAATACCCAATGGCTAAAAAAGTAGTCCCAAGATCAAGAGTTCTTTCATCTTCTTCCATATCCAACACAATAAAATCCACCAAAAAATACTAAACAATTAATCATTTTAAGTGAGAGAGAAATTAGAGCAATCTCATATTCAAATGGAAAGTAGTGTGTCGAGGTATTATTTTTGAGTCATAATATATTACCCTCATTCTGAAAAATATTAGCTTCCTCCACTTGATACATGGGGTTGAAATTCCATGTTTCCGATTATCTTAAAATAGAAATTTCTCATATAATTGGTCACTTATCATTTTGGGCTCCAAACTTATTAAAAAAAATGCAGTCATAGTTGCTTTCATGATGATGAATATTGCAATCCAAAACCCCAACATACTTTCTTTCAAATATTCGATCATTCAAAGGTTGTTAGTTATTTTTTGCAATCTCTTCAAATAGATAATGTTCTTGGTAGAGTAGTTTGTAATGATAGAGCCACATTAGGCCACACTAGTAGTGCACCTTGTCATATAGTTAAGCCCATTATAAAAAATTTGAGCTTAGAATCATAGTTCAATTCTATATTATGGATATCTTTTTTAACTCTTAGAAGTAGTCCTATCATCATACAATATCTATTGCTTCTCTTATTAGAATTGACTTACCCCCCCCCAAATAATTGAGAGGTGATTTTAGATGGGAAGAAGTTACTGAAAAGACTTTTATCTTCTCAACTCTCGATCGAACCCCAAGATAAGTACTAAAACTAACTCTGGGCTTTATCTCTCAAAGAAAATAAAATAAGACAAAATCATATTGCGTCTAGGCTAATTCCATCCATTTTTATCATGTACCACAACTCCAAGAAAGTGCAGATGTGGCTGTTTGGTTCTTTTAAAATTCTTCTATTATATTGTATTATTATATCATCACTATCAGCCTTAGTTTCAACTCAAAATAGTTTACTTGCACACATTGCATATGAATCCTAGAGTATCCATTTGTCATAGTCAGCTACCAATAATGGCCTAAGGTATGATGAGGATATTGGGATATTAGATAGCTTGTCCTTCATTTCTTCAAGGTTTCTGTGATTATTAGTTTCCTCTATATGCTCTCTTTCAACTCTCTATATTAATAGGGTTATCATTAGTAGTTGACTAATTAAACAACAGCTAAATTATCAATCCCAAATATTAGTTCCAAAAAAAAATGTTGTATCCCTACAAGTATATAAATCTTACAAGTAGTACAATTAATGTAAGTCGAGATATCTATCTCATTCTCATATGAATTGAGTTGGTTTTTCGTTAAATCAATAGTGAATCAACTATTACTCAAGTTGAGTCGATAAACTTTAGCTTTCCGTAAGATACTTAAATTCTAGGGTTGACTCACTTTTGTGTGTGTGCAAATATTTTTTTAGTATTTGATTAATGTTGCTTGATTGTTGAATGAAAGGTAAATTAACATGAGAATGTCCAAGTACCCTCTTGGAATATAAGGTGACTATCATTCTTGGACTATCACTACCAAGGATGATCCCCTCATAGTTGTCCCCTCAATCGATTACAATAAAAGCAACATATTATTTCATAATTGGGTTATACACACATCTACTCCTTTTAGGCAAATCATAATTGTTCTTGATGATTACTTTGAATATTTATTCTTATTCTCTAACCTCTAGTATCTTAAAGATGCAAGATAATATTATAATAAATATATTTATAGTTTCAAATTTGTAAGTACCACACTCATGAAAATTAACATATATCTTTATATGAGTCTTGCATATATAAATTAAACAAAAAAGTTTTACTCACAGGGATGTCACCACTATATGGATCACCTCCTCTTATATGTGCCTTATGACTTGTTACTATCAATTATATCCTATACATTACTCGCACACTATGATGAAATTATTAGGTTTGACATCTACTTAATGCATATATTAATCAAGGTTAGTTTTTTTTAGAATATACATAATGAATTGGCCATAAGTATATTTATGCTTTGAATTTGTAAGCATCATAGTTACAACAATTAATCTTTTCTCAATCTCGAGTTTTTGTTTATAGATTTATTACATATGTTAAGATTAGAAGGGCTGTCACTTTTTTATTAGCATATAATGTGAGTGTGTCCCATGATGCCCCTATCATTATTTTTCATGGCCAGTATGTATAAAACTATGATTTAACATAAAACCTAAATATTAATTCTAAAACACATCAATATACCAATATTCCACTATACAAGATCAACACAAATATTCAATGATATATGTTGTGACTTTGTTATAATACTCAATTTTTAGGATTAGGCAAAGTCTATAAATCTAGTTGGGTGAGAGTCTCTTATCTTACCAGTTCTACAAGTATATGGGTCATACAAGTAGTAAAGTAAACTTTTATCTAGATATCAGTCTCACAATGATTGTGTAAGTAGTTAGATTAACCAACTATTAGTCAACTAGTATTATAGTTGAAAGGATAAAATTGAGTTTTTAGTAAGATTCTTAAATTCTAGTATTGGTCATTTTATCACGCATGATGACTTATCCAAATAGTTTAAATATTATTTTTCTTATTTATAGAATAAATGTTAGACTTTTATGAAAATGCCTTGGTTCCCTAATGGCATACAAGGTAGGTATCAACTATAGGACCCTCATTAATGATAGTTCCCTCATAGTCATCATCTTACTATTTTACCATTTAAATAATAAATTATCCATACCTGAAGGTCATTCACAAGTCCATACCTTTTAGGAAACTTATTAAATGTTCTTGATATTTGCTTTATATGTGCATTCTTATTATCTAACCTCATGTATCATTTTGTATTGAATTAATATAGCAATAAAATTATCAACACTTTCGGCTTCATATGCATCATACTAACATAATTAATATATATTTTCTCTTAAATCTTATTGGGCATACAATATAAAGTAACTCATTGGACTTTACCACCTTACGAGTCCCCTTCAATCATGTATGTTTCATGATTTATCTATCATCATCTACCATGATGATATGTGTATCTCACACTAAAGGTAAAACCCTTAGAAAAATATTATATAAAATGCCCACATCAATTGAGGGTTAGCTTTTCTAATACATGCACAATGAATTGACTTACAAAAGTATATATGCTTTTGGATTCATAAGCACTATACTAGAAAAATTAACGTATCTCAACATTGGGTTTTGACATGTAGACCTATCTCACAATTCATGATTAGAAAGGTTTCCATCCTTTATATTATTATGCATGGGTGTACTTCATAGCTTATATTACTATCCACTCTACCATGATAAAATACAGACTCAATAATAGTAAAATCTTAATTTTAGTTTTATATAAATATTATATCCATCAATATCAAAAGTACAACAAAATTCAAAAAAATTATTTATTAAGCATCAATTACACAAAATAAAATAAATCAACCTTAAATCTCAATTTAGCCTGATATTGGTGAGAAATTTATATGAGATAATATGAGGTACATCTTATTAAATTTTGGGTTCCCAATGATAGCCCTCAATAGTGTATATGATTTAAACCTTAAATCCAATATACTTATCCCTCTATCTCATATTTGCTCTTGGAGTGAGTCAAAATTCATGTCCTTCCAAGGGTTTATGTTTGTGTTTTTCAACACCTCTTTGCCTATGGATCTCCCCAATGATTTAGCAAAATTTAACTTTCAAAACCCTACCTTTTCATCTTTTCTTTCATGCCCTAGAATTTTTTCCTCAAAATTTCATATTTTTCCTTTTAATACTTGAACGATTGGGATAGAAATTTAATTCGAAAGTCACGATTTTTATGAATATCATGGCCTTTTCTATCTTACTCTAGAATACAAAGTCACCATGCTTAAAATGAGTTCATTAATTTGGTATATTTCTTGCTTTAGAGTTCCATTGTACTAAGAATGATCATGATTATAGATTTCATCTCTAGAACACAAAGTCATAGCAATAGGAATAAGTCATGAATTTGATCTCTCTCTTGCTTAGATAACTAAGGCACTAAGAATGACTACAACTCCATATGTTGCCTTTGTAGCACTATGTCATGACATTAGAATGACTATGACTTGTATATTTTATATATGTAACAAATTCATAATACTAAAAATGAGTCATGACTTTGGTCATTCTTGATGAGCAAAAGTCATATAATTGAAAATTATCATAACTCGAGTATTGCTCTCTTGAATTTTATATAGCTAAAAGATGTGACATTGGGAATAGTAAAGTAGCTTTTGCTTTAAGCTTGGCGGCTCTATAATAAGAAACTCATAACTTTGGAAGTTGTTATGGCTTTTAGTACTAGTGGGGTACTTAGTTTCTATGACATAGAATTAAAGTTACTTTCATAATAATATTATGAGCTAGTTTAGCTATGACTCTAAAAAAGTTTTATAATTAAAATGAATGTATAAAATAGTAAAATGATTATGTTAATGAGGTGATAAAGTTATGATATATGAAGATTATCATGACTAGTTGTGTAGAGCTTCAGCCAAAACTGAATACTAAAATTATCTATGAGCTCGATGAAGTGTAAAAAAATCATAATAAAAAAAATGCTACTACTTTATATGAATTTTTGCTACCCTTATTCTTATCAATTCATCAAATAGTATACTTTATCCAAAAATAACTCAATTTCATTACTATATATTATAATCCATCAAAAATCATAATTTGGTGAAAATTTTAAATTTAAGACCTATTTTTTATACAAATATACCATGAATAATCACAAAAGGCTTGTATTATTCAATATTTGATTTACCTAAGAATATTTTAAATAATATATCTATCACACATGAGTACACAACCTAATCTTAGATATTATTTTAGCACATCATTAGGAAAGAGTTTGCATGTGATGTGTTGAGATGCATCTCATGTGAATCGAGTATTCCCAATGCAAGCCCAACTTGAATTTAAGCTTCAAAACATATAACTTAATCAACTATTATTACTTTCAACTTGAATTTGCTTCTAAATATGGCGGGAATCACATGCATAGGGTTTGTAGTGGCTCTTGGCTCATAATGAAATTCTCCTTTTTTCTTTTTATTTTTGTTATAAGTGTTGCTTAATACTTTAGGGTATCCATGCTACCCATTTAGTTGGAAGTCATAGTATTGACTCAATGTCTCAATTTTAATATCTTATCAGATCTTTTATAGTGTACTAAAATCATGATGGCAATAAATATCATGACTCAAGTAACTCCCCTCAAAAAAAATATTATTGTAATGAGAACTACTATGAATGAGATAATTTTTTTTGGAACAAAATATTATGATGTTGAAAATGACCATAATTGATAAATCAACTCATTACAACTAAAAATTGTGGTACTAGGAATAGTCACGACTTTAGAGATTTCACTCAAAGCATAAGGTCATGACACTAAAAAAAGCCCTGACCAAAGTAAACATTCTTTATAAAAAAATATCATGGCAAAAAATAATGTTACGACTTAAAATATTTAGTGTTTTGGATATGTTTTGAATAAGTGATGATGTTGAAATTTGGCCTTATTAATTGTATCAATGAGGTACTTGGCTACTGTGATATGAAAATAATATCAAAAATATTAAATTATTACAAGATAGTGTGACTATAGCTCCAAGATAAGTAATGACTATGAAAATTATATTACACAATTGAAGAATCATGTTAATCTGGTATAAAGTCATGATTCGAAAAGTTTCATGACCCTCCAACACTTTTTTCTCTCATCCAAGTCTTTGTTTCATCAAGTCTAAAATTTCTACCTAAATAGATACTAATTTTAGTAACATTTGTCAAAATCCTTCAAAACAAACATAAATACATATAAACAAACCAAGAAATACACTCTAAACTACCCAAAAAAGTTTATACAATGAGTGTCAAATATGCAAACCTAAATATATCTAAAAAGTAAATGAAAACATATTCAAATGATAATTTTTATAAATTTAATGAGAAACTCATATTTATAACATAGTAAATGGGTATATAAATTAAACTAAAGATCAAAGATATTTGTTTGAGTTCTAGTAGGTAAACACACCAGTATCACTTGAAAGCTCAATTCTAGTAATAATTTTCAAGAGGGAAAAGCAAGATAAATTTTTAGCTATATTACATGAGCAACTTAATCATGAAGTTAAAATACATTTTACTAGTTCATCAAAATTTTGAAAAGTAAATGCTTCTTTTTGATTTTTTAAGTTTCTTGAATATGAAATGAACAATTGTATCTTTCTTGAGCTTTCTTAGAATTATGTGAAATGTGAACATGACATTTTTTAATTAATTAATGCAAGTAGTGAAATGGGGTAGGGCTAATTGGTTTGGGCATTCAAAACTGCATGGTGGGCCTAGTTATTGCTTCAATAATGGCAACATGATGTTTATATAGCAATGCCATGTCAACAATGTCATATTAGGAAAAATTAAGAAAATAAAAATCAAAACAGCAACTATATAAAATGATTCCACCTTCTCCTTCCCATTGTAGCTATCTCATGCACACATATTGCACCTATCATGAAGGTTCATTAACCACCTGATAAAGTTGCTAAAGAAGTTAGGAAGAAGGCTAAATAAGTAGGCCCACTTGAGAAACCAAAATGAACTATCAAAATAGAGTTTAGTATCAGAATACTTCAATTTGAAAAAAAAATAGAAGAATGGTTTTCTTTTGAAATTTTTTATGAAACTAATCTTTATTTTTACAATACCAACTTTATTAAAAATGTGGTTTTAAAATTTACCTCAGAACCATAGTTGGTAATTGTGGTTTTAAAATTTTACCTTGAACACACATTTACTAACTGTGATTGTAATTTTTTTTTAAAACTGTATTTGGTGAATGAAATATTAAGGTACTTTAAAAAACTACATTCACTAATTGTGGTTTTTTAATTCACCTTAAAACCACATTTACTATATATGATTTTACATTGGTAATCTAATTGATTTCGAAAAGATCACTTTGTTTAATATTTTCAAAACAAGTTCATTCATGTATATTTTTTTTAAAAAATTGAACTACTTTGACATTAAACTTATCAAAATTCCTAAGAAGCTAAATGATTATGAGTATGAATTGTGAGGAAATGGTTATTTTGATTTTAGAATCTTTGTTTTCCCAAAAGGTTAGTGAGTGGTATTTCTAGTGTGTTGTGTGTCTCTTGCCTCTCATGCTTAGTTTGTTTTAAAAAAAATACTTGGAATACAATTTTAACATAATTATTCTTTCTCGCACCTCTCCTATGTTTCTTCTTGGAGTGCACATCTGCTCAAAAGGAGAATTCACTTGCTTATCAATGGTTGTTCATTCCCATTCTGACCCTATTTGATTTTTCTTTCTAAATACATGGCTTCTTCTGACAATACTCATTGTTTCCAAAATTTGCTTTATTCCCTCTCAAACTTCATCCATAATACATTGGAATAGTTTATGCTCGCAATGGATTCTAAGATGGATAACCTTTGGGCTGAATTTCACAATGCCACACCAATTCGGGATGACACTTCTAATTGAAATTGGATGTACCTCATTTTGATGGCTCTAACCCATCTTCTTGGTTTTTTCTAATTGAAGCCTTTTTTAATTTTCATGGCACATTGGTGGGCACTCACTTATAAATTGTCATATTTTCATTTGGATGATCATGCAACTATTTGGTTCCAAGGAGCCCATCAAAATGGTTTATTCTCCTCATGGAAAGCCTTCTTAACCATGGTTCAAAATTGATTTGGCCCATTCACTTACAAAGATTGCAAGGGAAACCTCTCAAAGCTCACACATATAAGTTTGATCACAATTTCAAAGCTCAATTTGAAGAGCTGATGAACATAGTTACTAGTATATACAAGCCCCTTCTAATTAGCATTTTCATCACTAGCCTCCAACACAACATTCATCTTGAGCTTCAACTCCACAAATCTTCATCATTAATTGAGGCATTCTTCATGCATAATGTTAGGGATTTAGTAATTCGAAACTTAAGTTTATATTAATTGTGGATTAGGATTGTTTTATTGTAATTATATTCTGTAAATGTTATGGGAAGTGACATACCTTAAGCTTGGCTCAGTTGAATGGACTTCTCCCATATGTCCACTATTCTAGCATAATGTGAGAAAGATGACAATGTTATAGAGGATTAGCATCATCGAACTAATGTCTTATTCTTTAAGAATCAAATTTATTTATTATTAATATAAATCTACGTAATCACAATTAATTTAATACAAATAAAATTAATTTGATTTAATAAACAAATCAAATTTATTTTATTATAATTAAATTATTTATTCTAATTACGTATATATGCATATTTTAAATAAAAAAAATCTATAAAACTTCTTTCATCATTTCTAGATAAGGCTAAGGAAGGGGCCTCGACCTAAATAAGATCATGGGCTTTTATTGTAAATTATTTTGCACAATATTAATTATAATTCATACCACTATAGAATTATAATTTTACTACATCACTTATTCAAAATATATAATATATTTTGTTACTTATCATAAAATATACTCTTATGTTAAGATTATAAATACTCATTGATTAAATCAAATCACTGATAATCTAATTCAATAAACTTCTAATTATTTCTTAGATTTTTTCCACTTAACTTATTTGAATTGTCAGATAAAAATCTACCTATAGGGGTTTGACAATATCAAAACTTATAAGATTCTTTGAGATGGTATTATCAAACCTTTTGATAAGATATAGATTCCATCAATAATTAATATTCACCATATGATTGATATAGTTGACCAATTCAAAAAGGTTTTAGATTATTTCTAGACTCTATCCTTTATAAATCAAAATAACTTTTAATAAGTATACGCAAATAATAACTACTTCAAGAATAAGAGTAACAATGCTTATAATAACTATGGTATATTTTATTTTACAAGTCAATACAAAATAATTACATCATATTGATCTTATATAATACACTCAAGTATATTAGCATTAAAAGTTAAACTTTACCATTGACCATAGTGAATATAAACCCACTAAAATGTAGTGTTATAATTTTACCGATAGGATATCTAATTATATCTAGATTATGAACAACAAAATTATATTTGATGAGTTTTGATGATTTGATCTTCAGTGCATAATCTAAACTCTATATACCAAATCATTACAAGTAAAATAAATGAAAAAAGTATTTTTATAATTTAGCTCATTAATAAAAACTTTTAAATAAATGAAAAAAGGATAAAAATAAAGAAAATAATCATAAATAACTTTTAGTATAAATCAGTTCTAAGAATCTCACACTTAGACTAAATTCAAGATGTCACATGTCTAACTCCAATTCCTTCCACATGTCTATCAAAAGCTTTATCTAGAAGGCTCATCGTACAAGGATCCACTAAGTTTTTTATTTATATCACTTTCATCATCACCACATCCTCTCTTTTTACAATATCTCTTTTTAAATGATAGTTGTGCTCGAAGTATTTTTACTTTTTATGTATTGTAGGTTTCTTCAAATTTATAATTACTCCATTATTATCATAATAAAGTGTAATAGGCAATCATATAAAAGGAATGACTCATAAAAAACTATTCAATATTCTTTTATGTTTGGAAGTTTCTAAGCCACATAGTCTCATTGGATGCTTTTGAAGCTGACACATACTCAACTTTTATGGTGGAATTAATACAAGATTACTTGATACTTCTCCAACTTATGGCCCCACTTCTCAAGATAAACACATAACTCGAACTAAATTTTCTCAAATCCTTATCTAATTGGATATTTAAGTATCTATACCTTATAGGTATAAGATTGTCCACTTGGTACAGTAATATATATTTTCTATTTCTTTTTAGATACTTGATTATGTGTTTTACTACTATTCAATATTCTTATTATGGGTTATATTGATATCTTCTTTCCATGTTAACAGCATAATAGATATCATGTTTAGTGAAAAATATTGCATATATGAGGCTTCTTACTACATGTGTATAAAAAACTATCTTTATTTTTTCTATCTCTTTGGGTGTTTTGGGACATGATTTCTTTGATAGAGTAATTCAATGTCTGAAATAAAAAAAATTTATTTATTGGAATCTTGCATGCTAAAATGAGTCAATATATGATTAATATATATAGCATGAGATAAGCTCAATATTCTTTACTTGTGATCTCACAAAAGCTTGATTTTAAAAATGTGAGCAACTTCTCCTAAGTCTATCATATTGAATTGACTGGATAACCAGATCTAAAATAAAAATAATGAGCCCACATCATTATCAATGAGTAAGATATCATCAACATACAATATCAAAAATACCATATTATTATCACTTTTCTTTATATACACATAATACTCATCCTAATATTTATCAAATCTAAAAGACTTAATAACTTGATCAAAATGAGTATTCCAAGACCTAGATGCATGTTTCGGTCCATAAATGAACTTATTCAACTTACACAATATGTTTCTTGGAATTTCTCTATGAAACTATATGGATGCATCTTATAAATATATTCTTTAAAATATCTATTTAAAAATATAGTCTTCACATTCATTTGCCAAATCTCATAGTTATAATGAGTAGTAATAGATAAGAAATTCTTGATTGACTTTAACATGACTACCAATGAAAAGGTTTCCTCGTAATTAATTCCTTCTTTTTGATTAAAATATTTTGTGATAAGCTTAACTTTATAAGTCTCAATATTACCATGTATCCCTCTCTTTTTCTTATAGATCTACCTATATTTTATGGATTTTATCTCATTTAGTGATCTTATATGATCCTAGACATGATTGGATTTCATTGACTTTAATTCTAAATCTTTATCCCTTTTCCATTGTTCTACACCTCTATATTGAAGTGCTTTGTCATAGTTTTTTAGATCATATCTAGTTTATTATAGATTCTATCATAAGACTCTCCCAATAGTGTATACCATGTAGGTTGATGAATAACCCTTCTGCTATGATGATACACTCTTCTTGGTTGTATGTTTTTAGTGACATGCTATATAGATACTAATCTATGTAAACTATTATGATAATTGCCTTCTATTTGTACTATTGATATATCAATGACGGGCTCACAAGATTAAATATCAATACCATCATGAATAATTCTCTCATATGATGAGGGTAATGAGGTATTAGAGATCACCATGTGGTGTTTCCTCCATAATTGAAGGAGTGTGGACTAGCTTATCTCCCCTTAACATATCTAGAAAAATTTTACTTGTGGGTTTGTGATTTGTTATATAGTCATGATCTAGGAATAATGTATAGGTACTAACAATGATCTTCCGATCCTTTAGATTATAAAACAAATCACAGTTTGTTCCTTTAGGAAATCCCACAACGATATAAACATTTATTTTTGTTTCTAACTTATCTATCTTCTTTTTTAGTACATGTGTTGGGAAACCCCACAAATGAATGTGTTTCAGACTAGGCTTTTACTCAATCCACAATTCAGTTGGAGTTGTATGTACCAACTTAGATGGAACCATGTTCAAAACATAAGCTACTATTTTTAATACATATTCTTAGAAAGAATCAGGCACATCTGAATAATTTATTATTGATCTTACCATGTTTATAAAAGTCATATTCATTCTTTTTGTCACACCCTTATGTTATGGAGTTCTAAGTACTAATAATTGGGATGTGATCCCTTGATCTAAAAAGTAGTCTTGAACCTCTTTAAAGAGGTACTCACTAGCATGATCAAATTGCAATATTTTGAGATATTTATTATGACATTTATCCATTTCTATCCTATACTCTTTTTATTTTTCAAATGTATCAAACTTACGAATCATCAAATTATTAAATCTATATCTTGAGTAATCATCATTGAAAGTGATGAAGTACTCGAAACCATCTCTTTCTTAGATTGCCATTGCTTATATAAATCTGAATGAATCAATTTCAGTGGCTCTTTGGCTCTATAGTTTTTGGATACTAAGGACCATTGGGTCATATTTCCTTTTAAGTATTACTCACATGCTAGAAGTGTTATCACTTTCTTTTACCATTCTCAAAATCTATTTTACATTTATATGACTTAGGTGTAAGTGCTACAGATATGTTTTGTTATATCAGATGGATATTTTATCTTATATGGTAAGCAATTAATGCTATTCGACTCATATTATTGTAGCAATGTAGAAAATGTTTAAAAAATATAAAGGTTATATTTTAATATATCAGAATAGATACTCATTTTATTCAAGCTTATCATTATCAAATCATTGAATACAAAAATAATCCATCTCTAACTAAACTAGAAATTAAAATCATAAAATTTTTTATTGAAGATAAATAAAGATAATCTTTTAATATTAAAATATTATTTTTTTCAAACTAAAGTATACAAAATCCATTGCAATAGCTGATGCCTTAGTAATATTTCCAATGTGAATATCAACTTCTCAATTACTTGGTCGTCTAGTTTCCCAAAACTACGATAAAGAATTATATACATGAGTAGTGGCACATATATTTGCATACTATGTATCTATAGATACTACTGCTAAATATATTTCAACTACTAGTAATTGAGACTTAACTTAATTATTTACTCTATTGAGATAAATCAGACACTACTTTTTCTAGTGTCCTGACTACTTATAATGAAAATACTTTCCTCTTAGCATTTTGATTCTCACTTATGCCTTAGGAGCTATTGATGAAACTTGAGTATATTATGAGATTCCTTCTTGTTTTCTCTTGGTTTAAAACAAGTTATTTCAACTATAAAAGCTCTAGATGATTTTTAAATAATATTTTTAGCTTATACTTATTCCTTATGCAATTGAGCCAAATTCCAATCAGGTTTTGTTCATATTGAAATTCAGGAAGAATTGCTTATAGAAGTTTGAAGGTGATGAATAATATCAATCTAAGAGTCTACATCAATCTCTACTCCAATGATCTTTAGTTCATTCATAAGACTAATTATCTTGAGAACATGATCTCTCACAGGGGTATTTTTAGTCATTGTATATTCAGACCCCTAGTGGCTTTCTACCTAGCATATGAGTTTGATTCCCAACATTTTTTTCAGATATACATTATGTAATTGGTAGCAATCATAGATTGATGTTGACATTGGAATATATTTGACTTGAAAGCCAAAATATAACATATAGACATCTCATCAGCTTTTTACCCATTTCTCATAAGATTTGGTTTTTTATTTGTCATCCCTTATTGAGGTTTATCAAGGCACCGATTTATGAGGACAAATTTGTAGTTCTTAGTAGTTAGGATAATGTCAGGATTTTTTTTCCAATTAATATAATTGTTTTTATCCAAATTATTCTTTTTGAGAATGGTGGAAAGTATATTGAAAAACAATTTTTAAAAAAATATTTTTATTATGAGCTTTATTAATTTGAATTCTATTACAAAAATTAATTTTTTTTAACAATTCTTGAATGAATTTGTCATTAGTCAAATACACTGTGAATAGCATGCCTTAATGAAAGGGTGCCTACTATTTATTATTTATTCAGACATACCAATTCCTATTAATTTTGCTATATAGGTAGTGGATGTGTCAAACAATATTAAATTGATGACTTATCTTTAGTACTATAAATAAAATAATGAATTAGATAGAGAGGATACTATCATTTATAACTAAGGGTAAATCATCACCTAATTCTAAACTAATTGATTCTTAAATGAATCATTCATATGGAGAAGTGATTTATTTAATCAATCCATATAATTATCGTACGATTGTTTGTGCAAAATATATCTACAAGTTAGTTAGTCTGATAGGGGGAAAGCACCAAGGCTAACAATCTAACTAACTTGCATAACTTTTGAACTATTAATGAAGACCATGGGATCCACTTAATGAATTCTTTTTCCCACCTATATATTTTAAAATTGAGGGTTTTTAATTTAAAAAAATGTGTTTTTTTATGCCCAAATAAATAAATAAACAAATAAACACACACACACACACATACAGATAATCATACATAATTTTATGCCACACACATAATACCATTCCACAAATGTTACAATGCCACAAATAATATCATGTCACAAATACTACATTGCCACAAATACTACCAAGCCACAATTATGTGATGACTAAGCATATTGCATATCCATGTCTCATATACTATGGCTATGTAGATAGTGTACAAATCTACCCATTTTTGATGCAAATAATTGGGGTAGTGTCCAAAGTAACAAAGAATGTAATCTACCTCAGTTTTTCTGTAATACTTAGAATTCTGGCCGTGTACTCCTTCGCTGCAAATGTCTATCGCCATGAGTTCTGCCATTACCAATTTTTGTCAATGTGAGATCCATCATCTTCATTCATGCTGGTTTCAACCACTACAAATGCTTCCACTATCGATCATGTCATCCACCATTTATATTGTCATCTTTAAATATAATCTCTAGTACCATAGTTGTCCATGACAACCTTTCTAGTGACCATCATCAACAATAAAAACTATTATTGATACTATCATTGGCCATGATGGCTCCCATAGTTACCATCACAAGCAACTAAAAATATCATTGGTATTATTGTTGGCCATGACTACTTCCACGTTCATTATTGCCTACAACTAAAAATATCATTGTCATTGTCGTTAACCATGATCACTTTCATAGTCACCATCATATGAAACTGAAAATGTCACTAGTACCATCATTAGTCATGATTCCTTCCATAGTCATCATTGTTGGCAATTGAAAATTTCATTGGCGTTGTTGTTGGTAATGACTGCTTCCATAGTCACCATCACTAGTAACTGAAAATATGACCGATGTTGTCATTGGTCGTGACTACTTCCACAAGTGCCTTCGTCAACTACTACAACTACCTCCATCATGCATGTTAACTACTATCTCAGCCACCATCATTACAAAATAATTATGAGATTAAAAATTATTACCTCATGTGTAATAAACATACAAAAATCATTGCAAAATACAACTCATAAACAAAATAAATCAACATCATAATTCATAGACATAGTCGGGTTGTTTAATAAGGCCAATATAAGCCAAATTACCACTATTTAGTCAAGTTAATCACATATTCTCAAATGACATTTAAAAATAAACCCATCAATAAACAAATATCATAATAATTCCATATGATACTATTATTAGGGATTTGATAATTTGAAACTTAAATCGATATTGCTTATGGATAGTGATTGTTTCATTGTAATTATATTTTATAAATATTATGGCAAGAGACATACCTTAAGCTTGGCTTGGTCAAATGAACTTCTTCCATATGTCCATAGTTCTAGAGTAACATGAGGAAGATGATGATGCTAGAGCTGATAAGCATTGTCAAACTAATGTCTTGTTCTTTTTATATTTTTAAAACCAAAACCAAATATTAATTTATATTTAAATCAATCTGTTTGGTTTCCTATAATATATAAAAATCAAATATAAAATATGTTTATATTATAATTATAATTAATTATATATAAACATATTTTAAATAAACAAAAATTATAAATTTTTTTCGTTGCTTATGAATAAAGCTATAGAAGAGACTCCAGTTTAAATAAGATCTCAGACTCACTCACTCATTCAAAATATATTATGTTTTTTGTTACTTATCACAAATTAAACTTCTCATGTTAAGGCCATAGATACCCATTAAATAAATCAAATCACTAATAATCTAATTCAATAAACCTCTCATTATTTTTTTGATGTTTTCCACATAACTTATTTGATTTTCCGGATTAAAATACACCTATAGGGTTTAAAAATATTAAAACTTTTAAGCTTTCTCAAGTGGGCATCATCAATCCATTTGACATGATATGAATTCCATCAATAATTAATATTCACTATACAATTGATAAAATTGACAAGTTATCTAATTTATATAGTTCTCAAATTTATTTCTAGACTCCATCCTTTGTGAATCAAAATAACTATTAATAAACATATGAAAATAATAACTACTTCAAAAATAAAAGTATAGTGCCTATAATAACTATAGTATATTTTATTTTACAAGTCAGTACAAAATAATTATACCATATTGGTCTTGTTCGATACACTCAAGTAATACTAGCACTAGAATTTAGAAATTTATAATTCACCATAGTCACGATAGACTCATTGAAATATAGTACTACAATCTTACCAATAGGGTATCCAATTCTATCTAGATTATAAATAACAAACTTATATTTGATGAGTACCAATGATTTAAGCTTCTATACATAAGTTAATCTATATGTTCCGAATCATTTATAAGTAGAATAAAGGATAAAAGTATTTTTATAATTCAACTCTTTATAAAAAACTTTTTATAAAAATGACAAAAGGATGCAAATCAAGAAAACCATCATAAATAACATTTAGTATAAATTTGTTTCAATACTAGGGCATTTGTTGATTGATTCAGGGATATATCTTTTCCATGGAATTGGTTTTCATTGTCACCTATGGTTTTCCATTCTACAATGATTCCAAACCAAGTCTCATCTACTTTAGGCCCAATTTCTATTTTTCAATATTCTAGAATTCGATCCAACCTACTTACTACCTCACTCATCCAAAACCTTCTCCCTTTCTCCTAAATATGAGATTTGGAGCATAAGCTATGAGAATTCCTCGACATATTTTCACTCACTTCCTCATTATGTAAGCCTTCATAGAATTGCTTTTGCTTCATCCTCTACATATTTCAAATAAAATTATTGATGAAACTCTCTCATGAGCTCTTCTCAAGTATTAATGGAAATATCTTATCGTCACTCATTCAACACCACCAGTGCATTACTATATTAACAAAATATATTGATGTAGTGCCAATCTTGAATGCATCTATAGTAATAATCATTATTCATTAGTATTGCGCCAACCCCTATAGAAAGTTATCTATATCCTTTGTTAATTGCGTACCTTTAAATTTTTTTGGTTTGGAAATATCCAAACGAGATATGTGTGCCGGGGCAAACCTACCACTTTTTATGGTTCTTCTACAGGCTGAAAGTTCTCTTCTCAACTTTTCTATTTATTATTGCATGTATATCATCGCAATTTCTAATGTAATATTTTCTTAGGTAAGTATACCCACTATAGAATTGAGCGCACCTTAAATCTTTTCTCCAAGTTCATATTTCATAAAGACCAATCTTTTAATGTTGTCTTTGATATCCTCATATATATTATATCTCTCATTTCCCCATTGACTATTTCTACTCTAGCCAATTAAGATTCAATGAATAACATGATATCCTTTAAACTAACAATTTTCCTTATTCCATTTGTCTCGACAACATAAAAAATAATATTATCTAAATTTGAAATTGATGGCATGATAATAAGTTCATCTGATACTACTTGTCATATAATATAAGCTGTAGTCTAGTTGCGTGAGTCATTGGCTAGGAATTACACTTATTATACCTAAGTCAACATACATTTATATCTCACATAGAAAAATCATGACCATAAACCAAATAAGTAAAAATTTTAAGAGAAAGAAAGTAAAAATATAAATAATTATATAATTTTTGAATAAATACAAATACTAAAAGACTATCATTGTATGAGGAGAGTCTCCTAGATTAACAGTCATGATAACACCGAGCATTGCAATCTACACCACATAAAAATAAAACGGAAATCTAACAAAATTCTAGAACATCATCTTGAACTTGAGTCTTAAAATATTTTTGAATTCATCTTGAGATTTCTAAGATCTCTTGGGATCTCCAAAAAAGTGGAGATCCATCATATCTTTATTCGAGTCATGATATGCCATGAGTAGCTTTTTACAACCTTACTTGAACATGATCAATTCTATAAATTGTACTCTATTGTTGTATGAAAAAAACTTAACACAAATGAGTCACAAGAGCTTTAACAAGGTGAGGGGAATTGGTTATGTGTCAATAATTCTTATCCCAGGTTAGATCACCCAAATTACCATATCCAAGTATTATTTGAATAAGATGCTCTAAAAAAATTGATGATTTTATAATAGGACATTTCTACAAAGTTATTAACTTCTAACAGAAACATTAAGCAACCAACAAAATAAGTAATTAAAGATGTTTTATTAATAATTAGTACAAATTTATAATAATGAAAAGTTAATTAAAAAATTTCAAAAGTATTTGTACAATAATATACATTGTGTTACATCTATTTTCATCATCTATTAATTTGGAAGGACCATGATAATAATATAATACTTCTCAAATATTTTAGATTTAACTAAGTATTTTGTTTAGCTCGGGATGCGAGATTGGGCTTCAACTTCAGATTGAGCTGGGAACTTACAAATTACAAAACAAAAATGACCTTGTCCGTGAGGCGTGCCCTTGCATTAATGATTAATCACACTATCTAGCTTCCCGGTTCGGACGCCGGGTCCCTCCCAGTTTCGTCACTCAAATTTTCAATGCGCTAAGTCGCTAAGCTTGGAAACAGGTTTTTTTTTTTTGTCGTCAGGGACATAGCACGTACTGGTGAGATTCTGACATGAAAAACAGGGTTTATGGTCCGAATTTCACCCCATCTGTTCCAGTGAACGACTCTCAACCGGGATTAGCTGCAAGTATCTCTAAGACGCATACACTTCCATCTGTATATGTTTTCAGACGAGCTTTCGTTGAATTTTCTCCAAAATCTGCTTTCTTTCTCTGCTCGGTTTGAATTTGATTTTTGGTAAGACGTAGGCTTTTTTATTGTCTTGGTGGACCTGGAAAACCCTAAATTTTGAGCGGGTCGTTGATTCGATTGTGCTTCGTCAAAGGAAATCGGTGTTTGAAATTTGTTACATGTATGGCTTCCGGAGCCCCAACTGGGGAGGAAGCAAGGAGTGATGTCGGAAGAGAGAAGGTGAGGTTTACGGAGAACATAGTGTACACAAGAAGAACATTTAGAGGCTCAAAGAAGAACATCGAATTTGCTGATCCCAGCACAGCCACAAATGTCACCACCACGCAGGCAGCCATAATAACAACATCCACTCCTACATCTCACGAAGGAAACAATGAAAGAAACAACGATAATGTCTCACTTCAAGTGTCAGAATTACATGCTATCGCGGAAAAAACTCCTAATCTGACTCAGCAGCCATCGATTCTGCGTCTCTATGCTGCTTCAGATGATTCTTCGAGCCTTAATAGGCAGCATGCGACCACAGTGGAAAACAATATGGATGCAGATGCAGGATATGTTGAAAGAAAGAATGAGTTAAATAAAATTAAAGTAAATTTGGCTTCAGAGTCAAGGACGGACACAAGAGAGCTTAGGAAGAAGCTTGAGAGCGAACTTTCTGCAGTGAGGAGATTGGTTAGTAAGATCGAGGCCAAAGAAGCTCAACTTGGTGTTTCTGGGGCTGTTAATAACGGATCAAACAAGATTATTTCGGGCTTGGGTTTGTTGGGTGGTCTTCAATTGACACCCATACCTGTTTCTATTCCTGTGATCGGGCACTCCAGATCTGCTAGTCAACCCAGCATGCCTGTTCTCAATAACAGTCGTGGTGCAATGGGGATCATGGAGAAAGAAAAGAGAACACCCAAGGCAAATCAGTATTATAGAAATTCTGAGTTTCTACTTGCCAAAGACAAGTTCCCACCTGCTGATAGTAACAAAAAGTCAAAACTGAATGGGAAAAAGCATAGGAGAGGAGAAGCAGGGCATGCATTTAGATGCAGCACCAAACTGTTTAAAAATTGTAGTGCCTTGCTTGAGAAAATGATGAAGCACAAGCATGCATGGGTTTTTCATGAGCCTGTTGATGTTGAGGGTCTGGGCCTGCATGATTATTATACTATTATTAAGCATCCAATGGACTTGGGTACAGTGAAGTCAAGATTGAACAAGAATTGGTACAAGTCTCCGGAAGAATTTGCTGAGGATGTGAGACTTACATTCTGTAATGCTCTGAAGTATAATCCAGTAGGGCAAGATGTTCATACAATGGCGGAGCAATTGCTGTTGATATTTGAGGACAGATGGGCAATTATAAAGTCAGATTATGATCGGGAAATGATGTTCTTTTCCCAATATCAGGTGGGTACTCCTTTATCCAGAAGGACTTCTCTGCCAGCACCATCTCCAGATACAAGAAGGGTTGTTGATAGAACAGAGTCCATGACTTATCCTCTTATTGACCCAAGACGAAAACCCATTATCACAGGGAGAATTCCAGCTCCTAAGAAGCCCAAGGCCAAGGATCCGAATAAGAGGGATATGACATATGAAGAGAAGCAAAAACTAAGTTCAAACCTGCAGAATTTGCCAAATGAGAAACTGGAGGATGTTGTGGAAATAATAAGAAAAAGGAATTCAGCAGTTTTCCAACATGATGATGAAATTGAAGTTGATATAGACAGTGTTGATGTGGAGACACTTTGGGAGTTAGATAGGTTTGTGACCAACTACAAGAAGAGCTTGAGCAAGTACAAGAGAAAGGCAGAACTAGCTATGCAGATGAGAGCAGAAGCTGAGCGTGCTGCCAATGAGAAGGTATCACTCTGTGGTTGGTTGAAATTGAACGACCAATTTTCCAAATCATTAAAAGAAAAATATGCTATTTCATGTTGAACTTATTTTATGTGTTTCTAGAATCAGTCATACTGTCATAGACTAGCATTGTCATATGTTGGAATTATATGAATTTCAGAACATGTTTTGATATGGAATGGTTCATTAAGGGGTTAGGTAAATCAAAAGTAATTAGACTAAAAAAATTAGATGATCAACAAAAAGTGGCTTATTTAATTCTATTGGATGCTTGGGCTTGATGTGGTCAGCCTTTTTAATATGCAATAACTTCTAAAGGGTTTATCTTTTTCTTGCAGCAAACCGGTGTGTCTGCTGTGGTGGAGGTGCCAAAGGAAACCAAAATAGGTATAAAATGTCTGTTTTATGGTTTGAGAGTTCATTTTGGGTGTGTTGTATCCCATGTGTTTTATTTAAAGCCATTTTCTCTTTTCTGTCAGATGAGAAGGATGTACCTATTCATGTAGAGAAGCAAGGAGAGAATGGGAGTATGTCGAGTAGTTCTACCAGCTCCAGTAGTGGTTCTGGATCATCCTCAAGTGGTATTCTTATATGTTAAGATAATAAAAATAACATGATTTGTTAATCCTAAGACAAACATGAATGCGTGTGCGTGACTGCATGTGTATATATATTTATATATGTATATATATGACATTTGATTGAAATATTTCATTGTTACGGATACATCACTACCTAGACTAGATGCAAATAAAATGAAAATATAGAAAATAATTGAGTATGACAAGTACAAAAAAATTTATATATCTCAACACACTTTCAAGTTGGTACATATATATCAATCATTTTAAGTTGAGAAAAATGAAAAATTAAATAAAAAGTAGAAATTCTGTAAGATCATTATGAAAATGTTTATTTTTTGATTTTTATGTTGGAATTTTATAAAATTAATATTAATTATGTTTTATTATATTTCTCATATATTTAATATAATCAATATAAGTATTTGTATTAAAGATCAATTCTTGACTTAATAGTTATCTTTATTGGTATGTTGCACAAAAGTTTGAATTTTATAGGAAGGTTATATATTTTCATTGAGTTGGTATCAATCCTTGATGACTAAATATAATTTTAATAATAAAAAATTGTTTGTGCATGATCCTTGGTAATTAATTTTCTTAATGAACTTTTCAGCAATGTAATCTTAAGCTCATACATTGTAATACTAATATTATCAATTTTAATCATTAAAAATAATCATATCAACTAAAATATTTTAATAAAAAAATAGAAATTGAAAAAACATGTGGAATTTAAAAGAAATTAAATTATTTTGGCAAAAAAAAAGTTAGAAGTGCACATGTATGACCTAAAAAAACAACTATTATTGAAAAATAATAAAAACAATTTCATTGTGACTATTTAGTACATAATAGTTTTTATTATTTGTATTCAATATTTATTTTTATTTGAATTTGAATTCATGTGATTTTATCACATGTATTTTTACTTTCAAGATACTAAAAAAATAAAAATTTCATATGTAATGACAAATAAATCATTCATGGGAAATAACAACAAATAAAATATTAAGATCATAAAAGAATAGTGCAAATAATGCTTTTAATAACTTAAAGGTGTAAAATATCAATATTATTTTTATATAAAAGGAAAAATGATTAGGGTAGCTATTTGATTGGGTACTCCAATCAAAAGTATAAACTAGTATCAATAAAATAAAAATAAAACATAAAGGTGTAAAATTATACCACTCCCCCTCCTCCTCCTCGTCCTCTTGTTAAGTTGGTATATATAAGTTCAAAATACAAAATTTTGTAGAAGAATGGTAAATTGAGCTCTTTTCAAGGTCTTCTTGAGAATATTTGTTGGCTGCTTTGTTATTTGAATATGTATTGAAGCAATGATCATATCCTATATATTTTTTTGACGAAGAAGCAATTCACTTTTATCTACTTTATATACTTGTAAAATATTAGATTTGAAATTTTATGTTTCATTGTCCGATTGTCACGGCAAAAAACTAATGAGGAAAAGATGGATGCTCGATCACCTTGAGTAAGTAATATATCTAAAGTATTTCATAAGTTTATTATTATTTTGATCTCTATCTTTGCACAAAGTATTAATATGTTCAATTATAATTAAAAATTGATTCTATTAACTAGCGGTTCATGTGGGATTACTGGTAAGCAAGGAAAAATAATAATTTAGGCACAACTCTTGAACCTGACTTTTTAAGCTTGTTAAAAATGAGTTCAACTTATAAAAATTATTATTTGCATTCATTAAAATTTTATTAATCTTTAGTAAAAAAATAATTAAAATTTTTTTAGGTACTAAAGTATTCAAGGAAGATATATCTCAAGATTTTAGCTGTTAATTTATCTTATCACGGAGAGTGATTGAAAGCCAAATAAGTATATTCAAAATTCTAAGAAATAATCTTAATAATTTTTATTTGGGATGGATGATTTGAATGGATATTTGATGAGAAAGGATATGAGAGGGTATTTGTATGATTTGTAGTTAAATTGCATTTCTCTAAAATTATTTTAAGTTGTTATTTTCAAGTAGGTATTTTTGAGCTATCTCAATTATTTTAAATTGCATTTCTCATAACAATTTCATTTTGTCATGATGTGTCAAATTAAGAAGATTTGTATATGATCATATGATTAATACAATAAATTTTAAATTTAGCTGATATATATTATAATACAATGTTATTTCTTTATTTTTAATATTTTTATTAAATTAATTTTTATTATATTATAAAATATTTAAAAATTTAAAATACACTTGATTATCATGAAATAAATATATTTATGTATATTTTAAGTAGTTATTAGCACAAATGATCATATATTTATATGTCTATTTAGTTGTTTCTCTATTAGGTTTTTACGTATTTGTGTATATTAGATCAAATTAGTCTTTACTCAAATAGACAAATATGTAAGATATGAAAATTTGATAAGCTTTCATAACTGATATGTCTCATACTATATGATTTAAATATTATTAAAATTATGAGAAAATATTTTTAACTTAATCAATAATAAGTGACTAATTTGAAAATTCACAAATATATGGTCCAACAACCCAAACATTTAAAAGGAAATCATATTACAAAGGAGAAGACATAATATATTATGCTCAAATCTAAATAGAGTATTTATTAGAGTTTTTTCATTCTGCAAATTAAATATCAATAAAAATAAATATAAAATAATAAAATTAAAATTTAATTATCTGAAAAGATAATTAATAAAAAGTAAACTAACTATATAATTAAGAATTAACATGATATAGGAAAGTAGAAAAGTAGTAAATATCAAAGCTAAATATTATTATATTCAATGATATTAAAACCTTCATCATTGGCTATGATAATATTTTTATAACAAAAAAAAGTTGTCTTAGTAATATGAATTTTAACTTCAATATCATTAATCTAGCAGTGAGAAATGAGTGTATGAGTAAAATAATCAATGATATCTCAGGTCAAAAAGGATTTATTATTGTTTTAAAGATGAATTTTATATACTATTTTTTCTAAAATGTCATTGTCAGTGAATTATATGGAGAAGATCCTTCGATAACTCTGTTAGTTTTTTTAATATTCTATAAAACTCTCGGTCTCACATCTAAAAAATAACACTTAACAATTATCCATGGTGTAATTTTTTTTTCTAATAATATGACACTGTAAGGAAAATTTTCATTGTATGTATATTAAAGAAATTTCCAAATGTCTTTCTTGTTGATTTTAAATTCCATGTTTGGTTAACTATCTTTGGTTGACTTTTAGCTATGTGTTGTGCCTCTCGTGAAGCAAAGGATTTGGTGTCAAATTATAATTCCAAAAAATGTCAAACTACCAACTAAAGTTAGGGTTTTGTAGTCTGAAACTTAAAGCATACAAATATGCTTTTAATTAACATTAGGGTTTATGGAACCCTTATTTTATATTAATTGCACCAACTTTCATAGCCGTGACAAAACCCTAATTTTGGGAGAAAAAAATTGTAAAATCACAACTACCCCATAAACACACTATTACATTAAAATTCACCATGCCTCACTTTGTGACCATAACGCTACAATTGTGCTTCACCACACATTCATTCATGGTGTTGATGTAGTGGGTGTCAATTCATGTTTCTTGTAAATTTACTTATGATTATGGCACACAAAGTGAGTGTTTGACAGTGGAAGTCATCACACACTAAATATGCCTCCAACTCTTAGGGTTTTAATATTCTAATTTATATACCTTGGATTATTTTTTTATAGGATTAGCTTTGATACAATGTAGAAACTCTTAACATAAAAAGAATAATGCAAATAAGACTTAGTAACTCAATATAAAAGTTTTATTAATATAACAAGTAAAAATGATTGAAACATCACACATGGTGATTGTTTTCATCAACAACATAAATTAACATCAATAAAAAAAAATACAAGTCTCTAAAACTAAAACAAAAACTATTTAGACTACTAGTCAAAATGTATCTTAGCAATCATATTATGTTTGTTGATATACTTTCTAACTAGGGTTGGTCTTCATCGTGAAATTTTATTCATAATCAATAAATTTGCTTGGTTCAAATTTCTATATTATAAAAAAATGAGCATCAATCTTTTTCAGCTCTACATATTATTATCATGAGAAAATAACACGTCACTAAAAAAGAATAGAATTTTGAATAAGATATGTCTTTGAATTTGAGTGTAGCTTTGTTATTTTTTTTCTAAGAATGATTATAAATTCAAGATTATTGAAAACATCATCAATATTATTTGTTTGGGCAAAAAATTAATTATTAATTTGAATAATAGATTTTTTTCCTAGCATAAACTCAACAAAATGAGGATCATCAAATGTTTCATACTCATGATTATTTGAATTAGATTACTTCAAAAAAAAATAAAGGGGTAGGAGGCAACTGGAGCATGGAAATTGGAGGGAGGGAAGGGAATAGCGGACATTTTAGGCTACTCACTTTTTGAATGTATATAAACCCAAATATCTGGGTGTTGTGCACTACTTGCCATTCAAAAAAAATTAGGGTTCTCAAAGTTCAAATATTTTTTGAAATGATGTATTGGTACAAAATTATCTCAATTGTATTAATACACTGAAAAATATGTACAAAATATGTTACTAAAGATTTAAAATGAAAATAATTTAGAATTTATAAAATGATTTAATAACTTTTTTTTATCATTTTTTCCTAGTTGCAAAATTATATTAATTTTGTCACCTAATTCATTGTCAAGTTTTGAGAAGTATCGTTATCATGAGAATCATGCAACAAGGCTTTTTATTCTCAATATTCTTGTAGTTTATAGTTTTATGTTGATATTTTTTTTATTTCTTTTGTTTTATTATAGGTGAGAGTATCTAATATGTGGACTATCCTTAACATTTAGCTATTATATAAGAGCTTTTTTTGTATATTCACATTAAAGATTTATATTGATGTTTCTTTTGAGATTTTACACCTTTATTGGGTTTGTTCATAGTGGAATTTGGGAATGGGGGAGATTGAGAAAAAGAGGAGAGAAAAAAATTATTAATCACAAAAAATATTTTGAAAATATGTCTATTATGCACACACACACACATATGGTTTGTGATTGTTCATAATTTAGGTATTTCAAAATAATAATAAAAAACAAATAACTAAGAAAAACAAAACTAAATCTTAATATTCCTCTTCACGTTTATACATACATGTCAAAGATATCTTACTTAAAAGAATGAAAAATAACTTATTGTTCTAGGAGAGCTTTCATTAAAAAGTTTGTAATAATATCATTGTGAGTATATTCGTCTGAATTATTATAAATGACCTCATAATTTAGATTTTTTATATTAGATGTATGTATCACATAATAAATCTAATAGTGTAAGTATGTTTAAAAATAATCATCTTTAGAATAATTTTGAAATATTTTAAAATATATTAGGGTATCCAATAAATTATAAGTATTTTATAGATAATGTAAGTTAGTTGATCTAATAAATAAAATTTTGCACTAGATATTAGATATCATTGAAATTTAAAATACATCATGTTAGATTTATATATTAGTTATAAACATATTATATTTGATTTTGTTAATTGTAAAATTGTTGAAATAATAATTAACAAATTAGATTGAAATATTTTTTTTAAAATTTATAAAAATTTTTATGATATGATGAATTTGTATTTGTCTATATATTCTTATATATTTTATATTGTATTTATGTGTATATATAACATGAGTAGTATTGTTAATGTGAGGCTTCATTGAAATGATTGATATGAACTTACATGATATTTTCTATTCATGGCTAACATGGTATCAATATTATATTTTTATTTTTATTGTAGTATTTTATCGTTAGAAGATATACTAGTTAGATTTAAAGAATATATTATTTTAAGGTGTTCTTGAATAGTATTTACATACAAGTAGTCACATAGGTCAAAAGTAGAACAATTAAATTTAATTTGCATATTGTAGATGATATTGTATGATTAAAAATAATTATTGAGAGCTTGATTTGTGATGTTTTCATAGACATCCACCTTATTTGGGTTATATAAGTTTGTTATATATATTTCTTTATTTTTTTGGAGGAGCTCTGATAGTAGAATAATTCTGTTGATTATCACGTGGAGGATATTCTAATTATGGGATGATGAGTTGGAGATCTCCTAACTTAATAAGTATATTTTTATATGATTTAATGAAGAAAGTTAGGAGACTTATATATATATTTAGTATAGAGATGACTTATTATCATATAGGAGATATGTTCTTGATAAATACTTATGCAGAAGTTTATGTTTTATATTATGTTCAAATAGATATTATTATTGATTTAGATATTAATTTAATTTTTGATACATCTCATTTAGTTGATTTTATTGCTTATATGAGAATCATAAAAAAAATTATATGATTATTATAATGTTAGATATAAAATATGTGATCAGTATAATTAGTTATTTTTTAAATTTTACTTGGTAGATTTATCTTATGCTATTCTTTGCATATTGATTATATAAATAAGTTTTTTAGCCTTAAGATTTTATTTAGGAATTATAGGTATATGTAGTTAGTTAAGTATTTAGATTTGAGTTGAGGATCAACATGCATTTAGAGAAAATTTATAATAAAGTTTTTGTATTTTTCTATAAATAATAATATTCTAAAAAAATAAAAGATAAATAGTTATTTTGAAATTCAATATAAAGTTAGAGTTCATAGTGATTATGATAATTATATTTGATATATTTTCTGTGTCACCTATTAGAGAAAATTAGATATTCATTTTTTTCTCGCATAACTTTTTTTTTATTATAGTCAGACAAAGAGACGCATATCAAAATAATTCATGGAGGTGAATTATTTTTTCTCTTGGAAAAAAAATTAACGATGAGATTATTATTAAAATATATATACAGACAACAGAGTAATTAAAAGATATCTTCATGAATTGTTATAATATATATTCATGCATATATTTAAAGATTATTTCTTATTGTGTGACCTAAATCTCTACAATTATATTACCCATATGAGGTTACATTGTACTTGACTTGTATATGATTATTAGTTATGATAATTAATATTAATAATTTAATAAATGAGAAAGAATTTTAAAATATCAAGTTAATTGTATTTTAATTTCTTTTAATTTATTTTAGAATTAAAAATAAAATGGTAAGGATTGTGATTGTGCCCTTAAATCACTTGGAAATTTATTCAATATTGAATATGATAATCAATTTATAGAATATCATACCAAACTATCTGAATTGCCCTTAATTTGCAAAAAAAAAATATCTGAAATAATTAATAATAATTAACAACTTAGATTTAAACAAAATTTAAAAAGAAAAATTGAGATTTGATTTTTAACCTAGTTTTTTATTCTACTTCTCAATATGTCAAATTAAAGAAATATTAATTTCTTGAATTTTTATTTGATTTTGAATATTTGAATGATGAATTATGTATATGCATAGTAGAAACTTTATTAATATATTTTTTTATCTTAGCACAATTAACATGCGACATACTAATTGTTATTACTTGTTTTTTTTTTTAAATCATTTACTATTTGAAAAAGTTTGTTTGATCTGTAATGTTTTTTGTTAATGAGTGTGATAGAATATTATTGTCTTTGTGGTTGATAGTTGAAGGTGATTCAGTTGTAGTATATGCTGCAAATTGAAGATTTGAGGATGCATTATAAAAATGATGAAGTTGATAATATAGATCACATGTGCATTTGTTTATTAAATGAACTATTTTTTTTAAATTAAATTTTAATAATTGAAATGTATTGGTTCTGACTAAAAATAGTGCATTGTACTTGGATTAGATAGAAAATGGCTAAAATTCAATAGTGATCGTATAGATCAAGCCTTGTCATTATTCATGCTATGTTTTACTTTATCTTGATTGTCACTTTGGTCTTATTGACATGCCTGAAGTAGCATCATTTTGGGTAGACAATTCCTTGAGGCACAACGCCACCATGCTAGGCAATGTCCTAAGTCCCAACTCTAGGGACGTGAGCTAGATTGGGTTGTCCAGCCTGGATTATCATCACTAAACTAGATAAATTGGGATGAGCAATAGTAGTGATCAAAAAGAACTTTGCAGATGAAGGAATCTCATTATACGAGACACTTTCATTGTTATTGGAATAAGACTAGCTATGTCGTGACTTTGTTAGAATAAGTGATGGATCCAAAGTAAATTAAATGATGTTGTGATTTAGAGGCATTAATAGATTTTGCTAGGCTAGCACACCTAGAAAAATATACAGCTTGGCACAATTTGGTTTGCTCAATAGGACACTAGGCATGATCCATGGCTAACCCATGACAATTTGGCTTCTTGACAGGATGATCTGGGTTATGTCTAGGCTAGCCTAGGTTGGTGCCAGGCTAGCTAGTGCTTGAATTATTGGCTAGTCTAGTCTGTTTTGAATGAAAAAGATTGAGGCCGAGTTGGGTTATATCGGATACATTTACAATTGGCGTGATAGCCTAAACCAATTTGACACGATCTTTTTTTTTTAAATGATGCTTGAAACTCACTTGCTTTACTCGGTTCAAGGCTCACCCTACCTTGAGGCACAACTCTAGCATGATCCATCTATCAGGTGGACCCAAGCCAAATTTGGCAATAGTGGGCTGGCACTTTAGGTTATGTCATTTCGCCTACTTTGGTAGCATGCATGCTGATCCTCCAAACCCAACATAACTCATGTAGTTTTCTATCTTGATTTTTGCTGGGTTGCACCATGCCATATTTACTGTGATCCAACAACCTCAAAAGGTACTATGGAAGGAGAAGTATGATCTATTAGAATTCTTGTGAAAGCCCCTATCAAAAATGGAATGAATTGAATATTCACTTTTTGCTCATTAATTCTTATGAAGGAATTTTTAAAAAATATTTTTAAAGACTATAATATTAATATCATTGTTATTAATGTTATGCTTTTGGCGTGCCTAAAGCTCAAGCTCCACCCAGCCCAGGAAAACATTCCTATAAATCATATTATTCTTAATGTCTTTTTTCCTTTATTCTCAAAGATTATAAATAATTTATTTGATGTCTTATAACTTTACATATTTGATTATTAAAATTTTATTATTTTATTTTTGATATTTGAATACTTTGAGTATAAAAAATATTAATGATATTTTTTACTTGATTGTATTTTATTAATAGATCAAAATTATAAATAATATATAGTAATAATATATAATTTATTTATATATTATGTAGATTACGTCTCACAAAAAAAGTTTATACCTTAAGTATGTCTTTTGACTTAATATTCCAAAAGATTTTTATATTTCATTGCATCTTACATCTCAAATGACAATGATTACTACTAATAATTATTATATTTAATGTAGGTATCATTTAAAAAGGCATTCTACCTAAGAGAACATGCAATAATAATTTATTTATCAAATAATTTAAAATTTAAATTATCTCCTCAAAATTTGTTAAGTATATGACAATGTATAGAAAGGGGTGATTTCCACTAGATGTTTATTTATTTTTACTCTAAGCTATTTCATTTTGAGGTGGTATGTTATTAGAAATTAAATATAATAATTTGCATATTATTACATTTTGATATTTTAGTATAATAATAAAATTATTTTTTTCTTATTCTATGAAAATGTTTAAATATAAAGATAATATATGATTTTTTTAAACAAATATACTATGTAAATCTAAAATAACATTTAATAAAAGTAACATGATATTTATATCAATCATACTTAGCAAACCTAAGGTTCCTAAATATTCGTATGGATTAGATAAAGTACATTCCTACTAATATCAAAATGATATGGTAAATATGAATCTGTATTATACTTTTTTAAACAACAAGTCTCGTTAACAATATTAATTATTATTATTTTTATGTATAGATCCATCATTCTCAATTTGACCAATAAAAAATTGAGTGTAAAAATAAATAATTAATAGTGTTCAAGCATTTAAGAGTATGTAGAAACAATTTAATTCACTCTCATAGAATGTTTTCTTTAAAGCTGATCATAATTCAAAAGAAAAAATAATTTTAAAATTAAGTTTTTTTTTATAATACAATTCACAAGTATTAAGTTTAAATGGACACGTATGTATTAAATGACTAACAAAGTAACAATATATATATTGATATTCTCATAACTAAGTAATTGAAAAATCTTTCAATTAGTAAGAACAAAATCAACTATACTAATATGAAAAATAGAAAAAAAAAGTATTTATGATATGTCTATCTGATTTTGAGTCGAATACAATGGAATTGAGAGTAAAAGTACATGTAGAAAGAGTTTGTACTTGAAGCTAGGGTAAGTATAACAAATACAATAATTATATATCTTGCCTTTGTACATTGTGCCTTTCTGTACCTGTCTGGATTAGGACATTCGTTTATTTAAGTTTTTTTGCTGAATTTTCAAATGCAATTTTCATGGCAGGATCTGACAGTGATAGTTCCTCAGAGTCAGAATCTTAAGCAGGCATTAATTAAGTTTGATGGTAGAAGCTCAAGTAAGTAAATGTTATGTTCTTTGGCATATGTGTCAAATGTATATACTAGTTATAATTTCACATGGCAGTAATTTTAATGATATTCATTTAATTGCACCCCACTTAATGAAACTGAAGTAAAATAATGTGTGGAAATAGTATCTTATAAATGGGAAGAGTTTTTTTCTGAACAAATTTTATCTAAATTATTGATAAATTTCATCTGATGAAAATTCTTAGTTCACATTACTTCTGAACAAATAATCTCTATTTGTATATGATATATTAGACATCATTTTAAAGTTTTTTCACTAATTATTACATTTAAAGTTACTAGTTTTATAATAAAATATAAAATAATGTTAATATATATGGTATTTAGAAAAATATATTATAGCATTTTTTGTATGTCATGAACATTCATCAATCTATCTATGTTGCTTTCAGTATTTTTAGGGTTCGACCGGGGGGAGAGAGAAGGCAAAAAAAAAAAAAGAAGAAAAAAAATAGGAAAAAAAGATAAATTAATTTCTCATTCATTTTAAAAAATAAAAAAATAAATCTCTCTCACACACACACACACACTATGGTTGTAGTATCCTATAGATTAAGTGCTTTTATAACCCCCAAAAGGGTAGCTCGTTTGGCTTAAGGCTCTGGGCAATGTCCCAGAGGTTCCGCGTTTGAGTCCTCTCGGGGGTACTGGGGTATTTACCTGGTTAGCAGCTCCAGGGCCCCGAGGGATTAGTAGGGGGAATGGGCCCTGAAACCCTCGGTATCAAAAAAAAAAAAAATAGATTAAGTGCTTTTATATAATGTAAACAAAAAATAATAAAAAAATAAACTAATAAATTATACAAACTTTTAAATTTTTTTTTCAAATTGATACATTCATGTCACTAGTACCTAGCTTGGAAGAGACGAAAAACTTATGTTCCTCTCCACATTTTTAGGAAGATGTTTGTAAAATATTTGTTTGTAGGCACATACACAATAATTATCAAATTGTTATGAATTTTTTTTATATGAAATAATAATTAATCTTAATATATTGTTTGCTCATAGAATATTGAATGACGGCAATATGTCAAGTTGCTTGTTATTACCATAAAATATTTTTGACCTGTGAATGGGTTAGCCTAGCTCCTCTAAGGACCAAGAAGTGTCTTATCTATTGACATCATAGTCTTATGCTCTATCTTTATATTGCATATAGAAACAATAGTCTGCATAGAGGTGTCAAATAGGTCATGTTATGCTGACACGTCATATTTTTTTTAAAAATGGACCACCCCGTGATGTAGTTGTCAAATTAAAAAAATGTTTAGAACGGCTTGAATGATTGTTGGACGGGATCATTTGGGCTAGTTTATCGTATCGTCGGGCCAGACACAGGTTATGCTTGGCTCGACATGAGCCACAGTTCATGTTAGCACAGCATGACACGAACCATGCCAAGGGATAATCCGGCTTGATTATAGGGATGGTTCTAGACTGTTCCATGCTTAGGCTGTCTAACCTGTTTGACACCTTTAAGTCTATTGTAATTTTGTCTAGGAGACAAGATTATTTTAAAGAAAATATAAAATCTTATGTTATTCTTAATTATAGGAGTCTATCTAGAATTTAAGAATGCCTTTATTCAACTATATTTATGATTTTTGAATGAAATTCCATGTCTGTAGTCATTTTCAAGTACTTGGGAATCCTTATAATTGTGCCTATATGAGTTTGTTTTTGAGAATTCAAGAATTGACTAATTATACTAATATTATAAGTTATGTTTGGTCTAGATATGTCAAACGGGCTATGATAGCATGATATGATTCATTTTTTGTGGCATGATCATATCACCATGCAGTGCCAGGCAAGACATTGTATGAATATTGTGTTGTGCTGGTACATCATGACATCTTTTTTGTTGGGTCTAGCATGACCTATTTGTTCTATAATTAGGAAGATACTAGTCGGGTCATGTTGGATTATATTGGTTTTGGGCAAGGTAGTGGGATGCTTGAATTGAATGTGTGCAGTTAAAATATTATAAAAATTTAATTATATATATATTCAATATGAAAATGAAAATTGTCCAAATAAAAAAAATAATTCATAAACATAAAATTTTAATATGATAATTAATAGAACATAAAGCTTAATTGAAAAAAATAAAAAAAATAAATAAAATATCATATCGTATGAAAAAAATAATTTAAAATAACTTGAGTCATCTTCATTATTAAACTGTGTCTGTAGTATGGTAGTCTAAATGCATATTTAGATCATCATTATTTATATGTATTTGAATGTATCATTAGTGGTGGTTTTAATATCATTGATCTTGATATTCTATGATTTATTATTTATTAGTAATTTTTTGTTTTACTTAAAATATTCAATTTCAAATCTTCTTTATTTTTTATTTATGCATGTGTTTCTATGATATTGGGTCATAGCCTTGATATTTTATCTTAAATAATATTAGCTATCACAAAAAAAGTAGACTTTAATATTATACTAGATATTGGAGAGATCCGTGGATCGTATATTATATTAGATAATACAAGATAAGTGAATTTATATGATTTTTACTAACTTAAAATTTTTAAATTGTATTATTACTTTGTGAAAAGATAAAATAATAATTAATTTCTAAGAATCGAGATAGTTTGGTCTTATTCGACGGACCATCCTATTGTTTTCTCAATGTTAGCTGAATGAAAAATTTATTATTTTTAAATATGGTATTTATGTTCATATTTGGAGTCTCATTATAATCAAGGAAGCACGGACACGGTCCCCTACAGTCGTGTCCACGTGTCCGACACCTGGACACGTGGACACGACACGGACATGGCACGTATGCGTGTCCGATACGCCACGTGGCGTATCATTGCACAATCCGTATCCGATATGCCACATGACGTATCGGATGGTTGCGTTGGCAGTCGTATCCATGTTTATAGTGCCCGACGTTCGACGACGTCAGGTGGCCAACGTTGCCGCATGGGCGACGTTGGCCACTGGCAGGGGGCGGGCACGATTTGAGGGTGAGGCAGGGAGTGGGTGCGATTTGAGGGGAGAGGCAGGGGCGGTGCGAATTGAGGGGAGAGGCAGGGGCGGCGCGAATTGAGGGGAGAGGCAGGGGCGGCGCGAATTGAGGGGAGAGGCAGGGGCGGCGCGAATTGAGGGGAGAGGCAGGGCGGCGCGAATTGAGGGGAGAGGTAGGGGCGGCGCTAATTGAGGGGGAGGCAGGGGCGGGCGTATTTGTGTGCGGATGTGGCATAAACTAAAATATTTATATAAAATAAAATAAAATATTTTTATTTTATAAAATAAATAATATATATTTATTTTATATAATAAAATATTTTAATTTAATTTAATTTAATTTAATGAATTTTATAAAATATATAATATTTATAATTAATAATTTTTATTTTTATTTTTATTTTTTTTATCATGCCGTATCCGTATTCTAGTTTTTTAGAATTTATCATGTCCCCGTATCCTGCCGTGTCGTATCTCCGTGTCTGTGTCCGTGTCCGTGCTTCTTAGATTATAACTATCATATTTAGTGTCGTAATATGTAAATATGTTATTTAATTTTTCGTGTATATAACTTTTAGGTTAATTTTTTTGGTTTATTTAAGTGAATATATATTTTAATATATTTTTTATTCATTTTATTTTAACCTCGGAATTTATACAATCAATCAATACAAAGTTGGAATATAGGGTTAATATTTAAAATATTTAATTTTCATCTTAACAATCATAATATTAAATTTAAGGTATATTCTATATTTGTTAAATATTAACCCTATTTAATGTACAATTAAATATTAACCCTATTTAAAAAATATGATTGTATAAAGTACATTAAAGTACATTAAATATTAACCCTATTTAAAGTACATTAAATATGTTACTAATATTTAATAACATGAGGTAGCTCATGTTATTAAATATTAAATATGTTACTAATATTTTGAGTACATTAAAGTACAATGCAAATATGTTACTAATATGTTACTAATATGTTACTAATATTTAATGATGTTTCATAATTCTAAAGGTTCATGTTATGGTATGCCAAAAGGGTGGGTCTAAAAGGCCTTGCTTGATTACTATTGTTGGATGGGTATGCACTACTTGAAGGAGTGTGCAATGCTAGATCTATGGGGTAGCTCATTGTTATTGTTCATTCCTTTTTAGATTTGTAAATGTTTGTGATGTAACTTGAATTTTGCATGTTATTCAAAAGCTAGTAAAAGGAAATTGAATATATTTTGAAATTATTATGATAAAAATATTTATAATTTCATGAGTATTATGATATTCAAAATAATTATATTTAATTTTTAAAATATTGTTGGTTCATTACAATGGGAGAAAAAAATTCAAAAATTAATGCTTGAAAGCTATTATGTACATCTAACATAACATAATATTAATGAGAATATACAATTAGTACAATATATTTATTCTCATTTTCTTGACAGACAATGATAGCAATGAGTAGCTGACAGGAGTAAAGATAAAAGATGTTCGTTTGCTTGGAGGTAAGAACATAATTCTATGTTTGACTATTATGCATTAGTATATGATGATGTTGCTAAAATTACCGAAGTAGAATAAGTTGAGTTGCATCATATAATTAACATAAGCTCAAACATAATATCTATCCCATGAGGGATAGATATCAATGCCATAATTATATCTTTTATTTCATTGATAGTTAAATATAAAGATTTAATAATTGATTCATCTGAGAAAGTCATTTATAATTACAAATATGATGATGAATATGATTATAATTTTATGAAATTAGATAGAGTAATTTATTTATTTATTATTATTTTATTATGATGTTTATAATTTTTTTAAATAGTTTATTATTAATTTTCAATATTATTAGTTATGTAAATTTTAATATTTAATTTTTACAAGCTTATAATATATCATGATGTATTGATATCTATAAAATGATAATATTTATGTTCATTTTATTAAAATTTGGAGTAATACATGTATGTTCGATCATATATAGAACTAGTCATCATATAGGCATAATTATTAATCTAAAAATATATATTTTTAATAATCATTGTAGATGGATAAAATTTGTGAAGATGAAATTACATTGTTTTGAGTTAATTGTTTCAATAAAATAATATTTATGCAATTTGCTAATATTTTCTTTATTATTAAAGATGAAAAAAATAATATCACAAATAATTGATAAATATGATTACAATCATAAAATACAATCATTCAAATTATGATGATAGATAAATATATTATTTTTTTAATAATTTTTATTTATTTTAAATTATAATTTATATATATTTAGCATTTCATCTAAATTACTTGAGTAGAAAGTCATAAATATAATTTTTTTTAATCCTCTCTTCCTCACTCTGCTCAACCCAAACCTTTTTATCCTTTGGCTTTTATATATAGGCCTTGCAATCTCTAGGTCAGAGCATTCAAGATCACCATGCCAGTAGTTAGAGGTGTTAGCCGGCCCGGCACGAGGCATGGCACGGTTCGGCCATTCCTGGGCCGACTCGGCACGGAAAAATGCCGTGCCCGAGTGAGGCACAAGCCGTGCCATGCTTGGCCCTTGCCGTGCCTGACCCGGCACGGTTCGGCCCGTGGAACGACACACCGGCACGGGTTCATTCCGTGACGGGTGTCCCCCGAGCCCGACCCTGCGAGCGCCCCACGCCCCTCCCGCAAAAAAGACAGCGGGTCGGGTCTAATTGGACCCGACCCGCTGTCCCACGAGGCCTGAACCCCCCCCCCCCAATGGGGAAAAAAATTAATAAAAAATTTAATTTTCAGCCGTTGCATCTCGCCTCCAACGGCTAGGCGGTAGAATCTAACAACTAGGGGGCAGAATCCAATGGCCCTCATGATTTTGTCCCGTAAAAAATTTAAAAAAATTACTTTTAAAAAAAATTATTATCTTTAATTTATAAATTCCACATCCATCTCTTTAACATTTATGTTTTTTATTAATATAAATTCTCTCAAATCGTTCAATTTCTCTCTTAAAAATCTTGCTTCTCTTTCTCGGGACTCGAGATTTCGGCATTTGGCTTGGATTTTCGGGAATCTCAACTTAAATTTTGAACTTAGAGCTTGACTGTGGTGCACTATGCACGTGATTGACTTCACTGCTTTTACCGGGTAATTTATTTTATATTTTTTTTAACTCTCGCTAGTTTCTCTCTCTAGACCAAAAATAGAAAAAATTAAAATCAAGCTTCTAGGGGGTAGAATCCAACAACTAGGGGGCAGAATCCAATGGTCCTCATGATTTTGTCCCGTAAAAAATTAAAAAAAATTACTTTTAAAAAAAAATTATTATCTTTAATTTATAAATTCCACATCCATCTCTTTAACATTTAGTTTTTCACTAATATAAATTCTCTCAAATCGTTCAATTTCTCTCTCAAAAATTTTGCTTCTCTTTCTCGGGACTCGGGATTTCGGCATTTGGCCTGGATTTTTGGGAATCTCAACTTAAATTTTGAACTTAGAGCTTGACTGTGGTGCACTGTGCACGTGATCGACCTCACTGCTTTTACCGGGTAATTTATTTTATGTTTTTTTAACTCTCTCGCTAGTTTCTCTCTCTAGACCAAAAATAGAAAAAATTAAAATCAAGCTTCTAGGGGGTAGAATCCAACAACTAGGGGGCAAAATCCAATGGCCCTCATGATTTTGTCCAGTAAAAAATTAAAAAAAATTACTTTTAAAAAAAATTATTATCTTTAATTTATAAATTCCACATCCATCTCTTTAACATTTATGTTTTTCACTAATATAAATTCTTTCAAATCGTTCAATTTCTCTCTCAAAAATCTTGCTTCTCTTTCTCGGGACTCGGGATTTCGGCATTTGGCTTGGATTTTTGGGAATCTCAACTTAAATTTTGAACTTAGAGCTTGACTGTGGTGCACTGTGCACGTGATCGACCTCACTGCTTTTACCAGGTAATTTATTTTAAGTTTTTTTAACTTTCTCTCTCTCTCTCTCTCGCTAGTTTCTCTCTCTATACCAAAAATAGAAAAAATTAAAATCAGGCTTCTAGTCTTTAAAAAACTATTCTGAATAACAAAAATCCTAAAAAATGACAAATATAACTGAAATATTTTTAAATTTAGAAAATAAAAATATTACATAGAGGTATGAGGCTGCTGAAACTTTGGTTTCTCCAGTCGTCTCAACCCAAACTTCTAAAAAATAAAAAATTAGGAGGATTTCTATAATTTGAACTCATTTTAATATAATAAAACAAAAAAATATTAGGGGTGAGGAACAAGAAATGACACAGTGCAAATATTGTATAAGATTTTTAACATGTAAGAGTCATGTCGAATTATGTACCAAAAAATATGGTCCATTAGATCTTAGATAAATCCAACTTGGCACTGTATTTTTTGAGATTGGATCGAGTTCAGCCTCAAAGTTTACTCATTTCATATTCTCAAGCGAGTTGGGTAGGGACGACATGGTCAGACTTATCACATTGATGAGTCTTCCGATCAGATTTTCGGAAGATCCAAGGGTAGTGCACATCATGCAGACATATTTTCAGCCTGCTTATCGTAGGATTCTTAGGTCCACATCTAAGAATGACATACTAAAGATATATAAGTTAGAAAAACAAAAAATAATTAATGAATTTATGGCATATAATGGAGTGGTGTCTGTGACGTCCGATATCTGGACAAGTCACGATGAATCATCTTATGCATGTCTCACCAGCCACTATGTAGATTCTAACTGGACTATGAATAAAAAAATTGTAGGAATCTATGAGATTTTTCATCCTCATGATGATTCGATCATTTTTCAGTGTGATAAAAATCTTTAGGGAATTTAAAATTTAAAATAAAATTTTTAGTGTCACATTCGATAACGCATCTAATAATGAAGTAGCGATCAACATGTTTATTAGGAATATTAGAGACGTACCATTAGGATAGATCTTTCATGTCACATCCATGTGTCATGTGATTAACCTGATTGTTCAAGTGGGTATGAAGGTGTATTCACCCGCGTTGGATAATATACGTAATGTACTAAAATATATTTACACTCCTCGTAGGCAATAAGAGTTTGATAATCTCTGTTTGTCTGCGAATCTTAATAAGAAGAAATTTTAATCGGATGTGAGACATCGTTGGAATTATACGTACCTGATGTTAGAATAATGTGTTGGATACGAATATTTAATATCTGATTACGTCAATAGTAAGAGTGACAAACTTATTATTGACGACACTGACTGGGCTTCAGGAATTTTATTTATGAAATTCCGGAAGATTTTTTATGACACGATGAACATGTATTCGTCGGTTTATATGCCCACGATTTGCATTGTATTCCACTGCATATGCAATATTTGTACAATGTTTAAGAAGTATCGTGCTGACCCGACACTTAGCCATATGGTTGCAGAGATGGAAACCAAGTACTTGAAGTACTGGTCCTCTGTTTCATCTTTTTATTGCTTCGCTACATGCATGGACCCTATGGTTAAGGTGGAAGGGGTAGAAAATACCCTGACCTACATTTCCTCGTGCATGAACCTGGAAGAGCCATCTGAATTGTTCATTCACAAGAAGTTGACTGACATGTTCACATACTACGATACTAGGTATGGTAGTGGTGGTAGTAAGACCGTGATTACGGACATTGATACCTTGTTCGGAGATGATGATTTTTCTATTCAGCTAGCGAGGGGAAAACGTAGGGGTGAACCATCACATAGGCGCGAGCTGTCTCGGTACTTAGATACCGATTACTGCTCAATCCTATCACATTCTGATACTAAGAATCTTGATATATTACAGTGGTGGAAATCATATGAGTCAATCTTTCCCATGCTATCGAGGATGACACGAGATCTACTGACTCCTCCGGTGTTGAGCGTAGCATCGGAGTCTATTTTTTTTGTTGCAGTGAACGTGATTTTGGATAAGAGATCGAGATTACGTTCATATATTGTTGAGGTCTTGGCTTATTTGAAGGATTGGAAGGATTCGAGGTTTAGCATTCATAATCGTGCTGGAGCTGAGACTGGGATAATGACTGCAGCCGCATTCACTGCGATAGCGGAGGAGTTGATTGCTGATGATGATGATCTATATGATACTGATCTTAATGTTGCGGTTGATGATGCTCATGATATGCCGATTGACGATTTATGATGATCTACTGTTTTATGATTTTAATGTTTTGTTTTTTATTGATTATACGTTTTATTTATATATTATGTTGAAACTGTAATTTGTTTGATTCGGACATTTGGTATCAAATGGCTGATTGGTCATTATTCATTTGAGTTGCTTATGTTTTTTTTTAATTTTTATTTTTTTTAATAAAATATATTGATTTATTTATTTTTTTTGTTTTAATTTTTCATTTAAAAATTTATAACTATATTATATAATTCTAATAAATTTTAAACTAATTTTATATTATATTATAAAAAAAATTGTAAACTTTGTTATTTTAATAAATTTTAATATTTTTCATATTATAAATATATAATATTATACACTATCTAAAATTTTATATATAATTTAATAATTAATATAAATAAAATAAAAAAAAATTTAAAAAAAATTGTTTTCTGGCCCGTATAGCCTAGTTTGGCCCGTATGGCCTGGCCAGGCTCGAGCGGGCCCGACACTGCACGGCACGTCCTGCCTTGCTTGCGGGCCATGTCGGGCCTGGCCTTTTTAAACAGTGCCGGGCTAGGCCCGGCACGAAGGCACGCTCGTGCCCAAAAAAATGGGCTGGGCTTGGCCGGGCCGTCCCGTTTGACACCTCTACCAATAGTATGTATGCCTAAGGCATTTAGTAAAAACACCCTAGGGCACTTATCTAGCATCTCTGGGGATTGAATTTGAGCCCTTCAGGATTTGATAGTTTTTTCCATTTGCTAATTGAACTATTATACTGTTGGTAAGACATACATATAGGTTATTAAAATTAAAATCTTCACATTTATGTTATTCTTTGTGTTGTATATTATTTTGATTTCTATTAGATAAATAACTTATATAATGAAGATATCACAAAATTATTACATATAATGACTATATTATACTTTTTAATGACTTTCACATAATGTGACATTTGTATGGACAATTTGCTGCCTTGTTTTTCAAATGTTTAGTTTTTAGTAGTTTTTTTTCTCATTTTTATGAGCAAAAAAAATATTTATTGAAGATGTGTAGATAATCAATAAGAAAAAGGATGTAGAGAAAAATATGACTAGTATTTATGTATATATTTATTTATAATCACAATTATTCATTGTCTAATGATATGTAATTTTATGATTTATTTATTTTTTTGCTTTGTTAATGAGAAAGATGGGAAATGATGAGATGTAATTATAAAATTTGGGTATAGTTAATAAGATAATTGTTAGAAGTTTTAAATAGAAATAAAATAATGTGGATGTGATGAAAGATTTGGTTTCATAGTTTTTTTGCATGTAGTCAAGTAACTTTCAAGCTAATAATTTTATTTTTAATGAAAATACTAAAATAAAATATGTTTGAGTTTATTGATGCTCTTCATTTTGCCAATATCGAAGGACTATGTGAAAAATGAATTAAATATTAAGACAAAAAAATCATATTATAACTTTAATTATTAATTTTATTTAATTTAGGTAAATATATTATATATATATATTTTAAAATTTATTAATTATTAATATTTAAAATGCTATTAAATTATAAATTGTATATGAAATTTCAACTTTACATTTATAAATGTATGTGATAAAACTTCTCAACCTCAAACATTGACTGGGTTATAAATGAAATTGGGGTATCTATAGAGGTTTCAAATAGGCCGTGTTGGCATGATATATCTTATTTTTTGGTGGCCCAGTTGAGTTATCTTGTCGTGCCTGGCATGACACATCTTGATTTATGTTGGCCTGGCTCGGTATGGGTAACTCGTCTTGGTCAGCTCGAGTGACGAGTCTGGGCAGAATTTGGTCGGGTCATGTTGCGTCATGCTAGTCATGCCCAGTGACTGCTAGTCTGGTTGATTGGTTTATGATATTAAATTTTTATTTTATAAATTTTAAGTTATTCATTATAATTTATGAGTTACGAGTTGCGACATAATTTTACATAAATCATAATAAAATAAAATCATTAATAAAAATATTAATAATGATAAATAAAAAAAATTATTATTAAATCCAACAAAAAATAAAATTACACAGCATAATAGTCGTCAATCAAGCTCAATCTGAATATCAATCAGTGTCAGTATGCAAATGATCATTATTATTGCATTAATGTCTGATGGTATTATTAGTAGTGGGCTCAATATTCTCAAAATTATTTGTCATCATCTGTCAGCAATTCCACTGCTCTTGTTCCAATCTGATCATGGATGATCAACCTCGAATGTTTTTAATCCTTCATCCATGTTAATGTTTCAATAATATCTGGTCATAATCTCGATCTCGTATCTGAAATTAAATTGATTATAATAAAAAAAATAAACTTCGATATTATGTATTAGATTTCGTGCCATCTTAGACAACACAGAATAAGTGGATTAATATGATTTTTACTATTATAAAATAGTAAAGTTTTTGTTATCGTTATATGATATGATTGAGTAGTAAATTTTATTTAAGTATCGAGACAACTCATTCTTATATGATGAATCATCAGTCGTTTATAACACTGTAACTAAATGGAGAAGTTATCATCTCTAAATATGGTATTAATGTTCGTCGTCGGAGCTGGGCTACAAATAATACCATACATAGTATTGTAATATATAAATAACTTGATCAATTTTTTGTGAATACATTTTTTGGGTTAGTGTTCCTAGTTTATTAATATGATATATGTATGTCAAAATATTTTATTTTTCTTCCACTCTAATCTTATGATTCATGTAGACAACTAGACAATAAAAAGATGAAATAGTGGACTAGTATTTTAAGTATTTTGTTTCTTTCTCATTAGTAATGTTACTAACTATATGATTATCTTAAAATTTTTTTAACATGTTACTAATATTGCATATGCACCTGAGTGCAATATAAGTGGTGAGATTATAAACAAGCGAATACATGATCATCATGTCATACAAATTTTTAGAAATTTTATAAATGAAATTTTTGTATTATAATTTTTATCGTTAATAATAAGTTTGTTACTCTTATTATTGATCTAGTTCGATATAACATATTCATATTCAATACATGATTCTAGTATTAGGTAAATTTAGTTCCAACGTTGTCTTGTATTTGTTTATATTTTTATTTTTATATATGTAAAAAAAATATAGACTATCAAACATCTATTGTTTACTAGGTATCTAAAGATATTTTAATGAGTTTTTGTATTTTTTCTATTGTGAGGAAAATAATTTATATCACTACTTGTACTATTAGATTAATAATGTGATATATTTTTCTAACGTAAAAAATATTACTTAATGATTCATCTCTAATAGTTTTAACAAATATATAATATCTATTTTGTTTTAGATACATTATTAAATATAATACTAAATATTTTATTTTAAATATGATAATTTCTAAAGATTTTCATCACACAGTCATATTTGATAAAATTATCATGAAGATGAAGAATATTTAAAAATTTTAAAATCTTTTAATTAAATGTTAATTTAGAATCCACATAGTAGGATGTGATATATGTAAAAGTTGTAGCGTCATGATAATTTTTTGATATTAGATATTGTGGATATTACATTATTATATTGCTTAAATTTATTATTTATTTTTTTAATTTATAATATTATATTATGATGTTCCTACATGTGACCTAAGAATTCTATCATTAGTTGATTGAAAATAGGTTTACATGATATTGACTATTTTAGGATTTTCAAAAAATTTAATTGGTAAACTAATCATGGTGATTAGTTTGATCATGTCTTTTCTCTTTAATTCGTTGTGATATATGAAGTAGTCAACAAATAAGTTGTAATAGATCCAGCCTCAAAGATCTAATTGTTTTGTTGAGTTTTTTTAGGATCTAATGCATCATATTTTTAGTGTATTAATCGGTATGTCTCTTTTGGTGGTTCATGTCACCTGTCTACGTGAGCTTGAGTCTTGCCATGCTGAACTGCATAGCCAACTATGTGGCGGCCTCATTAAAAAAATCGGCCACATGTACCATGCAAGGTAGGGTTTTTTAAAAAATAAATTGTATTTTTTTAAAAAAATGGATTGGACGGGATGGGCATGAGCCAAATGGTCCATGCCCATATTTTGGTTTATTGTGTCCCGTTAATTGTGCTGGTGGACCGTGTCAATTAGCCAGGTACTTGGGTCGTGTTTGGCCCTACATGAGGCAGGGTACTTCTTGGTCTAGCACGACATGAGCCATGCCTCGAGTCGGCATGATTTAGTTGGGCCATGCCTTGGCTATCCTATCCACTTGCAACCTCTAAGTATATGAAAAAAAAATAATAAAAAAATTATAGTAGAACAAGTTTTATATTTTTTTAAAATAATTATTCTTATGTATTAATCTAATTTTATAAATTAATAGCAAAAAAATTTATTATATTATTAATACTCGAATAATTTGATGTATGTTGATATAATTAAACATTTAGCTAAACTCAATAATATTCTATTATTATTGGTTTAATTTAATTCAAAATAAAAATGATAATTGATTGAAATATTGAAAGAAGAATATGATGATTTCATGAAGGTAAAAAATAATAGTGTTTTTTTATTCTCCCATCCCAAAACATAGCTCATTTATGAGCATTGAGGTCGGAGCAGGTAAGAAACTTGATCCAATAGGATAGATCCAACAGGTAGATTTTTTGGGGAGCATATCTGACATCCCTTGGGATTGATCCCTCGACTATAAGATAAAAATATTTAATTTCTTTGTTAACCGGATTATCATGTTATTAATAAATAATAATGTATTTAATGATAATACATTATCAAGTAATAAAGTGTTATGGTTACTAAATATGATAAAGATATACTTTATATTAGAATTCTAGTAACATTGAATATCTATGTTAAGATGAATAATTTCTATCTCTAATGACATATCTTATTTTTTAATAATAGATGAACACAAAAATGGTGTTGTTTCTTTAAAGGAGTATGATGATAATGTCTATTAAAGAGATATTTTTTTATAGATTTAATGAAGAGTGATAAATTTATTTGTTATTGTTATTTATTATTATTGCTCATAATGTATAGTTATTGTTATTTATTATTATTGCTCATAATGTATAGTTATTGTTCATGATTTATTATCATATATATTTTGTATGATATTGTACATTATTTTTCAGTTGACATATTGATGTGTTTGAAAAAATGTATATTTTATGTTGATTTTATTAAATTTTTATTTAATATTTGTTCTTTGTATAAAAAAATAATTGTTAAATATGATTATATATTTTAAGTTGTATTTTATAATATAATATATTTGTTTTGTTTTGTATAGGTAAAAAAATGATCTTAGTAAAGTAAGATGTTTATTTTTTTTTATTTGTAAATATATTTCATTATGTTATAGTATGATTTTGTTATTTTTATTTATTATTTCTTAATATGATAAAAGATGAGTTATTGATTTAGTGCCACTATATAAATTGATAATTGTTGTTTGGAATTGATGTTCAATGCTAAAAATTATAGTTGATTATCATTTTGAATAATACCTTTGCTTGTAATGGTAATACATTTTTTTGAGATTATTTTAGATGATATGTAATTATATAAATACTAACATATTGGATATTATTAGAATTCTAAAGTTAAAAGTATACAAGTGAAAATAGTATTGAAATGAATTATCACATGAGAATCAATCATATTTTATACATGTATCTTAGGTCATATCTTGATATGATGATAACTTCCTTTGTCAAAGGGAGGTATGTCTCATGTTTGAAATTCATCAGGCGTAATCTTTATGATTCCAAAAGGTAAGATTATCAAGATACTAATATCTCATAGATCTTGCGCCAAGTTGGAATCTTTGTACATTGAATACGTCCATCTTCACTTTGGAAGATGTAATTTTTTTTTTGCACTGCATATTTTTTGAAAGAAGAATTGTGATTTTAGAAAGTTAGAGAAATATGGGCAAATAATATGAGCACAATGTAAATAATGATAACTTATGAATGCTTAGATTTTTTATGTTTTCATTCCAACTCAAATTGGTGACGCAGATAACTGATAAGCATCATCGAGATGTATTTATTGGTAATGTTTACATATGAGCTAGTTTTGGGATGGATTAGATAGAGATGATTTGACTTGACTTATTCTATGATGTTGGATATAGTTTGATGTTAATTATCAATACTTTCTTTCAAGGCAATTAGTGTTGAAAGTTTGATCCAATTTAAAAAGAAATTAGTTTATGAGGTTCATCATTGGGAAGCTATTATACTAATGGAAAGCTCTTGTACAATGTTGTACAAGACACACTGGCCTCAATATCTAGGAAATGCTGGTTTGAACCTAGCTCGTGACTGACTTTTGTAAGAACTTTCAATGGTGTGAGTGTTGACATTTTGGCAACTCTCGTTATAATGTGACATGTACTTGTTGGTCCTTTTCATGGCATTGGAGGCATAGATAACTTACTTTTGGTGGGTTTAATAGTTTGTTTTTATTGGAGATTTCCTGGTATTTATCGTACATGGAATGGCTTGGCTTTGATTCAAGTTAGCTTGATTTGATCTTATTGTCCTGTTCTGTTGCGTAATCACTGGTATAATTGTATTAATGATGTGATTTTCTCTAGCATTGAAAGATGCATAGAATTCATCATACTGAGGATCAGTCATATAGAGGTTAATTGTTGGCATTTGTTTCTCTAGCATCGTAATTGGACTTTTCAGAATACATAGTCTGAGAAGCAGGCCACTCGCATTACACAAAAGTTGCAAAAATGTTGTCTGAAGATAAGTAAGACAGGCTGCTCTTTTACATCAACCATTGACTTGATTAATTTGGTCTTCAAGTATAATAATTTTTTCAGTTTTTTCTAATTTCAACATGGAGATGGTTAATTCAGCAGCAAACAATTATAAATTTTACCACTAGATAAAAAAAAAGCAGTTGATATGTAGTCCTACCCATTCAATATCTATCAAACACTAAAATATCAAATTTCATAGGAACTTCAAAATTATATATGTTTGGGCAATAATAATATTGTAATAATTGATCATCTAAATAATTTTTGTGTTGAATCTATTTGTTGAAGGAAATTCCTCAATGCGATGATAAATATTTTTGTCCAATGGTAGTAGGTCTTAGGTTTGAGATATATCACATGTATCCTCTTTGAAATTAGAGGATAAAATTATTGATACGTTGATTTTTTTTTTAGATTTAGCTCTAAAGTGGAAACCTTGTGAATTGGATATGATCTGTATCTTCATCTCTATCGACATCCTCACTATGCATGTTAGTATATCCTTGAGATATTTAGTTGCTCAACACATTTTCTCTTGCAACTTGGACTGTCGAACATTTTTTCATGGATGAGTTATGACTTATGTAACGTAGTATGAAGGGAGTTAAATATCTTGAAAAAGAATCATGCCAGGCCAAAGAATATAGTTCAGATTTTCACTCGAAATGTTCTCTTGGTAGTAAGCCTCCTTTCTATCTAATTATCTCAAATATCTAGAGACCCACCAAGATTGTTTTTCATGATCATTGTCTTTGGTACAAACCTATTTTACTTGCTTTTAAGATTCTATTAGATATTTCTCGTTATTCATATATTGTAGCTCACATTATAGCCTTCCCACTTCAGTCTTATTGGTTATTAGTTTAGGGCTACCAATTATTTTATAGCTAATGTTTTTTTTTTTCTTTGTTTATTATATATTTTTTTTTCTTTTTTTGTCTATGTTATTACAGTCACTAATAAGTTATCTATAATCATCGGGGATAGTAGTGTTAAATTTGAAACTTTGCTTCTTTCTTGTATTATATTTTTGTTTATAGATGTTTGAATAATTTTTTTATGTAAATTGTCTTGTTAAATAAAGTGATTCATGTATTATTTTTATTGTCATATAATTATCTTGTATGATCATAATATTTTAATGATGATATTTTTTTGGAATTGTGCATAATGATTTGTATGTTTGGATAGCTCAGCATGATTCATTGGCCTGCCATTTGCTCGGGTCGTGCGTGATTATGCCGGGCCATTGCCAAGCTAAGTCAAGTTTGGTCGTGTTAGTCTGGGTTCATTCATGTTAGCCTGTGTTAGGTCCAAGCTAACTTGGTTTGGTCACCCGAGCCAACATTAGCTCACATGGGCTGGTCGTGCCATGTCGTACCACATCTCCCACTGCACATGGACATGGGTTAGAAATTTTGGCTTGACACGACCATGATCCAGACACAGTTTTAGACTATGTTGTGTTGGGCCAGACACATCATTTTTGTGTTGTACCTCATATTATGTCTCGTGTTGTGCTCATGCAATCTGACCCAATTGAAGCCTCTAATATAGTATTATAGGTCTCACTGTGTTAGATTTTGAAGTTTGGTAATTAAGGCAGCATAACAGAGTTTAGATCTATCTTGCTATACATGTATAAGTTAGAACTCATTTGATTATTTCACTCAAATATTTGAGGATCTAGTTCACTTAAGTCTTAAGATGACATTAAAAAAAAATAATAATAATCTTAGGATGATGTGAAATATTTGGTTATATTCATTTATAATTGTATTCGTCTTGCTTGAATATTTTTTTTATAATAGATCTCATATTTTTTTTTTAATTTTTAGCTATTTTATATATATATATATATATATATATATATATATATATATATATATATATATATAAAAATTATTAGGAATGATAATATTTTAAAGTATATATCTAATTATTTTAACACATATTATATTGATTATGATATTATACACTAAACTTCTGTACTAATATTTCCCTTCAAAATTAAATTGTAAAAAAAATAAATTTTTAATTGAGATGAATAGAATATTTTTTTATGATAGAAGTGTTCTAGAATTTTTTTTGGAGGTATGTTTTTAATCATAAATTATATAATAAACTAAATATGTTAATGTCTTTTTTTATCATGTGTTTTGAATCTAGTATTATTAATAGAAATTATTTAATGTATTTCTCAAAGTTTTTGGAAATATTTGTCATGTTCATGATCTTTCAAAAGGACGTGATAAGATGATACACTTGGAAATAAAATATATTTTTCTTAGTTATTTTAATATTCAAAATTCATATGTGGGATATTTGCTAGAGTTTAATAAAATATTAGTTATTATTGATATTATTAGTTGACTATAAATCATATTTTAATGAGTTTAGACATGATAAAAATTTAGAAGGGACATTGTAATCTTTTATTCTTCCTTAGTAATGTGGAGTCCCACTCTGGCTTCAAATCAGGGGAAAATATTGCTCTTTAACTATTTTTTAACTATTAGTTTATATTATGATGAATATTCTTGGGTCATCATATGTATCAATAATTATATAATATATTGATTTTAAAGAGAATTAAATTTTAATCAAAAGGAATCTTTTTTTAGTCTATGTGAGCTAGTAGTTTCATAATCGTTCATTCCAAACTCTAAATGAGTTTTGAGTTAGAAATTTCATAACTTGATTTAAAGTCTATTTTAAGAGAAATTAGCATATATAGTTTGCTTTAAAAAAAAATTCCTCGGGAAGATAAATAATCTTATAATTGGCTCCTCTAATTTTGATGATACTCATGTCTTACACAAATATTATTAAACTTATATTTATTTCTCTTTCATTACTTTTTTTTATGATTCTAATATGTCTAATTTTTATCATGAAATATTATTTATTAAGGATCAATGGTCATTCAACGATTTAAATAAATTTTTTTATTTGAATTTTATCATCTCTAAAATGTGAGTATTTTTTATATTGATTATATATATATATATATTATATGTTATATATGCATCTAATTGTAATGCATGATGTAAGAATATATACATACACATATTTGGTGCATTATAAAAATATTTTATAAATTTTAAAAATAAAAATTGTATGTCTTAATATAATTTAGTGATTGCAATTTGATCGGTTTTACTATATATGAAGTCCGATTTAATATGTTGGTAACCAACATATTAATTTAATATTAAGTATGTTAAAATTATTGTAGTATACTAGATGTTTTAATATATTTTAATAAATTTTATATTTGTTCTAGTGAGTGAGAAATTATTTTTAATTTAGTTTATATTTTTAGGTTTATTACCTAATACATATCAAATAGAGAAAGTTAGCTAGGAGATCATCTCCGATGCTTCTTATGAATAAACTTGTGATATTTTATTGTTGTATTATTAAATATTGATTTGTATATTTTATTTTATATTTTATATTTTATAAAAATGTTTGTCAAACTCTTATATATGATAGAGTTATCATGAAGATGTAAGTCATACATGATTTTAATATTTTTTTTTATTTAATTTTTAATTAGAATTAACAAGATGATGAGACACATGTGAAAGAAATATCATTATCTTAGTTCATATATCAGATATCAACAATAATAATTTGTTATTCTTTTTAAGTTTTAAATTTATTATTTATTTATTAATTTTTTTTTTAATATTATAGTTCTTACCGGGTTGACATAGAAATCTTAGAATAAATTGATTGAATATTTTTATGCATACAATAAAATATTATAAGATTTTTTCATAAATTTTAAGTGAAAGTCTCTTACTTATAATCATCATAGATATCCTTTATTGTAAATAAATCAGGTTACTCAATTTAGAATTAATTAAAATTCAATAATCTTATTATTAAATTGTACTGTATTTTTTAACATGTGTCCAATAATATTATTAGTTTTGAAACTATAATTTTTTTATAGTATCTACATTATGGTGAATTTTTTTTTATTTCTTTCATAATTTTTTAATTCTATTGAAGTTGATCCAAACTATATGAATCTATGAATCATAATTTTTTTAGGTGCCTAGAGAGATTTTTGGATTATTGAGAAATTAGTTTTGAATCTTTCAGTTGGATTGTCATTATGTATATCAAAATCATTCATGATGTTATTTTTATTTTTGTTGATTTTATTATTATTTATTTTTTTTATTATTAGTTAACTTTTATTTATAGAAAGTTTGAAGTAGAAAAAAAAATTATTTTTAAATTTTTATATTTTTTATTTTCTATAAATTTTACTTTAATACTTAAAATTTTAAAAATGAAGAGTAGTATGCTTGTACATTGTAAAATTTAATAAATTTCATAATTACCTTTTCTTTGTTAATCGGAATTGGCCTTGAGAAGGTGTAATACTTTAATCCAAAAAAGTCTAATCTTGGGAAGCAATTGTAGTATTGCCTTTCTTGTTTGTAGCTTTGAAGGAATAAATTATTCGGAAAAAAAAAAAAAAAAAAAAAACTTAAATGATAATGTAGTTGTGGAGATATCCCCCATATATGAGACTTGGTTCCCTACGGTCAGAATAGGTAAGACCCTCGTCTCAAGGTACGAATAGTATTTTGGTAAATATATCCTAGAGCACATTTTGGGTACCATGGGGATTGAACTCATGTCATCTATTTGAATATTCTTTTTTCTTTGTCAATCCGACTATTATATCATTAGTGACTATATTGCAGATCTTTATGTATACATTAAACTCATCTCTCTCCCTCCCTCCCTCCCTCCCTCTATCTCTAGAATGTCATATTAATGAGGAAAAACACTCAGGTGCATGAACATTTTTTTTTTGATTTACAGATCACAAAACGGCATGGTAGATCTGTGTATGAAGATTGTAAAACAATGAACACACACCTTTGTTTTAATGGAACACCCATCCAGATGCATAAGCATTTTGCATTAATGGGAACACTACTTACAGATAGTCTTTCTGCTAGAAGTTTTTACGGTAGCGGGTAGATGTGGCAAGTGGGCCGGGTGGCCCCTGGCACGCCCCACTGAGCCTTGCCTGGACCCGTGCTGTGCCTGAACCCTTGCCTTGCTAGCCCAGGGGTTGCTGGGCCTTTTGTCGGGCCAGGCACAATCCTGCTTCTTGGCCCATAGGCACGGTAGGCTACCATGCTCATAGCAGGTTTCGTATGAGGTACGATTGGACTGCGCTCGACCCAACATGTTATTTTTTTAAAAAAATAATTTTTTATTAAAAAAACCAACCTGCTGTTTACATGAGGTGTTTTTTTTTTTTTTTAAATTGCCATGTGTTTGGCACGACATGGTACAACAATCATGTCTGGCCAGTCATGGTTCAGTGGAGGTCATAAGAAAAAATAGTATGACCTAATTTTATTTTTAATTTTTTATTCTCTAAAGGTGATTGTCAAACTCTTATATATAACTGAGATATCGTGGGGATGTAAATTTTGTGAACATTTAATATTTGTTTATTTTATTTTAATTAGAATTAACATAATAGATGGAGGTACATACGAAAAAAATATCATGACTGGTTAATATATTAGACGTCATCGATACCAATATGTTATGCTTTATAAGTTATTGTTTTTTAATTATTGATTTAATTTATACTTTTTTATAATATATTTCTCATAGTGTTGACATGGTGATCCTGTGATATTTGCTGGTTGAATTATTATAATATTTCTTTTTTTAATAAATTCAAGTGAAAGATTAGTATATATGATCCCCCTCTCTGTCCTTTATCATAAATAAAGTAGGACACTCAACTTAAAATAAATTTGAATACAATGATCTCATGCATCATATTTTTTGCTATGTTCTCTGACATATCTTTATTATGTGTGCAATATTGTAATTATATTATTAGTTTTATTGTTGTAATTTTTTTATAGTATCCATACTTGTTGAATTTTTTTTTTTTGATTTATTTCATAATTTTTAAAAATTACTATTTAGGTGCATGGGGAGACCTTTGGGTGATTGATAAGCTAGTTTCAAATCTTTTAATTGAGTTGTCATTATCTAAATTAAATTAATCTATAATATTACAATTATTTTTTGTTAAATTCATTATATTTTATTTATTTTTTATTATAATCAGTTAACTTTTATTTATCGAAAGTTATGAGTGAAAAAAGTTTTTTTTTTATTATCATATATCCAATATTCTATAAGTTTAATTATAATTTATAAATCTAAAAAACAAAACCGAGTAGTATGCTTGCTTGAGCTTGAGCCTGGGCCTGGGCCTGGGCCTATCCCAGGCACGATATGGGATTGGCCTTGCCAGGGTGCCCCACCCTTTCCCCACCTCTATTAGTGATCCGCTACTATTTGTAATAAAAACCATGGGTTAATAAAAACAAATTTATTGCATGATCACATTTCAATATAATAAATAATAATATTAAATGATAAAAAATAATAGTGCCACATGTTGCTTTATTAGGCATGTTAAGTAATATATCTGAAAATATAGTATATTATAACATGGAGAATAATATACTCGACCACATGTATATTAGTGAGAGTACTTGTTTTATAACTACTCTCTATCGAGAGAGAATAATTTTTTCTAGAAATTTCTTATTAGCATCCATGATAAATTAATTGAAATGGTTAGAGATATTTTGAAAGTCACACAACATATGATTTATTAAGTAATTTCTCACGTCATAAATATCATAAAAATAAAAAGAAATTAATAATAAGAGAATTTACAAATCATTGTAATATTTTATCAATAGCGTGCAGTTACATTAATACTAATATATCAGATTAAATAAAAATTCAAAAATTAAATATTTTTTTTCGAGAATAGTGCTTAAATGTTTAATTATCTAAGAAATTTTTATCTCTAATATTGAAAGCATATGTTAGAGATTATGTCTTGCTACGATGATAAATATCCTTGTCGGGTAGATCGCAGCTCTTGGATTCGAGGCTCATTAGACATAATTTCAAGAATTTTTGGGGACAAGACTGTAAAGCTATTAATCGCTCTAACATCGATTGTGTTTTGATATGAGAATTTTGTATGTTGGTTTAAATTGGACTAAAAAAAGAAAATATTATATGATGGTCAAATATTTTTTTATCATGATGAGCGTGTCATATTTGATTTTCTAATAAACATTTTAACTCAGATGAATATTTCTAAAATTATAATATTTCTTAATTATTAGGATATCTAGTTTTCCCTTTTAAAATTATTGTATATTTTTTATGATGCAACTAATATGTATTTTTTAATATATTTACTTGTACATCTTATAATACACCTAGGTGTATTCATAATATGTGTGATCTATTTTGATATTATAATCAAAAAATTTATCTTTGTGAAATGTATCAGAATAGAAAAATAGATTAAAATACCAAGTAATTGTTCTATCATTATATTGTTTAACTACTGCTTGTATTTGAAATAGAGGTGTCAACCGGGCCGGGCCGGGCCGGCCCGGCACGTGGCACGTCACTGTTCAGCCGTGCCTGGGCCAGCCCGGCACGGAAAAATTTCTTGCCCGGGCCCGTGCCGTGCCCGGGTCAGGCACGAGCCGTGCCGTGCCTGGCCCGTGCCGTGCGGTGCCTGACCCGGCATGGTTCGGTCCGCGGCACTGCACACCAGCACAGGTTTGTCCCGTGCCGGGTGTCCCGTGAGCCCGACCTCACGATGGTCCCTCCCGCAAAAAAGACCGCAGGTCGGGTCTGATTCGACCCGACCCGCGGTCCCTCAGAATCCCGAACCGTACGGACATGCAAGCCCGAGCGGGCCAGGCACGGCTGGGCCCGCCGTGCCTGTGGGCCGTGCCGGGCCAGGCTATTTTAAACCGTGCCCGGCCAGGCGGCATGGTCGTGCTCAAAAATTTGGGCCGGGCCGGGCTGCCCGGCCCGTTTGACACCTCTAATTTGAAAATGAATTAATTTTCATGTAATTACGTATTAATTATAATACTTATCCCTTGAACCCCTCCATATATGGGGCTTGGGGTCCCAATGTTGGAGTAGTTAAGACTTTTATCCTAGTAGTATGGATAATGTGTTTGGTAAAGCCACCATGTGACATATATCCGGTATCCTTGGAATTCAAGCTCGTCTCTTTATCTCTATCTCTCTCTCCCCCTCTCACCCCCCACTATCTCCCTCCCTCTCCTTCTCCCTCTCTATCTCCCTCCCTCTCTCTCCCTCTCATTCTCCCTCTCTATCTCCCTCTCCTTCTCCCTCTCTATCTCTCTTCCTCCCCTTCTCCCTCTCTATCTCCCTCCCACCCCCCTCTCTATTCCCCCCCCCCCTCTCTCCCTCCCCCCTCACTCCCCCCACTCTCTCTCACTCCCCCCGCTCACTCTCTCTCCCCCCTCACTCCCCCCGCTCTCTCTGTCACCCCCTTACTCCCCCCCTCTACCCCCCTCCTCCTCACCCCCCTCTACCCACCTCTCTCCCTCCCTCCCTCCCTCTCTCGGTCTCTTTCTCTCTCCCCCTCCCTCTCCCCCCCCCCCCCCCCCCTTCTCTCCCTCTTTCTCTTTCTAGAATGTATTTAATGGGGAAAAATATGCAAGGTGTATCAACATTTTTTTTTTGATTTACAGATCACAGAACAGTGGAATGGCGGATCTGTATATGAAGATGGTAAAACAATGGAGACCAAATTGGTTCTGGCTGGCGCAGGATGGATCTGGCTTGGCTCTGGCTGTTTCTGGTTTAGCTCTGGCTGCTTCTGGCTGGGCTGAGGGCTTTGGCTGTCTCTGGCTGGCACATATCAATGAATGTGCGTTGTTGGGGTATGGTAGTCATTTTTTAAAGGAATGCCCACCAAGATGCATCAGCATTATGAATGAATCTGAACACTGCTTACACATCAATCGTCTTTCTTACAAGAAATTTTCAGCGGTAGGTCGTTACGTTGTAGAACTAGAATGTAAAACTGTAATGCTGATTAGAGAGATTAGAATGACGCTGTATATTTGTTTTTTATTTTTTTCTTTTATTTTGTTGTGGTGCTCATCCTCTTTCTTTCCTCTGATTCATATGCTATCTCTGTTTTACATTCATAGTTAGCTGTGATACTAAATATGACATGAACTATTATAACATCACATGTTAAGTAACAATGTCAGCAATCGTTTAGTCTTTCAATTTTATGGAAATTTTTGCTAAATTTGTCGTTGTTTTCATTAATTATGTTTTGATTTTATATGTTTTTTGTCATTGATAGTAATGTCACACCAAAACACACGTACGCATGCACAGTTTAATATAATTGCTTCTATATACATGCAATGTGTTAATATCATGTACTACTATCATATTTCTTAACTATGAATTCAAAATATGGTTTTATATCATTGGAAATTGTTTTTTTAATGTTTTTCTTGAAACTTTTTGGACAAAAAAGTGATGATTACAAAGAAAAATCTAATGGCCACAATCAAATCTGTCATGGCTTAAGAGTGTGTGTATGTATATGTGTGTGTGTGTTAAGCAAAATTGTGTTATGATATGTGATAAAGATAATTGAAATTTATGATTTTTTTTTCATAAATTGAAAAAATGTATCCTTAGAAAAAAAAATTTGCAAGTTGATGGGAGTATCAATGATGCCTTGAGCATGTAGTACAAGTGCATCAAGTTCTTACTTTAGTACGAGAGTTTTGAGAGAGACTAATATCTAGATATAATTACATCTAAAATTCAAAGATATTACGTCTAATATATCACGAACTCGACTAATACCTATTGTTTTTGGACAAAAATATTTGTAATTGGATCAAATCATGATCTTCAAAACACACACACACACACACACACATAAACACAAATATTTTTCAAGTAATCAACAAAAACAATATTATTTTTGCCTGAACAATTTTATCTTTAAAATTTTTATGTGACCTGATAAGTAAGTATTATATAATTGGACAATTTTAAATTTAAAATTTTTATGAGATCTAATATATTATTAATAGTCTTTAACTTCAAATTTATTACATATTATTAAATAAAGTAATTACATCTCAATCAGGATGTAATTTTACCATATATTATTGAATATCACTAATAATCAAATACGATCTAATATTATCAAACATCAATGAGCAATAAGGCAATTAGAATTTAGATCACATCAAATTTTATCATAACATGTCATATAATTTTTGAGATAAAACAAGATGAAAATAATCAAAAGAGCTCATTTTTTATCAAATTAAAAAATCAAGCTTTGATAGAAAACATCGATGATACTTATTATTATCATACCAAAGCATGACATCCAATACATGCATACAACACAGATTATTCAAGAAATCAACCATCTCAATATTATTCTCATCCAAACAGTTTTAGCCTCTTGAGTTCTTATTTTTGATGATACTCAATATCATAAAATAATTTGGATTATATAATAAAACACGACTCAATATCATACATTATACTGAATCATGAAGCTAAGACTGAGAAATACCGCCTAGAATAGAGCTTGTAAGAATGTGAGGGCACTAGTCAGAGAGCAACACTGACGCCCTTGAGAGAGAAACACTGCTAGGTTATTTCTCATCAAATTCACAATAGTTCTCATTGCGATCGTGGGGATCGCGCATCTGCTCACACAACTGGCAAAGAATATGCCGAATCAGAAGAAAGCAAGGATGCAGTGTGTCACCCGAGACGAACTGATGAACTGCCCTCCTCACATGAATGGAACTGAGGCCAGGCAACTTCCCAACACCACTCTTCCTCATCATGTTCCTGATCGTGCTAGATTCGCTCCACCTCCCTTCGGAAGCATTGAGGTTGCATAGAAGTGCATAATTTCCACTATTTTCAGGCTCCAGCATGATCAAATGCTGCAGGCAGCATTCACCAAGCTGCAACTCGCCATGAAGATTGGAAGCAGCGAGCAAAGATCCCCATATGGCTGCATTGGCCACGAAAGGCATTTGTTTCACCACTTGCCTTGCTTCTTGCAGACAACCTGCACGGCCAAGCAAGTCAACCAGGCAGCCATAATGCTGGATTCCTGGGTGAATCTTGTGCCTTGACTGCATGATCATGAAGAACCACATGCCCAACTCGACCAGCCCAACATGGCTACAAGCAGAAAGAACGGCTAGGAAGGTGATCTCATTGGGCTCGACCCTGGCTTGTTCCATCCTGGAGAACATTGCGACAGCCTCCATTCCTAATCCGTTCAAAGCGAGCCCAGAAACCATGCTGGTCCATGTTATTACACTTCTGCACGCCATAGTGTCGAACACCCGCAGTGCGCTGCTTATGCTAGCTGATTTTGCGTACATATCAATGAGGGCGTTGTTCAGATTCATAGTCTTGTTTAATCCATGCTTATCAATGTAGCTATGAATCCTTTGGCCCGATTCGAGAGCACCCAGGTCGGCGGAGGCAGAAAGAGCAGCCATCATGGTAACTTCATCCAGCTCTACTTCCTTCTCCATCTGCAATCTCTGAAAAATGGCAACTGCTTCTCCAGGACGGCCAACACGAGTATACCCTGCCATAACGGTGGTCCAGGAAATGACATTTCTGTGAGGCATTAAATCAAACAGCTGTAGAGCACAGTCCAGCTTCCCTACCGAAACATACCCTGCGACCATGGCATTCCAGCAGGCAATATCCTTGCTAAGCATTTCGTCGAACACCCTGCGAGCATCAGCAACGTCTCCCCCCCGACATGCATAAACCTGAATCAAGGACGTTGCCACATGAATATTCAAATCCGCCCCGCTCTGAACTGCAAGACAATGCATCTGCCTCCCCAGCTCAACTGAATTTAATCGTATCACAGCTTTCAACGCATAGAGGAACGAGTAAGAATCAGGCCGGAAGCCCAGATACTGAACTTTGTTGAAAATGCGAATCGCCTGGCAGACGGAGTTTGCATCAGAGACGGAGAGGGCATTGATCATGCTGTTGAAGAGGCATATGTCTGGTCGAAAGTTGCGCGAAAAAGCTAAATACGAGTAGTTGGAGAAACCGAGGAAGAAGCACGCGCCAACGAACTGCGCCAGAACTAAAGGATCTTTATCGATGGCTCTCCTGATCATAAACCCGTGTGCTTGTTGGACGTGCTTCAGGTTGACGGCGACCATTAGGAACGCGAAGAGCTCGGCAACGACGGCCGCCAACATGAATCATTTGTTTTGCAGTTTGCTCTCTTGCTAGCTTCCCGCCGCTTCGTTCCTGTGTTTCCAACACGAGAAACGAACGAAGACATGAACGCGGACCGAACTGAAGACAATTTTAATAACAAACCAATTTAAGGAGTACGGTCACGATTATCACTACCATTAAATTACTATTTTCCAAAAACTCAAGAGCAACAAGAAGAACCAAGATCAAACACAGAAGCCACAGAAAAGGAAAGAAAAGAAAAAAAAAACAAGAATGGCAGAGTATTAAAAAATTTCAACAAATCAGCGTTACGAATTGAACGAATTGAATCGAAAGAATACAGAAGGAATGTAGCACTGTGAATACAGAGAAGAATGGCAGAAGCCTATGTTATCACAGTTGGTCGGGAACGACCAGTAATTTCTTCCATTTTAGAAAACCGCAGAGCAACCTCGACCTGCAAGCGGTAAAGCATGAACTGAATGATTGTTGTAGTTGTGTGGAAGTGGATGACAATAAAACATGCTGTGGAAGAAGATTAAGCAAAAAAAAAGCGAGAGATACGAGAGGGGAAAGAGCTTCTTGAGAATCTCCATCTGTTTTTGAAGCATCCTTCTCATATTGCTCAATGTAGAGACGTATTGTAGCCCCCACTGAGCCTGTTCCAGACAGGCGGAACACCTGCATTTATAATTTATCATCATCATCATCTTCAAAATATACTATTCCATATTATTAACAAGACATGATCATCATCAAAACTCATTCTTTATGGTATGCGAAGGAGATGATACGCAGTGCACAAAGACTCCCACTTGCCATTTGGTGTGATATTTAGCAGAGATCTACATCTCCATAATTCTACCTCAAAAATCAGAGAGACTGTGCTTGATAAATATTAAACTTAAAACAAAGTGAGTAATCATCGCGCCAAGTGAACATACGAATTTCTCATGTAAATGCTCAACTAAGTACTATTCTCATTCAAATAATTATAACTTCAAAATTTGTAATGAAATCTAATGAGTATCTGTTGATGGCCCCAAAATGTTGTTCATTGCGCACTTATACACACGTACATAATTAAGATATGCTCAAATTAAGATCTTGCATGTTCTCTTCGCGCATGATCAGATAATGTATTAGTTAAATCACATCTCTTTAATCTCGACACCTAGAAGCATAACATCTAGCTATCTCTTGGATCTTTCATTTTTAAAATGATGTATTTTATCTCGTAGCAGTCATCTAGCTGAATTGTGTGTGATTAGATAAATACCAACATGCTAGATCCTATAAGGACTTCAAAATTATATATACTCAAGTGAACATAATATTGAGATCAAGTGTTTATATAACATATATATGTTGAAGGACATGCTTTGATGCGATAGCAAGTGCCTTCGAAACTCATCAGATGCAAATGCAATGCAATTTCTCTGACTTTTAGGGATGAGATTATCAAAATATTAATCTCTCTCAGATCTCATGCTAAAACATGAGTCTTGTTCACTAGTATGATCTTGATTTTAATCTCATAATAATCCAATAGCTCATCAAATAAAATATGCATACTCATATATATATATATATATATATATATATATATATATATATATATATATATATATATATATATATATATTAAATATGTATGTATGTATGTATGAATATATATATATATGTATGTATGTATGTATGCATGCATGGGTAATAGGAAAAAAAAAAAAAAGCATTTATGATGATATCTATGTGGCATTTTGAGGAACTTACTAGCCGTGAGCCATCCTCAAATAAAAACCGGACTCCTTGGTGTTTAGAGATGGAACCATCAACAGGGTCTTGGTATTCAAATTCATCGGCACGGACAACTTTTGAGACATCAGAACGGAACCCTTTCACAATCCTGCACCAACAAGGCAGTTCTATGTCATAACTCTATGGCAAGGAAGTTGTTCTATGGCGGAATGCATGTGCTGTGTGTCCCTAGTGCAACAAACACTTAGTTTTTACAGCAGAATAAATAATAAAAAATCCAAGCCAATACGGATCAGGAAGGGCCGCATGTTGAAATAACAAAAAATAAACCTTGTTGTAATGTAGAAGACTCAATAATGGGCTGTTTGAATGCACCTAGGCCACCATTGAGAAATTGGCCAAATGGGCTGTTTGAATGCATTTGATGCGATTTGTACTCACTCATTAATGCCATCCAGCGAGGATTGATGGGCGACCAAGTTTTCCATGAGCTTCTTTGCTGCACCCGCATCCACGTTCTTGATAAAAAAGAAACTTGGGTGATTAAAAAAAAAAAAAAAAAAAGCTAGGCGACAGCAGAATACATATCCCTGGGAGAGAAAGGTACCTCGTAGTCATATCGGGTATAATAATGACGCCCATATGTCTCCCAATGCCCCCTCACGACATCTTCAACAGTCACCAGGGGTTCTCCATCAAGAGATTCTTCGTTCTTGTGAGCCAGAATCGACAGCCATGCCAGAACAGCCCAAATTCCATCTTTCTCACGGATGTGGTCTGAACCTGTTTGACAGATGTTAAGCAAGACTCCATTATAGAAGTGCAGGAATTTGACTTCGGCTTTTCCACGCTGATTAGGGATTTTGACTTTTAGAAACATATAAACTTTATTAACTCTACTGATGTAAAAAAAAAAAAAAAGAAAATCATAAAAAAATTAAATATGTAATATTTGATAAATCAAATATATCATATGTTATTAATACAATTATTCAGTTAATCTATCCGTGATTTTAGATACATATATACATTATTTTTTAAAAATCTCAACCCGAGTAATATGTGTGTGTGCCCCCGCGCGCGCGTGTGTCTGATTTTATATTTTTTGTTTCAATTAATATTTTTTTTTTTTTTTTTGCATTTTGATCAGCATGGTATCAGAGCATGGTTTATTACAGGGTTAGGATTTTCAGCCAAGGTATGATCACCTTGCCAAAACCCTAATCTCCTCCCTTACCGCCACTAAATGTTGCGGCGATGGGAGAGGGAGAGGGCTGATGGGAGAGGACGAGGATAGTTTAGGATAAACGTAACAGAGTGCCCCAAATTTCAAAATTTTAAGATTTTAATGATTTTTTTTTTTCAGATTTAAAAAGATTAATTTCAAATTCTTAAATTTTAATGAGAAATCACCCCAAAACATAATTCTCCCAAATTTTTTTATACACGAATTTTATCATGATTTTTTTGATCATTTATTTCACTAAACAAAAAAAGATACGATATTATTTTTTTTTCTCTTTTTGGCATTTTTGATTATCAATCATTAGATAAACTTAAAATCATTAAATCATAAAATAAAACACAAAGAATGCGGCTTTTATTATCCACGAGACAAGTCAATAAAAAAAATATACTAAAATTTCTTATTTAACATCTCAAAATAATATTAATAAGAATTCATTCTATCTAATTCATTCATATATTTGATAACTTAGTATAAAACTATAATAAATGATGACTTAAGATACTTTTTAAAATATTTTTTGATAATCAAACTCAATATATTTTATGATTTAAGATTTTATTAATTTTTATAAAATCATATCAAAAAATAAAAATACAACTTAGATATTATATTAAAATATTAAAAAATTATAATATTTTAAATTACACCTCGCCCATGTCGTACCATTTTCGGTTTACATCAGGTCATGTCGGGAATGATTTTTGACACGGGCCACGTCGTGCCGTCCTGATGATGGACAAGGGAATCCCAACACAACACACTAGCCCATGGCCAAAATGGAGCATGTCGAGTCATGTCACGTTGACTCGGGTTAAAATCCAACATGAAACATGTCTCACGAGCAGCACCGATTTATTTTAAATGGGGCGTGGGATTCACGCACCCCGCTATTACAAAAAAAACATATATTTAGTTTTTGTGTCGTGCTACGAGTCGTGCTCGGGCTTCCCACCACATTTTCAACCTCTAACTCTCGACGCTCCCATGCATAATGAGATAACCAAAAAACATATATTTAATTAAAATAATTGCGATACTTCTATTACATACAAGTATTCCTTAATATTTTTCAAGAGATACATTATTAATTACTAATTTTATAATCGACCTTGGGATATTTTTATCCTTTGATGTTGCAACCCATTTCATATTATGCATCAAGAAAAGAGACTTTCACCTTCTATCCAAGAGTTTTGAGTAGACTTGTTTTGTTCACTAGCTCACTTCTAATGCAGAAAAAAAAAATAATCGCATGGGTTACTTATTAAAGGCTAGGAGAATTATTACAAATATATAAGTAATGTTTTTTAAAGATAAGTTCTTTTTTATACAAGTGTTTCTATAATCGAATAGGTTCTTTTATGATAAGATGAAATACATTACAAAGCTAATACTATCACAACATTTAATTTTATGATAAGATTTTCATGAGGTCCAGTTGTTGACCCTCACAAAGCGACAACCAAACCCAATTAATCTCGAGAGAAAGAGTGAGATATCCCCTGGCATTGCATCAGACCACGATTCTCTCAAGGCTTCAGATAACATGAGTGAGGAAAGAAACTTCTAGTCAAACTATCACATAAGACACAAGATGCAAGTCTCTCCTACATGTGTTATGCCACATTTCTTAATAAATTTTCTATTATTTCATTTGACCTAGATCATAGTATCAACTTGATACTTTTTTTTTTTCTTCATAGTTGCATGATCCCAAATAATTAATCTAAGACACTTAGTCATTCAGAATGGTGATAGACTATATTGGATGAATCAAGTACAATCGCATCCGACAATATAAGTGATCTTATTTCAAAGTCTCCAAGTAAACATTTAGGAAAACAAAATGAATGTAAATGATGAAGATTGACATAAAAGTAAGATAGATCGACTTAGGCCAAGTTGATAACCTATGTTGCACGAACACAGATACGGACACGGGGATACGATATGGCAAGATACGAGGACACGGCAAATTATAAAAAACTAGGATACGGATACGGCTAGGATACGTCATGATAAAAAAAATAAAAATAAAAATAAAAATTATTAATTATAAATATTAGGTATTTTAAAATAATTAAAAATTCTGTATTTTAAAATAATTAAAAATTCTGTATTTTAAAATAATTAAAAATTCTGTATTTTAAAATAATTTAAAATTCCATATTTTAAAACTTGATACGCCACGTGGCATATCCCATACAGATTTGTGTCCAATACGCCACGTGGCGTATCGGACACGTATCCGACACGTGTCCGACCCGTGTCGCTGTGTCCACGTGGACAAGACAGCTACTAGGCGTATCCGTGCAACACAGTTGATAACAATAGAGTTTATACAAACTTGTAACATAAATTATTAGAATATTTTTTTCATGTGATAAAAATGATTACTATCAAATTATTATTTTTTATTTCAATTTCTCGTATGTGGAATATTTTATTAATTAAACATAAAATTTATATTTCTTTATGATAATCATGATATAATATTTATATACTAGCTACCATGTTTTACTATCACAAGAAGTGCAAGTATGAATCATAAGATAGAAAAATTGTTATGCCTTAAAATAATATCCTATGATGTGATTCAACCATTTCTCTTTTATAGTTATTACATTTGATGTTATGAAATATATATTAAATTATTCTTATAGGTCATGAAAAATATATATTAGTGATATGTGCTAATAATATTCTTATTACCAGTGATGATCAATAAGTTATATTTTAACCATAATTATTCTTATAGATTTAGTTTTAAATAATATTTTTGAGATATCTTACATTATTTTTGACATTTAGATCACTTATTCAAAACATATAATTTTTCTTTTCTATTGAGAGTATGCTCTAGATATTTTATTATCAATCGAGTATTTCACCAATTGACGAATCACATAATTTATCATTATTTCACATGAAATAAAATCTAAGATATTCTTAATGCTAGTGACTATGTGTCTATCAGTGATTAAATTGTAGATATCTTGATGAACACACTAAAATAATCTCAAATAAATTTATTTTCTTTAAATTGAGTATTTGTTTTATATATATATATATATGTTTTCAAAGAAAGATTTTATTCCTTTTCTTTAACAATTGAAAAGATAAGAAATAGACAATATTATGAAAAGTGTGCCTAAGAGCAAACATAAGAGATGATTTAACATAGTGATGAGCTTGACCTCAAAAATTGTGATCAAAAATATGTAGCTAGGAGGTGCATACATAACATTTTAAGAGAGACACAATTGGAGAGGCATATTTCTTCGATCTTTTAAAAAAGAAAACTTTAAAAGGTTCTCTTTAATAACAATATTTTAAAAAAAGTTTTTTAATAAAAAAAATATAGTATTATTTATTGTTTTATTATTTATTTTTATTGACTTTGTATAAAATAACCTGACATATTGAACGAGCAAACAAGGTGTGTGTGTGTGTGTGTGTTTTATTCTTTATTTTTTGAAATTATGAAAAAGATACACATTTCTTTTTTCTTCTCTCTTCCCTCTTCTCTCTTCTCACTCCTTCCTCAATCCATCTCTCTCTCTCTCTTTCCCCATTTGACCATTGCTAAAACCCTAAGGAATTCAGCCAACAACAATAGTATTCAATATAGCATTAGAGCATTATGGCACGTGCAATTGAAGGTTGTGCCATAAGTTGGCATATGTAAAGGAAATGCATGTTCTAGAGAACTTGCAAGAAAGTCGTGGGGTTTCGTGCTTGTGAACAAGTGAATTTTTTGAGTTTTTAGATTTGCACAGTAACTTCCAGTGGTTCCCATAGTAGTTTTCATGACAATGAATCACACATTACAATGGTTATGGTAGTGGACTATTATAATGATTGTGTTGTGTCATGATTGTTCCTGTAGTAACTACTATAGTGATTTTTCGTGGTGTGCCATGATGGTGCTTTGTAATTATATTGTGATTGTATTGAATTTTTCTTTTTGTGTGTGATAATGTGGTGACTGTCATGGTATTTTTGTTGTATTTCTATATGCTTATTATTGAGAAAGATAACCAGAATTAATATACGACATTAGGAATAATTTAATACAAATTAATTCTATGATTGATATATATTCAATGTAAGCTATTTTGGTGAAAATCTAATTCTAAAACAAAAGATGCATGAGATATTTGTTAGATGAACCATATCAAGTCAATTCAAATGAGTGATTAATAATCAATGCACTATCGCTAATACAGTTATGACAATCAATTAATCATAGTATGCTTAACATATTTAATTCTTACCAATTATATAAAAAAATTCGTGGATTGACTATATCGATATAATCATCTGATATATTTTACTTGCATGATAATATTACTCAACTTTTAAGTTTAACATACAAATTGACTAATTCAAATTAAACATAGACTACTTTGATACATGTGTGAAAAAAATTGATAGAGTGATACATATCTTAATGGATCTTGCCATGTTGAGAAATTTAAGAGATCATAATCATAATAGTGTGTACTTGTATTTGTTTGGGAGAGCATGACACTTTTCTTGACCAAAATCCTTAATAAAAAGATGTTTACTAATTTCTCAAAAATTTATCCTTTAATAATTCATGCATCTATAGCTACACATAGATCAAACATAATTGAAATAATCATTCACTCTATTATTATGCCTTGAAACATGACGCGTGACTTCCTAAAATTTGTTAAATCTAGAACCTTTGATATTATAATGATAAAAGACAATATTGTTGAGGTCATGATGTATGACAAAGTTAATACTCTAAGCTTAGTCAGTTAATTTGATAATTTAGTTTAATAAGCTTAGTTTTTTCTTTTGCTATGTATTCTCATTAAGTAAAATGAATTGTATTAATTTTTCTCCACCCACATGAGCCCATACAAGTGTTTAGCTATCATTAACCCATTAATCACATACTCTATGCTTGAACATACATCATTAGAAATACTAAAGATTTCAAAACCAAGCATCAAAGAAATAATTTCTATTGAATGTAAGACATATCAATCTAATTTATTTTGATATTCGGAGACTTCATAAAATAACTACACATTATGATATGTAATATTTTATTATATTTATTAATAATTATATAAGAAAAACATTATTATCTATTTTTAAACAATTATATTAAATTATTAATATTTATAAATTTCTATGAAAAAATAAAAAAAAATTTATTTGTGTCAATATAATATCAAAAAGTGATAATGATTTTGAATAAATTTCTAATTAAGTTTCTTTTTTTTTTTTTTTGAAAAACATAAAATAACTTACCAAATATCTTGTGATATCACTAATGCACAAAATAAAATAATTAAAAGAAAAAATTAATATTTTATTGATATTATTAAGACACTTCTACTACATAAAAGTATTCCAAGATATTTCTGTAAAGAAACAGCATCAACTACACACTTCTTGAACAACCAAATATCATACTATGACTTATCTAACATATCAGAAAGATATTAGGAAAGATTTGTTCAATCTAACTTATTATGACATTTGAATATCTCATAAGACAACTATATATGATGAAGTGTAATATTTTATTATTTTTTTACCAAGTAAGCAAAAAAATGCATTTCTATTAGTTTTTATATAAATATATTGAATTGTCTATATTTATCAATTTTTATAAAAATACAATTTAATTGCATCATTAAGCTATCGAGAAATAAAAATGCTTCTTAACACATTTCCCATCAATTTTTAAAATTTTTTTAAGCATAAAATAATTCACCAAACATCTTATTACACTATTCATGCAAAGAATAAAATAACTAAAATAAAAAATTAATATTTAGTTGATATTGCTAAATATTTATATCACATAGAAATATTCTTAGATAATTTTGTTGAAAAATAATAAAGACTACAAACTTCTTGAACAATTAGATGTCATCTTCTACCCTTTCAGAATATATTAAATATCAATTTTTTTATCCAAGAAAAGTTTTTTCACTTCCCACTCAAGTTTTTGAATATGCTTTTTTTTTACAAAATTTCTGTTCACATGCCAAGAGAATCATTTCAGGTACAGATATTATATTCTTTGCAGGAAAGTCATTTTTAAAGACTTGATCAAAAAATATATACCAACAAACACCATAATTATAATTGATGTGGTCGTTTCCTTACCTAGTTATTATTACCTGCAGAGTGATGGAATTCTACTCCAGCATCTGATGCTACTAGCATTGCTGGTTTTCAGATCAGAAGTAGCAGACCATCTCCTATAAATGGGTGCCAAGAAGAGGAGTCCAAACTCCAGTGTGAGTATCCCACGCAACAGGAGAAATGAGTATCCCCAAAAAAAGAAAAAAAAAAATTGAGATATTTAATGATCCCCACTTAAAGGCATATATGCTAGCCAGATACCTCTACAATCTCAATAAAATTAGTCACATACCACATCAACTAATTTGACTAAGATAAGTGACTTGAATCGTCTAATTTTTCGCAGGCGTCTCTAGATATCATGATAAGGCCAGCGACGTAAGCCGGCTACCTGTTACGTTTTCATGCAACGGGCTTCCAAAAGGGATGGTCCAGCATGACATTGAACTATGGGGACCAGCCATGTCGTGCCGTGTTCGGAAGACACGGTGGCACGTGCCACCGTGCTGGAACAGCCCATTTGACACTTCTACTCTAAATATAAATAAAACATAGAGCCAAACTGATTTCTCTGCTTCAAAAATCTCAAACTCATCAACCACACCATCAATATCATAGAAATGAGACTGGCGAGAATAATAAACAATAACTACAACAACATGAACCAAATAATTCATGTAGTAATGAATAAACATATGAGCGATATTTGTTTCAATAAATTTCAAATCAAAGGAACAAATTCACAATTTTTATCTAAATTGAAATTACTTTTTTTTTCCAGCCGTGAGATTTTTTTTTTTGGAAGCGCCAAATCATTCATGAAGTTAGACGACATAATCGATGAGTTCGTAAAATCAAAGAGTCAAAAGTTCATGATTTGTCAACACTAAAAGAATTTTACTAGAGGTGTCATTTAAAAAAAAAAAACAGTAGGCACTCACCAGTTCCAAAACTTTCTTCTCCACAAATAGAACATAATCCAGCATCCATCAAATTGCCAAAAAATTTCCAGCCGGTGGGAACCTTTTGTTGCACAATAACAAAAATAATATTCATCAAATAAAAGCATAATAGATCAATTACAAAAACAAAAAAAAAAACAAAAAATAGCACCACAGACCTCAAAAAAATTCAAATTCATATGCTCAGCCACTACATCAAGGGCACCAGAAGTAGGCATGCTCCTGTGCCAAAAAATAATACAGATCAGGGGAGAAATTTGAAGATAGGTTACAGGTGTAAATTCACACAGACAGGATGCACAAAATTTTTCAAGATTAGAAATATAATTTTTTCTAGGAAAATTGCCACAAATTAAATAAAAAATATAATTTTCATAATTACAGATCAGAGACAGTTGGATGTCATCGAGAGATCTAACAAGTGCAAGCATTCATTTTGCTTGAGGAAATATCCAATCTATAAGAGCTCGACATTATGCATGATATTTCAAATTTTAGGAAATCAGATATGCTTTACATAACCAAAGATTTTTGGAATAACATTTATATGAATTTCTTTAAGAAAATTTAACCAATAACAAAACTAACTGTGCGACTATAGACTAATAAAATGTGAATAAAAAAGGTGAATGTATTACCCAGTGCACAAGATCTCTACTTTAATATGAAGTTTAGGAGAGAGATTAACACCTTGATAATCTTATTCCAAAAAGTCGAAGATATTATGTCTGACGAGTCTCAACCCGAGGCATACCGCTTATGGATGAAGACACTTGTCATTGTACAAATACACGACCTCTAATATATGCAATTAATACAAAAGCATCTCAAATGATCAGTTATCATAATATTATTTTCGCCCAAACGTATTTAATTTCAAAATACTCATCAGATCCAATATATTTTTATAATCGCACCCAATAAAATTTAAATAATATAATAAAAGAAAGCAATTTAATTTATGTTTGTATTAATGATATATATATATATATAAGTTGAATTATTTGTATATTCTACAATACTTCCCTATGCCATTTATATTATACATGTATAAATAACAAAAAATAATCGCAATGCCCTCTCTAAATATAATGTACAAAAATCATCTATATAAAATTTAAAAGAAAATAAAACAAATTATCTCTTTTAAGCATGTTATTGTCAACCTATAGTAATTATCAAATTAACAAATTCTACTTTTACGAGTAATTATCTCAGATTTGCATGTCAGACCCATTAGGCGTGGTCTAGAGGCATGTGACCCACCATCTCAGACTGGACACATGCAATGTCGACAAAAAAAAAAAAAAACAATTTTTTAAAGATCTTATGATTTATAACCATCAGATTTGTTTCTAATAACTACAAGTAAAAATCTAATGATTATCGAATCTATGTCATTTTAAAGTTAAAAAAAAATAAAATAATTTTAAAAATATATATTATTTAAATATAAAAAAAAATTTATGCATATAGAATAGAAATTTCTAGAATTTTATTTTCGCCTCACCTCTCATATTATCTATTTCTTCCTCTCTTCTCTGTTCTCATAACTCTTAGACCTATTATGATTTCTAAGGTTGTGAAAAGTGATAAAAAATGATAATATAATAAAAATTCAAATACACCTAAGTAACACAAGCTTTTACTCAAATAAATTAACGTGACATGAATAAAGTCATGATACATGATTTTTTTTATTTTTAAAATTTTATTATTACATAAGTCATTATATAACATTCTATATATAAATTAAATAAATAATAAATTTAATGATAATAAATTTAACATAAATTTAGACAAAACTGATAATCTGACCAAAAGATCTAATGCCGAAACTAGATTATTTCAAATAATAATAATGATATGCATTTTCATCCACACTACCGTATTAGAGAATCCAATTAATAATTCTGGACTACCATACTATAAATACCAATTAATGATAGTGAATTGTGGTATTTTGAATTATTTTGTTTATATAATATGATTTTTTTTTGTTTTTTAATTTTTGTTAAGTATGTTTCATGTTATGTTATTTATCATATTGATATTAACTCACAGATTACTATTTTTACTTGGATAATATTTATTTTAATTTTGCATAAATATAAAATTAAAATTTTATAATATTTTAACTGTTCACATAAATATAAAATTAAAATTTCATAATATTTTAAATGTGCACATAAATATAAAATTAAAATTTCATTATATTTTCATTTAGGTCAAAACTAGCACGATTCAGCATGGCCCCACACGACCCAACATGAATCTACTCGAATCAAGCCAAATGTACAATGTCAAGCTTAATAAATTAGATGGCATATCATGTCAGCACGACATGATATCCATACCATGTTGTGCCAAGAACAGCATGGTAGCATGACAGGCCACAAAAAAATGAGTTATACTAACAAGACTTAGCCCGTTGGATACTTCTATATAGAACACATGCTTGATTTCTTTCATAATATTAATTGAAAGTCCGAAATATTTAAACTAATATGACCAATGATTCATCTAGAAAAAATAATGGTCGTATCCATTTAGTATTTATCTTCAAATTTAATCAAGTCTCACAACTCTCATCTCTCTCTTCTATGGAGACTCACACCTCTTGTCAAATAAGATGTTCATGCTAGCTCCTATCCTAGACACATTGTTCTACGAGAGGTATCATTACTCTCCTCAAAACTAGGCATATAGTCATATCAAATATAAATATAGAAGCAAGATCAATCCTTACCCCATTAATATTAACAATTAAACAAAGATATAAATCTACTACTATAGTGTATGAGGATACATTCTTTTGAATTAAGTCTATAAAAATAGATGTGTCCTCAAATAATATGACATCATTACTAGTAGTAACTCTCCTAATTATGATGACTAATACTATACCCCTTATGAATATTAGAATTCTAGAGTACTCAAAAAAAACACACTTGATAACATCGAGCAATCATTTTCTTGCTACCCTAAAATAAATTTTAAACAAAATATGTACACATAAAAATCTTAAATTAAAAAACAAAAAGCTTCAAAATATATTGGCAATAATGAGATATAGCTTGAAAAAAAAAAGAAATCTAGTTGATAAAAAAATTAACACTTAATACTATCTCTCCCCAAAAACTTTTAGATAAAGTATACTAATTATCTCAATTACATATTTATTTTTTTCTTTTATTTATTTCATTCGATATAAAAATATTAGCACATAATGTCTGATAAACTCTCATACTCAAAAAATTATAATAAGGAACATATTTTAATATATTATCACTTTTCAATATCTTTTTAACACATCTAAATTAAATTTTTAATTTTTTATAAAATTTCACAAAAAAATAAAAAAAAAATAAAATATTTACTTAAATAACAATAAGTATATAAATAAAATATAGTTATCAATAAAAATAATAAAAATCTCAAATTATCGTATATGATCATCCTACAATATCCCTATATATCTGAGAGGAAAAAATAGTTGATTAATGGTAAATAGGCATTTAGAACGGCTCCTATATTACAATAAGAAAAAGTAGTGATACCCAAACAACACAATAAAGAGTACTTTTCTATAACATAAGTAGTGGTCGAGTGATTTGTTGTATAACCCCTAAACCTCAGTTCATCATAGCTTAGGATGCAATGTTCAATACCTTTCCTATGTACATTCTAACCTTCAATTGAAAGAATTGGTCACTATTATCTTCCTAGCTCCTGATGTACCTCTGACAAGTCTCCTAGCTCTCTCATCATTATCATATGATGAAGATGACATTGTATTATGACTAATCATTTCAATTCTACTCGATCTAAAATGTAATTACCTGAATCACTCTTTGATGAGTATTTGGGAGAGATGAAAATGTCTTCTCCCCAAGAATCTGTCAACAAACCAATATACTGTTCTACTAATAAATGCGTGTAAAGAATATTATACATATACTTGCCAAGTGTCCTAAATATCGTGTGGTCTGTCAATACTGGTACCATGCTAATAATCCCTCACATTTGTCTAAATCATATAGTAAATAACTTTATTCTAAACAATCAATATGCACATCCACAATTATGTAATGATATTATGTAAATGAGATATCCCTACTAATAGTATGATAATCCAATTATCAAAAAGGATTAATATTTTATCTTGGGGTCACGAGATTGATCTTCAGAGATAACATATATACTTCCTAAGATATTTATTAGTTGAATCTATCATATTGTTGAGATTGAGATTGAGTATTTACCGGTTCTAATCATGGAGCCCCAAGACTCATATATGAATCAATAAACAGTATAGATTGAACTTTGAAAGAAAAGAATGCGGATAAAAAAAATATAAAAGAAATATTCCTAAAGAATATATTCAAATGATCATGTCTTGAACTCTCTTGCAAAAATCACAAGAATCAACTATATTTGATATTCTGAAATTAATTAATTATCAGAGATGCACTAATAGTTGTGTATTAGTATGCATCCACTTAGTAGTGTCAATCTCGATTTGAGGTGGCATTTCAATACGTGATTCACATACCTTAAATCACAAACTAAATTTTCACCTAAGTAGCTCAAAGAAAAAAAACAGCCTCTCCCAATTTTCACCGAGGTATCCCCAATAGTTCCCAGTGATTTCACATATCTTTCTATCTGACCACAATTTGAACTTATAAACAAAAAAGAATCAATTGAAATATAAAATCGACCAAAATGTTTTTATATAAAAAAAATATATGCTACCTATGAGTGCTAATGATGCAAGTCAAGTTCGAGTTTAACCGAGCTTTAGTCAAGTCATTAACATTTCGAGTCGAGCTTACTCGAGTTGAGTGTTGACCGAGTTTTGAACGAGTCAAATCCGAATAGCTCACAAATTATCTCATTCTACCAACATCTCATTTTAAAAATAATTATGATATATATATATATATATATATATATATAATAATTTATTCTATTACATCTTTTTTTAAAAGAAAATTAATTATTTTTAAAATAAATATATTTATAACTAAATAAATAATAAGAATATATGATTGTTTAAAATAAAAAAATAAATATATACTATTTATGTCATCTCCTAAAATAGAGATATAAAATTAAGAAAAAAACTTTTAAAATTTTATATACAAAAATATTCGTATTTCTCGCGAGCTTTTTGAGTCGAGTTCCGAGTTGCTTGACTCGACTCGTTAACATTTTGAGCTTGAGCTTGAGCTCAAGTCAAGCTCACTCAAGTCAAGTTTTGACAGAGTTGATTCCGATTAGCTTGTAAGTTGTCTCGTCTGAATAACACCCCCTAATACAACCCTATAACAATTATGAGATGCCATATGAGAGTTTAAATGCCTCTCTTTGATAATATAACATTGATGATGTTCTTGCATCATCAGCCATCGCTTTGGCTGTCATTATTTCCACCAATATCAACAATGTCAAACGACATAGTTTTCACCACCTTGAAAAACCTCTCTTTTATCCAACGATATGTTGTTGGTTGTCAAACAACCTCAAAATCCAAAAATATACCCAAATTACACATTGTACATGAGTATTTTAGAATTACAATGTGCCGGCTCTACCACAATAATCTAATCTTTTGGAGATTACTATCATTGGTGATTCTAGTGAATGCAACATCACCTGCGCAATACATAGGAACAAAAAAAACCACTTTAGTGCCAAATTCTTAACGACATAGTATTTATGTGGCAACAAAGGAAAAATAAGAAATAAAAGATAGAGAAAAAACAAATAAAAACAAAAAAATAAAAATAAAAAGTTATTTTTGAATACAAAATAAAACCATATAAATATATATAGTTTGGGCCAACACATAAGCCGGGTGCTCCAAACAATAAAAAAATAAATAAAATAACAAAAAAATAAACTAAAAACTCAATGATGATCTAAGAGAAAATATTTGTAATCTAATTTAATATGTGAATATTATAATAATAAAGTAATTCAATATATTTTTTTGAAAGTGATAATCTATCACATTATATTTCACTCTCTAATGAAAAAAATCAGGTTGAAAACAATGTATCCCATATAAAGATATATAGTTTGGGGCTACACACAGCTAGGGCTTTCCCAATCAATAAAAAAATAAATAAAATAACAAACAAATAACTAAAAATTCAACAAAGATCCGAGAAAAAATATTTGTAATTTAATATCTTGTAAATATTATGATAATAGAGTAATCCATAATATTTTCCTTACAAAGTGGTAATCTATCACATTTATTTCACTCTCTTATGAAAAAATTAGATTGAAAACAATGTATTTAGAACTATCAAACAAACAATGTCGTACCAGTATGACCCACCTTCTTGTGGCCTAGTCGGAATGTCATGCCAAGAATGACACAACATCCATATGACCAGACCTAGCATAGCCCATTTGGCCAGCAACCAAGCAAATCCATGCCATGTTGTTTTAGGTCATACTGGGTCATACCATTTGGCCAGCAACCTAGCATACTGGGTCATTATAAAATTAAGATTTTCTTAGTATGAAATCTCAAAAAATTAAATCTAATCTAAATCGATTAATTAAGATTTCTAAAAAAAATATTAAAACTTAAATAAGTATGTCCCCCCCAAATGAACAAAAGAACCCTAGCCCAAGAGTTTCTCCTAAACTCTAAATTGAATAAAAAAAATTAAATTTTATCCTGAAATCCTAATTTTGGAGACAACCTGATTTAGCCAAGATGCTACACCCAAATTGGTTTCCCATAACACTAAACTAAGTTTCCCAAAACCCAATTTCCATCACACCACTATCTCACCACCATCACGCCACTAAATGTGTGTTTGCGTGAAAAGGTAGTCTCGCCTAGACGAAGAAAAAACGAAGAAGATCTGAGGAAGACGACTAATCTGGACGAAGACGTGCATGCGGAGAGCTTCTCCCCTCAGGAAAGACGCGAGCCTTTGCCATTTTCCGTGCACCTACATGAAGGAGCCTTGCCTCAGCCCAGGAGGGGCACCATGGCTACGCTTCGCTTGTGGCTGAGCCTAGGCACGTCTTTCACAATTACGCACAAAATAGACAGATTCATATAATTTCAACTTAAAATATTCAAATTATCATTATTATCAAATGAAAAGAGTACGTGGTAATTAACATCTAAATATCAAAATAGCTCACTCATATTCAATAGATCACTCATCACTTGCCTCTAGCTGACAGAATACAAAAATAATCTCCTCCTAATAAGATATTAATGTCTATACTCGAAGTCTCATTATAACTATTATACCCGACATTATAATATGTAAGTATCTTAATTTATTAGCTTATAATCTTCAAGTTCATTTATTAGTTCATGCAAGTAAATAAGTAATTTAATATATTTTATACCTCTTCCATATTGATCATAAGATCTATACAAGCAGTCAAACAATACAAAATTAGAATAGAAGACTAATATTTTAAATATTTAATTTTTTTCCTAATAATTATGGCACTAAATGAAGTTTATCTTCTATATTTTTTAAAAATATTACTAATATTGCATATACATCTAAGAATAATATTAATAGGTGAAGTGTGCACATACTAATACATGTTTATCATGTCATTAAAAACTTCTAAATTTTAATTTAAAAAAAATAATATATCATAGTTTGAATCATTAATAATAAGTTTATCAATATTATTATTAACATAGTTAAATAACACGTGTTAGTAACCAATACATGATTCTAATATAAGATAAATATAATTCAAATAGTATCTCACTTCTATTTAAAATTTTTTGTTTAAGACGTGCTAACAAATAGAGAATGTTAAATGTTTAGTCTAATAAATGTTCTAAGATATTTAATATTTCATTCTCGCTTGTACCACAAAATTAATTTCATGACATATATATTTAATATAAAAAATTTCACCAGATATCTTATCTTTAATGGCTGGTGAGTATGAATATTATATTAAATATTAGAAGTATTATTAAATATTTTATTATATATTTTATTTTAAAAATCATATTCCTTAAAAATCTTCGTATAATATATGACAGGTTGATCATTAATATGATGGATCTTGAAAAATTCTAAATTTTTTTTATTTTGTTTCTATTTTGAATCTACATAATAGACGATGAGGCATGCAAATAAATACATCATCGAAATAGGTCCAGATATCTTACATTATGAACATTACTCCATTATATTTTATAAATTCATTAATTATTAAATTATTTTTTTAACATATAATATTTTATTATGTCATTCCTACTTATTGACTTATATATCTTAAGATAAATAGGTTGAAAGTAAATCTGGAAAATACTAATTACTATATGATCTAAAAATCTAATCAAAATACTAATATTATAATTAATTTAGTTATGTCTTTCCTTCCAAAATTATTATGATATATGCCCATAATCAACTTAAAGTGATTCCATAAAAAACACAACTTTGGTCTCGAACCTTTCAGTCATGTTATTATTATCTATATTTATGTCAAATTCGTTATTATTAAACATACTATTTATTTTTTTTTTAATTTTAAAAAAATATTATTTACCACAACCACAAATTTATTTGAGTATCAGCCCACACCCTACAATTGCTTTCTACTTTTCACCACCTCTCCTTTTTTTTCTAAACTTGCTAGGTCATACTAGTCAACAACACAAATAATTAATAACAATGAAAAAAATAAAATTCTAAATGAACACTAAACTTGGAAGATGAGGAGAGAGAGACAAAAAGAAATAAAAGAACATAAAATTCAAAAAATTATAATTCGCTATTAATAAAATTTTCACATTAAATAATATTTTTTTTTATTTTTTTTATTTTTAAAAATTTAAAATGGGAAAAAATCCAATAGTCATTGGATTTCTACATGCCACCATTGGAAGCAACTTTGATGGTTATAGAATTTTGGAGTAATATTTTTTTTATTTTTAGACAACAGGGGAAAATGACATGTCGTGTCTGACACTTTCCATGTTGGAGGTCATTATGTGAAAATGTAACAAGTAGGAAGCCAAAAAAAGACTTGCATTAAAAAAACTAGGTCATGCCACATTAGGACATGAACAATGTCCCACGACCCATGCCCAGTCACAAGTCATGTGCCTCTAGATCATGTCAACAAGCTAGGCATGTGAATCATGCCTAGCCCAGCACAAGGCACGACTAACCTCGACCCAACACAATTCGAACCGTGCCTCATGCTAACACAACCTTGATCTAAGAATGATTCTAGACCGTATAATGCTAGGCTATGGACGACTAATTCAGGTTGTGCCACTTGTCATGCCCAAGCCGCCCAACCCACCTGATACCTTTAAATGCATCTCACAAAAAAATAATTGCACCAAAAACTAACCATTTGATACCACTTGATCATGTCACATGTGGTGGCGATCATGAAATACTATATCTAAATATAATTATTAATCTCTTATTCACTTTATAAAAAATAACTCTCAAAAAAAGCAAAAAGTCATGGTTAATTTTTTTTGTATATAAAATCAAAGGATCATAAAAAGCTTGATATAGTCATGGTATGATAATTCTTACATATATCTAATCAAAGTAATATCTCAAGGAATAATATATTCTTCAACTAATGAAGAATGCATAAAACAATATCATAAATTAGTTATAAAAATCTAAAAAATAATTAAATATAATTATTGAATATATAATATTTAGTATCATAAATATACAATAATTAAACTTTCCTATATGTTTTTTGTTAAAAACTAACACATCTCACAAAAAAAAATTCCAAATATTTATATATTTATACATGGCTTTGATTCTTCTCTCTATAAGCCAACTTTTAGGAACGAGCTCACCACAACCTCAATTCTTAATATGATATCATAGACTTTATGAGCCACTCAAAATTATCTTATCTAATTAATTTTACATTTTAGTTGTCCAACATTGAGCATTAAGAAGTTTTCTAAAAATTGATTGACATCAAAAAAAATTTCAAGTATTTATAATATTTATATATAATTTAGACTCTCTCCCTTTAAACAAGATTTTGGAAAACAATTCATATCAAGCCCGATTCTTAATATTTTAAAATTTGATAAAATTAATATGAATATTTGTGAATGAATAAAAACATATAACATGTGCAATACAAACTTTTATTAGAATAAAATTATGTCTTAGAGAACAAATAAACTTAATACTATAAAAGATTTTATCCAATTTAGATCAGTATTATAAAATTCAATTAAAAAAAATACTAGAGCCAAAAAAATTTGATAAAATTTATGATTGAATAAAAACATATAACATTAGTCAATCCTCTAATCAAAACTACAAAAAAAAAAAGAATAAACAAAAAAATGTTTGTCAAACCTAAAGGAAATACAAACAATAGAAAACTATCAAAATAAACTATGTGAGATCGCTTCTAACTTAGTATTAATAATAATTGTACCAACATATATTAGTACATCTCATCAAAACTACAACAAAATAAATAATCAAAAATATATTTGTCACACCTAAAGTATATACAAAAAAAATATATCATAATAATCTATAAAAGACGGCTTCAATCAATATTAGAAATTTAATATTTATCAAAAAAATATATATTAGTCACATCTAATTAATAAATAAACTACATACATAAGTGAGATGGTAAAGCATAATCCTAAAAAATGATAATATTAATGATGGGAGAAAACTTTTCTATTGTAAAATAATATCATTAAAAATTTTCCCAAAATAACATGAAATAAATGATAAAATCTACTTCTCTCTTAGATATATAATCCAATGACTATCAATTCAAAAAATGAATATAATTATTTGATTAATAAAATAATTTATTAATAAACAAATTAAGTCATCTCGTTTTATGTACTAAACATATTCTAATTATCTCAAACAAATAATTATTTTTTTAAGTCATCTAATTTTAGAAAGAGATACTAGTATAGAAAATCAATGAATAATATACACAAAAAAAAAATCTAGTAATATCACTCATCAAAATGTTAACATCATAACTACATTATATTTTTATACAAATCAATATATATACATACATACATACATACATATATATATATATATATATATATATCAATAATAATCATTAATAAAAAAAATATTAAAATTAACATGCATTATTGTTCTATTGAATTATCATGAACTTGTATGAAGTAGATAGAAAGAATACTAGTTGATGATAATAACTCAAGGTATTGAAAACTTTGGTTTATTTTTCCAACATAAAATATCTTGGAATAAAAAAATCATGTTCATACTTGATTTCAAATCTCAAAGTAGATAAAAAAACTAAATTATGCATGGTCAAATAAAAAAAAAATAATTATGAATGAAAATAATAGTAAACATGAAAATATCAATACATGAATTGTATTGTTATATACAAAGCATCAATAAAAATCAGTTAATATTTTTCAAAAAATATTACTTAGTTACAACAGATTCAACACAATACAATATTCAATTTGAGACAAAATTTCAATAAGGAACATAAACAGGAATGCAATATTTATTAAGTTTTTGGTACTACTCACAACCTCTTCCAAAGTAAGATACTTATGGTTCTTTCATGCTATCATCTTAAATTCCTAATGCATGTAATATGAAGCACAGTATGACATTTGTAAAGAAGAAAATTGTTCAAAGATTACATATTCACTACTTATAGATGCCAAAAGAAAATGGGAAAACTCACAATAATTTGTTGATGCCATAGTATGAGATTAGTATTAACTTTATTTGACTAATCATAATTCATAGAATTGAGCTTCCATAATTATTCTCTAAAAACTAACCGAAGAAAGGAACCTCAATGTATTTTCTCATTCTTCATTGTATTCTTCTACTAAAACTTTCTGATTGCTCTAAAATTTAGACTAATTTTTCTAGCCACACAATCTTGTTCAATTAGTATTGGCAATTCAGGCTGCCAGGCCTAGATTGACTAGGTCCACACACCCTCATATTTTGTGACATTTTTCCATGCAGCACACTACTAGGGCTTACCCAAATAGTCCACATTAACCCAGAAAGGTTGGTAAATTTATGCTTGATCAATTTTACCATATGATGGCCATTCCCACTCAACATCAGGCCAAGTTGTAACAAAAAACTAAAAGGTTTACTTCTCAAAAGATAATTTTGATGGAAGGGAGCCATAATACAGGTAAATGCAGTCAGATAAAAGGAGACAAAACCTGGCAACACCCTTCAACCCAGCAGAGAAATAAGGAATAGCATCCACAGCATTTGCTGCAATGATTGCAACAGAATCTGATGAAGTAACAAAGAACCTGACAATATAATTCAAGAGGTAAACACATGTTTGACAAAACCAAAAAGAAAGCAAGCAGCTGGTTACCTTTTACCAAGGATCATGTTTCGATCAGCATCACCATCAGCAGCAGCACCAAATTCTGGTGGTTCATCAGAAAAGTTTGAATCATTCAGACCCATACGAGCAACCAGCTCTTTTGCATAGGTGAGATTTGGATCCGGGTGGCCTCCTCCAAAATCCTCCTGCATGAGTTAACCAACCACAAACATGAGATGAAAGCAGAACGACATAAGATTATTTATCACAGCTGTGAAGACAAACACCTTTGGAATGCAGTTCAATAATGAACTCTCTGGTGCACCAAGTTCCTCCACAAAGATTTTCTTTGCATAAACCCCAGCAACTCCATGTAATGCATCAAAACTTCAATATAATATCAAGGTGAAATCATGAAAGAGTGTCGCAAACTTACTGAAAATAAATGCATGATGAACACAGAAGATCAACATACCAAAACTTGAATCTAGGAGAAGAAAGCAGCTTCTTGATACACTCAAAGTCAAAAATGAACCTAACAATTGCCAACAATGATTCAGCATCACAACAAAAAAATGTTCATGGTAGTCTGCATCTAGATACAGCAGGAATTCTAATCATGCCTAACAGTATTTAATGAAAGACATAAATAATCACATAAAATGATATCCTAATGAAGATAATACTCTGGGTACAATGCTCTCACTTAGTATAAATTGTGAAATATTAATATCTCAACAATCTTGTCTTCAAAAATTAAAAATAATACATTCAATAAGTCTAATCATACCTAAGAATATATAATGAAAGACATAAAAAATCACCTAAAATAATATCCTAATGGAGATCATATCCAGGATACAAGTTTCCCACTTAATTTGAAATTTGTGAGATAATATCTATACAATCTTACCTTCAAAATTTTGAAAGATTACGTCTGATAAATCTAACAATGCCTAAAAGTTTTTAATGAAAGACTTTAAAAAATCATCTAAAAAGATATCCTAATATAGATCAGACTCAAAGTACGAGGCTCCCATTTAATATGAAATATATGAGATATTAATATATCTACAACTTTGCTAGTAAAAATTCAAAAGATTATATCCGATGAATTTAATAATGCCTAAGAGTATTTAATAAATACATAGAAAATCATTTAAAAAATATATCATAATAGAGATCATACTCAAGGTACAAAGCTCTCACTTAATATGAAAACTATGAGATGTTAATATCTATATAATTTTACCTTCAAAAATTTTAAAAACTACGTCCAATAAGTCTTGAACCCATGATCTATTATCATTGGATAAAAATATTTATCATCACACAAAGATATATTACTTCAAATACACATAGGGGTGTCAAACAAGCTGGGCAACCAAGCCCAGCCCAAAGCATGGCCTGACTCTGTCGTGCCTGGCCCAACACGGCATGATGCAGACTCATGCCTGTGCGCGTGCTTGACCAGCTGATAGCACGGCTCATGTCATGCCGGGGTGAGGATCTTCGGCCCGCATGCCTTGCCAGGCACGACCCGAGTGCATGGCACATGGGCACGACATGGGTGATGCACCTAACGGCCAACGCTAGACGAAGAATGACACGGCGTCACCTGACGGGAGATAGCTCGACAAGACCCTAATTTTTAAATTTGACCTCAACCTAAATTTATCTCGACCTGACTCAATCCAGACCGAACAAGCACAAATCCAGCTGATTTTGGGACACAAGCCATGTTAGGCACGTCACGGTATTATAGCATGTCGTGCCTGACACGGCATGTGACCTCGGGCGAGCCTGAAAAAAAAAAATAGGGCAAGTTAGCCCAACCTGGCTCATTTGACATCTCTATACATATATGCAACATAATAACTTCTTAGGTGATTAACAATCAAGTATTATTTTTATTCAAATACTCTCAACTTTAAAATTTTATTAAGATATTCAAATCATACCATTATTAATTAAAAAAAAAGAAATAAAAACTTTAAATGAATATTAATTATTTAAATCATTAAATGAAAGTATTAAATGAAGTATTTGATGAAAGTGAACACCAGTTATTGTCTAAACTTTCCAGATTCAAAAATGCACATACATTTCATATAACCTATTTTTACAGACACACACATACACACAGATGTATGTCTATGTGAATATGTGTATACACACCCACCCTCACATTGCACCGACTCAATTTTATTTATTTCTCAATATTTTTTCAAAATTGGAAACAAAAATAAATAAATATTAACTTTTTGACTACAAGAATCAAGAAACAAACAATAATCTATAGCACACCTAAACCAATAAATAGTGTTAAAGCATAGCCCGCATCAGAAAATTAACAAGACAAAAAAAATTATAAATAATTAAGGATTGCATATTACATTTATGAAACAAGCAATCCTGTTGACAATAAGAATGGTAAACAATATTTCAAGGATTACTTATTACATGCATGACTACATTGTTTACACTTGTGTGTCTAAAGTTTCAAATCATGTAACTGCTTAAAATTAAAACAGTGATTACATGCAAAATTTTATCCAAAAAGTGTTTTTTATTCAATCATAATACGAGTCTTTTGCTAGTGATAATTTAGTATTTTCGGAAAAAAGTGTTAAGAAAATTTCAACACTTTTAAAAAAAATAAAAACATTTACAGTGTTATAAAATAATAAATACAAGCTGATTTTCATAATAAATAATGTTATAAAACAATAAATACTACCATTTTTAACATAATAACTGTTAAACAAAACCTACGTCTATAAAAATTAATACATTACAATCTTCAAGAAAAACAAAAAAAAATAGAAAATATATTTTTCCTTTAATGTCGTATTTTTTCAGGAGTGAAACTAAAAGGCAATGAGATAGAGCCACATATACGATTTGCACCTCATATACTGCCTTAATGTGGTAAGTGGTCACTCTCATAACTACCAGCATCTAGCAATGCTAGATAACTGAAAAAAATTAAATCTTTTGTTTTGCAGGTTACCACTTCAAATTACAAAGAAATGCATTACGTTCTTTAACTTAACAATAAAGCAAGGAAAAACTTACTTCATCAATTTCACATAGTCACTAGTTGAGTCCATAACTTCCACATCAAATGCCCCCTCAGGACCACAAAAGTTAGTCACACCCGTGGCTGCAATATCCACCTGAATGCACTAACAAACATAAGGAATGCAAATCAAAGAAATAAACAAAGTTTCTTTTAGAACTATTAAGGTTTTGGCATAATATTGAAATATTATTGATATGATTTAATAAAAAATGAATCTTTAAGAGTTGCATTAGTATTTCAAGTGATTGTATCATCATCAACAATATTTTATCTCAACTGCTTGGGTCAACACTCAGGGTAATTGCATCTTCTATTTATTTTCTTATCAAATATATCTATTATGAATAAATTTAAATACTATTTTATATTTAATATTTCCATATTGATTCAATATAACATTGAACACAAAGCATTAACTCAATGTCACAATCAATGTCAATATCCAACTAATCAGAATTTATTTTTATATTACCAGTTTTTTTTCTTGTACGGCAAGGTCAAAATGAGAAAATTACAAAATCATGTTTAGTATTTGTTAATATATATATATATATATACACATATAATACTTCTTTGATATCTTGCTAAAGTTAGAAAGATTAGAAGTATTCTCTAGCATTAAAACAAAATAATTTACAATATAGAAATTCAAAAAAAAAAAAATCTGATATTTTCACACATGATTATTTACTCAGAAACCAATGTAATATAACATAAAATCAATATCTTTTTACAAAATTGTTTACATGTTTATTAAATATCATGATGATCAATGACAATTCTTCAAAAATCATTGGATATCATGTTTAATCATAGTTTTGTAGGTTGCCTTTTAATACAATTCAATTCCAATTTTATTTGTCTTTTCTCTTACAATAAAATTTTCTACTAAGTATTTAAGTATGTTGGACATTTTGCTTGAACATTCTCAATTTGATCATATCACTATTTAAGTTGTCTTTTCACTTGTGAGTATTGTTATCCTGTAATATATGATAATCTGTTAGGAAATCATATCAGCATTTCCTATCATGTTCATTATATCAATATGAGTAAGAATCAACTCGATCTAGTATATTCAAACATGTATACTTAGAAGATGATGTTTACAATGAAAATTGACCCTAATAGAAGTATACTTGTAGCAAAGAATTTAATATAAACTTACTACAAAGATGACTTTGATGTTTGATTTAGTTTTTTTTATTTTATTTTTGTTGTTACTCATCATTAGCAAGCATTTTAGTTGAATGTATAGATAATATTTCTTCACATAAATTATGAGGAGAAGGTTTTATGGATAAGCATATTTGATTTTCGTGCTCAAACAACAAAGAGATCAAGTTGCATTAATAAATTACGAAAAAACATAAATGAGCTAAAATAATCACTCAACTCAAGACTTAGTGTTTATCTAATTGACATGTATGTTTTTGTTTATTCTTTCTTTTGTAAGATGAGTTCAATAACAATTTAGTCAACTTCTTGTATAAGTGAATGAAATTAATGTGTGACAAAGATGAGTTCATTATAATTCAAGCTCTTTGCAAATTTAATTTCTAGCATAAGGTATGAAGATATTTAATATTTTTTTTGGAATCAATTACTTTCACAATGGAATAATTTCATCCCAACAAAAATATATTTTTGTAATTTTAAAATAATACAATCTTTTTGTGTGTTTTTGATAATTCACTAATTGAGAAAAATCTTGACATAAAAATATATACCATCTTTTTAGTTGTCTTTGAGAAATATTTAAAATTATAAAAAAAATTAATTATATCAAAACATTAAACCATATATCTCTTATGCTAATCAATTAATTATTTTTTAGATCTTCTACATCAAATACATGAGAATGTTATTCTTAGAATACTCAAAAATAATGAAGAAAATATTAAAACGTGATATTTGTTTTAAAATAAACATCATTGTCATTTTGTATAATAGTCTAAATTAAGTTTTATCATCAATCATGATAGAAAAATAATTTACTACAATATTTTATATTTTTCTAGAAAATAATCTTACTAAAAAAATTAAAAAACAAATGATTATCATCAAATGTAGTGCAAAATACAAGTATAAAGTCAGATATTATTAATTGTGAGTTGATGTGGATCAAATAATTTCTTGAGAAGTTCAAGTTTCCTATCTCTCCATATTTCCCTTTAACATGATAGTCCAATAACAATATACATAACTTTTAATCATAATTTTCATGAGTGAACAAGATATGAAATATCAACTATATATCTTCATTATGAAATTAACTTTCAAGATGAATATGTTGAAATACCTATATGAATTTAACTTGCAAATATCTTCATTAAGATATTGAGATACCCCAAAATTTCTACTATTACTTTCATGATTAGCAAATATCTTCATTAACTTGATAATGATATTAAGATACCTTATTTTCTTTTTATGTTGTTTACTGTTGCACATTAAAAGTAGCACAATCTATAAAAGTTTTTACAATCATTATTATTATAATTATTATTATATATATGATTTGGTTTTTTTGTCATGATGAATACAAAAAAGATTTTTCATCATAATTTTATCACATATATGTGTTAGAAGTGAAACTTGGATAATAAAATTGCAACACTTTTCTTGAAAAATTAAATAACTTAAATCTCATGGCCTATTTAACAAAGGATACTTATTCAACAATTTTTGTAATACTTATTATCATTTTTTTCAAGCATAAAATCATATTTTAGTACAATGACAAATATTTTTCGTTTAGGAATGATACAGTTTAGATGCAAGACTCATCAAATATAGCCTCACTAATTTTTGGAGGTAATACCATCAATAGATTAACTTTTCCCAGACATCATTTTAAGTGGGAGCCTTGCACATTGGGTACAACATTTTATATTTCTTTTTTAAAAATCAAATGTTAAGAACACTCATTGTAACCAGGATACCATCATTTCCAAATTACAAACCCCAGATAATAGCTAGCAATAAAGAAAATGGTAAGAGAAAAGTACATCAGGGATATCTGCAATCAAGTACTCCTTTATTGATCTAGTATTCTCATAAATCATATCTGTGATCCCTTCGGGAGCAGGTCCTCCATTTCCCATGTTATACTTGACTCCAAAATCCTGAATTAGAAGAGAGAGAGAGAGAGAAATGATAATTTCTTCGCGCAACCTACTAGTAAGAAATAAGATGAGAAAAATAAAGAGACAGTACCTCATCAGGACCACCAGGATTGTGACTGGCAGTCAAAATAAAAGCTCCTGTTGCCTTGGAACCCTAATAATTATTTTGAAAAGCAAAACACCATCATGATTTTCAAACCCAATAGAAAATAATGGCTCTGAGAAAATATTCAAAAATACCAAGGAATAGCTCACATCAAAGCAAACTCTCTCTCGGATTACAGCTGAAACAGCGGGAGTTGAAAGTAAGCCATTTTGACCAGTCCAAACACGACGTACTCCATTTGCAGCAGCCATATTAATAATAATCTTCAACACAACATCAGAAATTTTTAAAAAAACATCCTAGAAAGTACAAGTAATGATGTAAAATGTAATGGAAATGGCATATTCCATTGTGATCCAATAATTCACCTTTGGTGATGAAAATTAATGAGATATTATTTAATTAACTTTTATATTGCATAAAAAATGCACAGATAGATGTTTGAGAAGATGGTTTTACAGAATAGGTCTAGATAATCTGTGTTGTTCACACCACCAGTGAGATGACACTTTTATATACAGCCACACCATATCAAAGACTACTACAGAGTAGCATTTACCTTAATGGCATCCTTAGAGAAATACCGGCCGTCGCCAGAAACAACAAGTGTAGCCCCTGCTTAAATGATATGAGAAAAACAAGTGAAAATTATTTCTGCACAAAAAACAATCATACTTCAACACACACACACACACATGTGTGTGTGTCTGTGGCCCAGCTCAATGACAGAAATCCAACAGTTACAATGTGCAACGGCATAACCCAAAATACGCCATGAATAAAGAGCATTTCTTTCATTCGCAATCAACCGCATGCTCTGAAGGACATTGCTAACACACTACAAATGATATAGCTTGAAAAAAAGGACTCGCTCTCCATGATAGGCTTAAGCCTGGAAGTCCCATACAGAAAGACAGATCTACTGCAACCTAAGAGAAGATTAATGCAGCAAAAATACCAGCAATAGTTTCAACTACTCCATCCAATAGAATTTTTTCATTGTCTCTTTACTTAAATATTTGATCATGATCCACTAACCTAGGTTCCAAAACATGAAACTCATAGTCCCCTACGTCGAGGTGTCAAGTGGACCTGGCAGCCCGGGCATGGCACGACTAAGCAGTGCCTGGCCTGGCACGTCACGGTCCAGAACTGTGCATGAACTCATGCCGTGCCTGCTCAAGACACGGCTCATGCCATGATGGGTCAGGGGATGATGGGCCTCGTGCATGCCAGGCATGACCCGGCTGCCTGGCCCGAAGGCACAATCCAACAACATGGCTGAGTACTGTGCCCTGAAAATCAGGCTGGGTTTTGGGCGTGGTCCACCCACCCACTTTTATTTTAAAAAATTAATTTTTGATTAAAAAAAACTACTTTCATGTAGGATTGTTCAGACCTGAGTAGAAATGCAACACGTGACACTGCATGTATTGTAAAAAACCATATTTTTTAATAAAAAAAATATGGATAATTAATACAAGTTTTTTAATAAAAAAATCCCATGTGGACCTTAACAATCCCACATGGAATATATAGGACCACGTGGACGGGCAACACGTAGCACCACAAATATTGTAAAAAAATATATTTTCTTTCATTACATCAATTCAAACTCATACATCTAAAAAACTAAAAACTAAAAAAAATTTATAATTTGAACTTACTTTAATATTATATAAAATAAAAATATTATGAGTATTAATGAAAAATCAATATAATACAAGTATTATAAAAAAATATTAACATGTAAAAATACATGTGGAACTAGCCACATAAAAAGACATGCCGGACAATACATCAAAAAATATGATATATTAGATCCTAAGCAAACTCAATTGAGCAGTGAAATTATATATCATAACGAGTTAGGAAGAAAAGACATGATCAAACTAATCACCACGATTGATCTTCTGATTATATTTTCAGAAGATTCAAGGATAATAAGTATCATAAAGACATATTTACATTTTGCATATCGTAAAATTCCTAGATCCACATCTAGGAACGACATATTAAAAAATTATAAATTTGAATAACAAATAATAATTAATAAATTTATGAAATATAGTGGCGTGATGTTCATGACATTCAATATCTGGATTAATCATAATAATGCATCTTATGCATGCATCACTACCTACTTTGTAGATTTTAAATAAATGCTAAATAAAAAAAAATATTATAATTTTTAGAAATTCTTCATTCTAATGATAACTCAGCCATATATGAATATTAATGAAAAATAAAAAAGATTTATACAAACTCATACATCTAAAAAACTAAAAACTAAAAAAAGATTTATAATTTGAACTCACTTTAATATTATACAAAATAAAAATATTATGAGTATTAATGAAAAATCAATATAATACAAGTATTATAAAAAATATTAACATGTAAAAATACATGTGGAACTGAGCACCTAAAAAGACATGTCAAACAGTGCATCAAAAAATATGATGTATTATATCCTAAGCAAACTCAATTGAGCGGTAGAATCTTTGAAATTAAATCAATTTTAGGTTCTATGTTGGCCCACTTTATATACCATAATGAGTTAGGAAGAAAAGACATGACCAAATTAATCACCACGATTGATCTTCCGATTAGATTTTCAGAAGATTCAAGGATAATCAGTATCATAGAGACATTTACAGTTTACATATCGTAGAATTCATAGATCCACATCTAGGAATGACATATTAAAAAATTATAAATTTGAATAACAAATAATAATTAATAAATTTATGAAATATAGTGACGTGATGTCCATAACATTCAATATCTGGATTAATCATAATAATGCATCTTATACATGCATCACCGCCTACTTTGTAGATTCTAAATAAACACTAAATAAAAAAAAATATTATAATTTTTAGAAATTCTTCATTCTAATGATAACCCAGCCATATATGAATGCATGATAAAAATTTTTAGAGAATATAATACTTAAAATAAAATATATAATATCAAATTTGATAATACATCTAATAATAAAATGATTATTAACATGTTTATTATGATCATTAAAAATGAGACATTAAAAAAATTTCATAGTAGATACATGTATCACATTATTGACCTAATAGTACAAGTAATGATTAAAGTTATTTCCCCCAACTTAGAAAAAATATGTAACTCACTAAAATATTTTTATATGTCTAGCAAACAATAAGAGTTTAGTAGTCTCTATTTGTCTATGTGTCTATGTTGAATACAAACACATGATATCAAACTACAATAATAAAAAGTATATTTAACTTATTATTGACAAGAGAGACTAAGATACAAAAATTTCATTAATGAAATTTCTGAATATTTTTTATGATACAACAAATATGTGATTGGCTGTATATACTCTCACTATTTTCATTGCACTCAAATGCATATATAATATTTATAACATATTTAGAAAGTTTAGAGACGACCAGACATTTAGTGACATGACTATTAAGATTAAAATCATATACTTAAAATATTGGTATATCATTCCATCTCTTTATTATCTGGCTATCTGCATGGATACTAAGATTAGGATGAAAAGAGTACAAAACATTTTGATTTATGTATCCTAGTGCATGAACCATTAAAATCAATCTAAAGAGTTTATTCACTAGAAATTGACTAAAGTTATTTACATATTACGATACTAGGTATAATAATATTAGTCATGATCCTAGTACGGATATGTATACTATATTCAAAAATTATGACTTCTTTATTCAATTAGTGAATAAGCGACATGGTGAACCTTTGAATTAAAATGAGTTGTCTCATTACTTAGATATCAATTATTATTCAATTATATCACATAATGATAAAAAGAACTTTGATATTTTATAATAATGAAAATCATATAAGTTCACTTATTTTATGTTATCAAAAAAGACACGGAATCTAATGACTCCTCTGATATCGAGCATAACATCAAAGTCTACTTTTTCTATTACAGTCAATGTGATTTCAGTTATGGGATTGAGACTATGGCTAGATATCATTGAAACATTAATATTTATGAAGAATTAAAAGGATACAAGATTAAACATCCGAAATCGAGATCATGCTGGAACAAAAACGGAGGAGTTGTTGACAGTTAATGACTCGTGAGACTTTGTAAAGATTAAGCTCACAGCTAAATATACCAACAAATGTTTACGCAATGATGATCAATTGGATACTCATACTGATTGGCATTAGGAATGAGACAATGAACATGGATTATTATTTATTATGATTGAGATTTATAATTTTATTTTATGTTGTAATTTGTGATTTTGTGTTAATTTATGAATTCTTGGATTAAATGATGAATGATGGGGGTATAGGTGTCAAATGAGCCGGGGTGAACCAGCCCATCCCAATTTTAGGTGGCCTAATTGGGCCACCGAGCCGTGCCTGGCACGACACAATATGATAACCATGTTGTTCCTAGCCTAGCATGGTTTCTTCTGGACAAGCTCGACACGACCAGATAGGTTAAGAAATCATTCTAGGTCCGGCCCATACGAGATGGCTTTAAATTTTAAAATATATTTTTTTTAATTTTATATTATTTTTATTCATTAGTTAATTATTTTTTTTAAATACTTTTTATACTTTAAAATTTTTTTTTATTAATTATTTTTAGTAATTAGTTAATATTAATTATTTTAATAATTTATAATTTAAATGTATTAATGTATATCAGACAATTAGTGTAAGACTATAAGTGTATGAAATATGAATTAATAAAATATTATAACTTAAATATGAATAAAAATTAAAAACCAATGCAAAATAAAAATTAAAAAAACTAAATATTCAAGTTTCAACTTTCAAGAATCAAATACATCAATCCACAAAGTCACAATCACAAGCTTAAGTCTCAAAGTAATATCGCAACCAAAAATTAAACAAACACAATACAATATAATTATAAATGGATAAATTGCAATCAAATATCAAAATCAAATATAAGTGTCACAATCCGACAATCATAAATCATCAATCATCATGTCATCCTCAATATCAATATCACATGGATCAACTCGGCAATCAACTCCTCCACTTTTGTTGCAGTCCCATCATTATCATTGATGTCAAAACTCGAATTCCCCTAATCCTTCATGCATGCAAAAACCTTGATAATATCTAAATATAATCTCGATCTTTTATCATAAATCATATTCACTACAATAGAAAAAATAGATTCCAATATTATGCTCGACACCAAAAGAGTCAGTAGATCCCATGCAATCTTAGATAGAGCTAGAAAGATAGACTCATATAATTTTCACTACTGTAATATATCAAGATTCTTAATATCTAAATATAATAGTATTGAGTAATAATCAGTATTTATGTACCAAGACAGCTCACTCATATTCAACAGTCCACCCCATCATTTCTCCCTTGCTAACTAAATGAAAAAATCATCTCCGAATATGATATTCATGTTCATACTCGGAGCCTCAATATTACTACTACCATACATAGTATCATAGAATATAAACATCTCAGTCAATTTCTCGTAAAATAACCCTTCAAGTAAATCTTCCAAGTTGATGCATGAGAAAATACATGTCAATTATCTACCTCTGCCACTTTAACCCTAAGATCCATGCAAACCGCTAGATAATAAAGAAAAAATGATGGACCAGTACTTTAAGTACTTGGTTTTCATCTCTACAAACATATCGCTAATTGTTAGGTCATCTCGATACTTCCGAAATATGCTACTAATATTACAAATACATCTGAGTGTAATATAAATCGTGAGAGTATAAACTAACGAACACATGTTCGTTAAATCATAAAAAATTTTCAAAAATTTCATAAAAAAAATTCTTGTAACCTAGACAGTGTCGTCAATAATAAATTCGTTACTCTAACTATTGACGTAATTAAATATCACATATTCATATCTAATATATGACTCTAATATCAAATACGTATAATTCTACCGATGTCTCACATTCAAATGAAATTTATCTTCTTAAGATTCACAGATAAATAGAGACTACCAAATTATTATTATCTACGAGGCATGCAAATATATTTTAGTGAGTTACGTATATTTTTCAAAGAATGGACACACACCGTCATCCCCACTTGTAGAATCAAATTAATCACGTAACACATGCATCTAACATGAAAAATCTTTCCTAATAGTTTATCTCTAATATTTATAACAAACATGTTAATTGATACTTCATTATTAGATACATTATCGAATATGATACTAAAATTTTTTTGAATTTTATATTCTATAAAGATCATCATGCACTCAAAAATGATCAGACCATCACGAGGATGAAAAATCTCAGAGAATAGAACTAGATTCAGCCTCTAAATATTCACCAGTGTGTTAGGTTTGCCTAGGATCTAATACATCATATTTTTTGATGCATAGTTCGGCAAGCCTCTCAAGATGCCCAATCTCACACGAACTCTTACAACTTAAAATTTTTTTTCAATAGTTACAATGTACTGATTCTTCTTCAACATCCCTAAAATTATTTTGTTTTATTATATTAAAGTAAATCCAAACTATTAAAGTCCTAATTTTTTATTTTTTAAATATTTGGGTCAAGTCGACCGTAGAAACTAAAGTTTTGGCAGTCACGAATATTTTTATAAAATTTTCATTTCTAAATTAAAAATAACTTTATTTTTGTTATTTAAATTACTATTTATCATTTTTAAATTTTTTATTCATTTTAGACTAGAGAGTAAAGAGTAGAGAAAAGAAAAAAAGAGACTAGAAGTATAAAACAAGTCGGGCCGGCCTAACCTGACCCAAGGCACAAAATGGTTCGTTCATGCTTGTGCACATGTCGAGCCTGTACACGGCATGGCTCGTGTCATGATGTGCCGAGGCCAACCAGGCCTCGTGCCATGCCAGGCACGGCCAAGCACCAAGGCCCATGGGCACAATTACCCGGCACGAGTCGAGAATCACCCCAAGCCCCCAATAAGTCCAAAAATTCCATCTGGGCATCGGGCCCCAAACCTAATCCACGGGTTTTCGACCTAAGTTAGAGTCCACCCCTGCAATGATAAAATTTAAAAAAAAATTGAATGTAAGCTGTTGAATTTCGCCTCCAACGACTATGGGACATAATCTGATAGCCCAAATAATTCTACACCAAATTAATAATTAAAAATTGATTAATAATCAAAAAAAAATAAAAATAAAAACTTTTTTTAATCTATAAAACTCCCCTCTCTCTAAGATTTGTGTTTTTCAAAACTATAAATCATCTTAATTCTCATTCTCTCTCTCCTAAATTTTTCTCAGGAATCAAGATTTCGGATCATCTTTTTTGGACTCACAACTTGGGCTTGACTTTGGTTGGTGTTTGGACTTTTAAATTGTCGTGCACCTACTTTATGCTGCTTTACAGGTAATTCATATTTTTTTAAATAGTTAATTCTTTATTGTTAACTTAATTTTAAAATTTAATTAGTCTTTCACTTTCTCACTCTCTAATCTATAAAATGACAAATAGTTATTCAAATAATGTAAATAAAATTAATTTAAATTTAAGAAATTTAAATATCGTATGTAAAAGTCCGAGACTGCCAAAACTTTAGTTTCTCCGGTCGTCTTGACCCAAATATTTTAAAAATAAAAACTAGAATAACTTCATGTGTTTAGACTTACTTTAATATAATAAAACAAAAAAATTTAGAGATGTCGATAAAGAATGGACATAGTACAAATATTTTAAAAAAATTCTAAGTTTAAGAAATCATGTGGGACTAGGCACTTTAAGAGGCATGTCGAACTATACACCATAATATAATAAATTAAATCCCAGGCAAACTCAACTCAGCGATAGCTTTTTTGAGGTTGGATCCAATTCAGTCTCAAAGTTTACCCCCTCCATATACCGCAATGAGTTGAAAAGAGAAGGCATGACTAAACTGGTCATCACGATGAGTCTTCCGATTAAATTTTCGAAGGATCCAAGGATTGTCAGTATTATACAGGTATTTTTTCAGCCTGCATATCATATGATTCCTAGATTCATATCTAGGAACGACATACTAAAATATTATAAATTAAAAAAATAAATAATAATTAATAAATTTATGAATTGTAATGAAGTGATATTTGTTAGGTCCGATATTTGAACTAGTCATGATGATACATCTTATGCATATCTCACTACTCATTATGTGAATTCAAAATAAACTCTAAATAAAAAAATTTTAGGATACTCTAAGATTTTTCATCCTCATGAAAACCTGATCATTTTTGAGGATATGATAAAAATTTTTAGAAAAAATAAAATTCATAATAAAATTTTTATTATTATATTTAATAACACATCTAATAATAGATTAGTAATTAACATGTTTATTAAAAATATTATAGACTGACCATTAGAAAAAATTTTCTATGTTAGAAGCATGTATCACATGATTAACCTGATTGTACAGGCAATGATGAATTTGTATTGCCCCACTTTAGAAAACATATGTACCTCACTAAAATACATTCACACTCCTCGCAGAAAACATAAGCTCGGTAATCTCTATATGTCTGCGAATCTTGAGAAAAAATTCCAATCAAATATAAGACACTATCTGAATTATATTTACCTGGTATTAAAGTCAAGTATTGAAAATGAATATGTGATATCTGAATACGTCAATAATAAGAATGACGAACTTATTATTAGAAACACTGACTGAGCTACAAGAATTCTATTTATAAAATTCTTGAAAATTTTTTATGACAATGAACATGTGTTCGTTGGTTTATATTCTCATGACTTGCATTACAATCAAGTGCATATGTAATGTAGTAGCATGTTCAGGAAGTATCAAGCTGACCTAACACTTAGCCATATGATTGTAGAGATAAAAACCAAGTATTTAAAGTACTGATTCAGCATTCCATCTCTTTATTATCTAACTGTCTACATAGACTCTAGGGTTAAGGTGAAAAGAATAGATAATATTTTGATTTATATTTTCGTGCATGAACTTGAAAGATTTACCTGAAAATTTCATTCACGAAAAGTTGACTAAGCTTTTTACATGATAGAATACTAGGTATGATGGTAATAGTAGTAGTGAAGCTCCGAGTATGAACATGAATATCATATTTGGAGACGACGACTTTTCTATTCAATTAGCGAAAGAAAAACGTCAGGGTGGACTGTCGAATAGGAGCGAGCTGTCTCGTAACTTATGTACCGATTACTACTCAATCTTATCACATTCAACTAATAAGAATCTTAATATATTATAGTGATAAAAATCATATAAGTCCACCTTTCCCATACTATCTAAGATGGCATGGGATCTACTGATTCCTCCAATATCGAGCGTAGTATCAGAGTCTACTTTTTCTGTGGTAGTGAATATGATTTCGAATAGGAGATCAAGATTACGTCCAGATATTATTAAAAACTTTAACACGCATTAAGGAATAAGAAGATTCGAACTTAGACATCCAAGATCATGCTGGGGCTACAGCAAAAACAGAAAAATTGATTGCTGATAATAATTTATATGATAGCGATTTTGATATTTAGGATAAAAATAGTATGAGAAAAGAAGATTGATAATGTTGTCACTTGATAGTTGATGATTAATAATATCTAGATTGAGACACTCGTGTTATGCTTATGTCTGATTCTGATTTTTGATTTCGATGTACTCATTTTTATTTATATCACATTTGGTTTGGTTTGGCTTTGTCATTTGTGTTTAGACTTGTCGTGTTTATTTAATTTTTGGTGGTGAATGAAGCTTGAAAATTAAAACTTAAATATTTATTTTATTTAATTTTCATTTTACATTCAATTTAAAATTTTATGTATATTTAAATTTTAATATTTTATTAATGCACATTTAAATTCTAATTATAATTACTAAAAATTAAAAATAATTAACATTTAAAAAAAACTTTTAGAGGATTAAAATTTACAATTTACAATTTAAAAATTTTTAAACATAAACTAACTAATTATTACATATAAAATAAATTAATTTAAAAAGATTATTAAATTTTAAAAACCAGCCCGTACAAGCCCGACCAAGCACAGTATCTTAACAGTGCCAGGCCTATGGGCCATGCCGAGCCTACAGAATGTGCCTAGCCTGGCTTGAAGAAACCATGCTGGGCCGGGCACATCACAGTTATTATACCGTGTCGTGTCTGGCCCAGCACGATAGCCTAGTTAGGCTGCCTAAAATCAGGTCGACCTGGCCCGGCTCATTTAATACCTCTAAAAGATACTAGTTAACTAATTTAAAAAAATATATATGAAATACGTGTAAACTGAAATGCATAAATTTTAACTTTTTTATATCCATACCGCACGCACACCACAAATCCAAAGACCAAAATTGAGTTATAAGTCTCAAAGACCAAAATCCCGAGAGAGAGGGAGAGAGAAGAGCAAGAGTCAATAATAAGAAGATGAAGATTTATGTTTTTTAAAAATATAAATCTTAGAGTGAGAGGGTTGAAATTTTATAGATTATAAAATTAATTTTTTTTTAAATAATTTTTATTGATTTTTTAAAATTTTTAAATCATTTAAAAAATGGATAGAATCCTTAGGGCCGTCAGATTCTGCATCATAGCCATTAGAGGCGAAATCCAATGGCTTAAATTTAAAATTTTTTTTACCATTTGGGTCTGTTCGACCCTCGAACCAACCCAAACAATTTTATTCCAAAAACTTCGGGCTTTCAACTTCTAGAATGGAGGGAGTGAAAGCAAAAAAGTATGCCTCAAACTCGAGTTTAAATAGACTATGGGTTAGGTTCGAGTCCAATGGAACTTTCGAATTCATCAAGCCTCGGGTTGTCGGTTCAGGTCAATGGTGTCATGGTGGGTGGGTTAGAGCATTTCTCAGTTTGTGTCGAGAAACCATGTCCATGGGCTTCAGAATCGAGTCATGCCGGCTCGACACATGGTCAGGTTGGCCTCAACACAACACAGCACAGCTTGTGCCATGAACAGGCCCGACATGGGTACAAGCACAGGTCATTCCCATGATGTGCTAGGCCAAGCCATCAAACGTTGTCATGCCTCAGGCTGGGCCAGCCCAGACCGTTTGACACCTCTAATGATGAATCATAGATTTATTTTTTTTGATATTTTTAATTATCTATTATAATTTATCATTTGTATTAATAATTTTTTTTTGTAATTTATCATTTATGTGAAATAAATAAATAATATAACATCATTATTTCTTATGTCACAATCAAAATTAATTTACATTTTGAATTTGGAGGATAAAATTTGAAAAAAAAATTAAAATAATTAATTCACAATTTCACAACCACAAATAGAAACCAATGGGAGGATACACCTAGGTAGTTGTATACTTGTATAGTTGTATTGTACCAACCAGACTTGTCGAGGCCCGGCACAAATTTGGCCAACCTGAGGCCAGTCATGCCATGCCGGGCTAGCTATTTTTGAGACATGTCGTGTTAGACACTAAACGTCACAACCTTTTGACATCTCTACCCCTATGTGGTTATAAGGTTGTGATGAAAAAAAAAAATAGATGATGGCACTACCATGTCATGTCCCATCAAAGTGCTACCAGATCGTGTTTTTTTCAACTTCAAGGAAATCGAAGAAAAAAATTATTATATAAAAAAATATTATTTATATAAAGATCATACCCAATGCATAATACTCCCGCTTAGCATAAATCTAAGATTTGTTTAATATCTCAACAATATTATCTCAAAATATCAGAAAAACTACATATGATAAATTTCAAACTCAATACATACTAATATTAGATGAAAATATGTTATTGCACCAAAGCATAACATTCAATACTTACATGTCATACAAATACTTCTCAAATAATCACTCATCTCAATATTAATTTTAGCCAAATAATTTTAATTTGATTGTGAACAATATTATGGATGTCCATAAATTTTTCATTAATCTCTTGACTGTTTATATTTTTGTGACTCTTATTATTCATATTAATATATATTAATTGGTATAGATTAATATGTATTCATTGGTACATTTAATATGTATTCATGTATTAAATAATATAAATAGATTGGCCTTGTATAAGTCAGAATATACTTGAAAGAATAAAAAATCTCTCTCATATTTTTCTTATATCTCTCTTTCTTTTGTCCTTTTATTTCATAATATGTTATCAGCACGATTTAGGATTTTGATAATCATGATAGAAAGAAAGATGTTTTATAGTGTTTATCGCTGAACAATCGAAAAATGTTACCATGAAAGAAAGATTTGTGTTTGTAGCCTGCTGCGAGTGACGGTGAAAAGAAAGGATTTAATAGATGGGCATAAAACAAGAAGCCACCTATGGCTGGTAGATTTAGCAGGGAGCGAGCATGTGGGAAAGATTGAAGTTGAAGGGGAGAGACTGAAGGAGTCACAGTTCATCAATAAGTCTCTCTCATTGCTTGGAAATGACATCTCTGCCCTCGCGTCTAAAACATGCCACATTCCTTACAGGAACTTGAAGCTCTCCCACATGCTGCAGAGCTCCTTAGGTGGCAACTGCAAGACCCTCATATTTGTGCAGATAAGTCCCAGCGCAGCTGATCTTGGAAAGACGATGGGCTCCCTCAATTTCAGTAGCAGAGTTCATGCATCGAGCATGGCCATGCTCGAAAACAATCCGATCTCGCCGAGCTCTTCAAGTACAAGCAGATGGAAGAGAAGCTTAAGCACGCCGAGAAGGAAGCCAAGAAGCTGCAAGATTGCAGGTAGTCGCTGCAGCTGAGACTCTCTGCCAGGGAAAAAATTTGCAGAAACTTTAAGGAGAAGGTGAGAGATCTTGAGAATCAACTAGGGGAGGAAAGGAGAATCAGAATGAAGCAGGAGACCAGGGCTCTGATGACTATGTGTTCTCTCAGGCAGGTCAGAACAGAAAAGAAGAAAATGGAAGAGAAGATGCTGGTAGATAGGACCAGACTCCAGCTGCCGCTGCGAAGAATCACAAACATCATCCTGATGCAGGCGTCTTCATCATCAAGAGCTTCCTCTCTCTTCCTCCCGTCGATATGCAAGAAAGAAAACTATCCTGGGCCAAGATGCAACGAAAGCAAGCCCAGACGGATTTCCATTGCCATACAGCCGCCGCCTACAACCAGCACCACCTCCTTGCTAAAAGATATTCAAGAATATTCTCCCCTTTGCCGGAATTTAGGAAGCCAGCGCTGGAATCCGCAACACCAATGGCCGCCATGAAAAGTAGCAGTAAGCTCATTGGTACCCCGTCGATGCAAGTAAGCTCATGGAGACCTGGGCCCCTGGACGGTCATCGTGTTGCAGCGGAAATCATTTGTTTGGAGTCCTCTCAAGATGAGAACACTCAGAGAAGTCGCTTCTAGAAAATTTCTTTCTTCCCTCCATCTCAGCGCACCAGCGAGAAGCATTGACCCACTGGCTTTTACAGCTGAAGTTGGAAAAAATTATTCACTTTTTCCTCTAGTTTGTATTACACAAACATAAACACAATTAAGACACATGCTATAGAAAACCAATTTTATTGATGAAAATACTTTTATTGTTTGGCATGACCAATTGAAATATCCTGGGTCTATAATGTGCAGAGAATCATTAAAAATTCAAGTGAGCATTCACTGAAAAATTAAAAGATTTTTCTGTCCAATAAATTTTCATATGCTACTTGTTCTTAATAAAAATTAATTATAAAGTCATCACCAAAAAAATAAGGACAAAATCATTTATATTTTTACATCGTATACAATATGATATATATGAACCTATTCATCCACCATGTAGACATTTTAATATTGTATAATTCTGATTGGTACAACAACAAGATGGTCACATGTATATTTGTTATCAATGCATAACCAATCATTTACTAGATTGTATACTCAAATAATTTGATTACGAGATCATTTTTCAGATTATCTAATTTAGCCAATTCGTGTTGACAATGCAGAAGAATTTACTTCATAAGTTTTTAATGATTATTGTATGTCTATTGGAATAACTATTGAACATCATGTGACATATGTTCATACACAAAATAATCTTGCAGAATTGTTTATTAAATATCTTCAATTGTTTGCAAGGTCATTACTCATGAGGATGACGCTCCCAACTTTTATTTTTAGTCACACTATTTTGTATGCAGCAGCACTGATTCGTATTAGACCAACAAATTATCATGAGTTCTCTCCTTTATAATTAATTTTTGGTCGAAAACTAAATATTTCTCATCTAAATATTTTAAGGTATGTAGTATATGTTTCGATTACTCCACCACAACGCACTAAGATGGGTATTCAAAAAAGATTGAGAATACAATTTGGATATGAATCTCCATCAATACTCAAATATTTAGAGCCATCAGTTAAAAATTTATTTACATCTCATTTTGATGATTGTCATTTTGATGAATCAAATTTTTTAACTTTAAAGAAAAAAAATAAATAGTTAGAAAAAACTATTAGTCAAAATCAATTGTCGTTGTCTCATCTTGATCCTCACACTAAAGAATATGAACTAAAAGTTCAAAAGATTATTCATTTGTAAAATTTAACAAATCAATTACTAAATACATTTACTAATCTGAAAAGAATAATTACATCTTACATATCAACTACTAATATTCCAGTTAGAATTGATGTCCTTATTAATTAATCTGTTACTAATGAACCTAAAACATCATTGAAACATGGTTAACAAGTAGATTCCAAAGATAAAAATCTTCGAAAAAAATTGATCAATGGATCAAGTTGAAGAATTGATGGCTTTAGAAGAGTCACCAGATGTAATTCTAGAAGAAATTCAAATACATGAAACTTGTGATAATCAAGAGATCTCAATAAACTATGTCATAATTGGCCAAATGTGAAATCAGAATAAAATAAACATCAATGAAATATTAATCTATAATATGGTACTTAACATTATTAATGACAATAAGAACTTTGAGTTAAAATATGTCTATGAATGTAAACAGAAAGATGATTAGCCAAAATGAAAAAATACAATTGAAACAAAATTGGATTCTCTTTCAAAACATAAAATTTTTGATCATATTGTACGTATACTTAATGGTGTCAAACTTGTAGATACAAATGTGTATTTGTGTGAAAACAAGACGTGACAAATAAAATTATCAAATATAAGGATGATTAGTTACACAATGATTTTCTCAAAGACATGGCATATATTATGAAGAGACGTATTATCATATAGTGGATGCAACTACTTTTTGATATTTAATTAGATTGGTAATACATGAAAAACTTGATATATGTTTAATGGATATAATTACAGCTTATTTATATGGACTACTTGATAGTAACATTTACATAAAAATCCCAGAATAATTAAAATTACCTACAACACATAATTCATGCACTAGATAACTTTACTCGATAAAATTATGAATATCTTTATATGGGTTAAAATATTCTGGACACATATAGTATAATCATCTTAGTGAATATTTATTGCAAAAAAAATATAAGAATGATCTTTTTTGCCCATGTGTATTTATTAAGAGATCTAGATTCGAGTTCGTTATAATTATAGTTTATATTGATGACCTAGATATTATTGGAACTATGAATGAGATTTCAGAATCAATAGACAACTTAGAAAAAAAAATTTAAGATGAAAAATCTCGAAAAAACAAAATGTTGCCTTAGTTTGCAGATTGAACACTTAGAAAATGAAATTTTTATTTATCAATCAGCTTATATATATCAAAGGTGTTGAAATAATTCTTAATAGATAATGACCATCAATTGAGCACTCCAATGGTTGTAAGGTCATTAGATGTGAATAAAGATCCTTTCCGATCTTGGATGGATGATGAAAAGCTTCTTTATCCTGAAATATCATATCTTAATGCTATTTGAGCACTAATATATCTTGCAAGTCATACACGACATGATATATTATTTTCAATAAATTTATTAGCAAGATATAGTTCTTGTACAATAAGAAAACATTAGAATTGAGTTAGACATATAGTGAGGTATCTTCGAGATACTATAAATATGGGCCTATATTATCTTAATGTACCCAAAGTAAAATTAATTGGTTATGCAGATGCATGATATATGTTTAACCATCATAATGCTCGATCACAAACGGACTATTTATTCGCATGTGCTAATACAATCATTTCATGATGTTCTATGAAATAATCAATTACCGCCACATTTTTTAATCATTCAGAAATCTTAGTAATTCATGAAACAAGTCAAAAATATTTTTGATTAACATATGTAATACATCATATTCGAGGGTCATGTGGTTTGTCTTTTAGCAAGGAGGTCCCGACAACCTTGTATAAAAATAATACTGCATGTATTGTTCAATTGAAAAAAATGAATACATTAAAGGAGATAGAACAAAATATAAATTACCAAAAAAAAATTTCACTCATGATCTACAAGAGAATGATAACATTGATGATCAATCAATTCATTCAATTAATAATCTAGCAGATTTATTCACCAAGGCTCTGCCACTGCAACATTTAAAATACTAGTTCATAACATTAGAATGAACAGGCTCAGCGATTTAAAGTGATATTGAAAAGAGAGGAAGTAAATTTGTTATACTATACTCTTTTTCTCTTAACAATGATTTTGTCTCATTGAGTTTTTCTGGTAAGATTTTTAATGAGACAGTATCATGGACATCCAATGGGAGGTATTTTGAACAATATTATGAAAATCCATAAACTCTCCATTAATCTCTTGACTATTAATATTCTTGTGACTCTTATTATTTATATATTAATATGTATTAATTTGCATGGATTAATATGTATCCATTGGTACATTTAATATGTATTTATATATTAAACCATATAAATAAGGACCATTTATATGAGTTAGAATATACTTAAAGAAATAAGAAATCTCTTCCTTATTTCTCCTATATTTCTCGCTTTCTTATCCTATTTCATAATAAATTTTAGAATTCACATTAAAACCAATATATTATTATTTATGCAATCACACAAAAAAAAAAGATTATCCATAAAAATTCAAAAAATAAATATCATTATTATTATTAGAAGAACATGGGATCATGAGGATAGAACAAGCAAAAAATAATAATAATTAAAATAATACAATCATGAATGGATTTTTGTTGAAGTTGCCTAGATAAAACTAAGTTGGAGCAAATGGGTTCATTGTGTCAATATTGTATTAGTTCATTGGAACAATTGGGTTGGTCCCAACCATTCATTGGAAAAACAAAGCAACACTTTCTTTCACTCCTTTCATTTACAATTCAAAAGTGATTACCATAGTATTTTCTAGAACACTTCAAGATAAACCGATTGAAAAAAATCATTTTTACTCGATAGTATTCCATCTGAATCTGGCGAGCATATCTGACAATTTAGACAGTGCAACCAGAATTTAAAATTAACATTGGCAAATCTAGCCTAGAATGGATCCCTAAAAGTTAAAACTGAAACCTAGTTATGCACTGCCTGGTTATATTTTGGGCATTTTGCCCCCTACAACAATTGTTATGGGAAAACCCTAGCCCACATACTTTGAAGTGTAAGTAGAATGTGACAAAGTCATTTTAGCAAATCAAACCATGACACATTTTGTAGCTAAATTTTGAGTTCGGCCAATTTGTAAGGCTTATTAGGGACAAATGGCCAATTTAGTGAAAGACAAATGTCATTTTTGTTATGATCATTATTTGGCCATGAGATTTTCCCAAATGATGTTTTCAATTAACATTTTTGTGATACAAAGAGCTACTAAAATGAAGTGAAGCTAGGTGTATTTTGGATAAAATACAAAACAAGATGCATGTATAGACTTGCATACTAAATATGGCATTTTTAAAAAAATACGGAATGTATCCATGGCAAATCCCTATCAAGGTGGAACCCCAACTTAGCTAAATGCAATTTAATTACATTATCACATGAAAATTACATTAGACAAGACACTAGCTATTTGTAAAGTGTAGAGCCAGTGTTATAAGAAATACATAAAGCAAAACCAATTGAAACCACATCGAATAATTCAAAAATTTCTGTGTTGCTATTTTTCAAAAAAAAATATATACAATAACCTAAAAACTTTAAATTTTTAAATTGATATCTATTCAATTTTATATTTACAAAAAAAAAAAAAAAAAAAAGAACTTGGTGATATTATATTATTCTTTTTATTCTGAACTTTATTGTAATTTTATTCGACTTTTATTTTTTTTTTATTTTTTTTGATCAAAGTACCCAATATATAGGCAACATCAATCGCTTTTGCGGCTAGAATATTTGATATATAATATTTTGCAAAGTGCATCATTATCCTTTTTATATTTATTAGTTTCGATATGGTATTTAAGCAAAGCCCTAAGAAAAAATAAACATTAGAACAAGTGTGGGTAAGGACTAAAAATCCCTAAGTGCACCAACATCACATTGGAAGCATTTTTTATTCATTAATATTGACAAAACACACAAAGAGAGACATCTTCAACACCTATTACATCAACAGCGAAGAAGTTTCAACCCAAAATTTTCAAGAATGGCAGTTTATTGAAAGTGCGTCAAAAACACAATGGTAGACATAGTTGGTTGTAATAGGTGTGGAGAATAGGCCCATGATGCGCAGTGATATTTTTTTATCAACAAACCATAAGTGGCATGATGGTGTACAACAAGACAACACACAATGGAAGACAACAAATTTTTGGGCATAAAGCCTAGCTATGGTTCCAATAGATTTGTAAAAAGTTTTGGGCACAACCGTATGACAACAAAATAAAAATTATAACAGCAAAGTTAGCTGGAGAAGAATCACAGTTCAGTATATATATTGCATAAAGATGAATCACATCAAGAAATAACTATAAGATATTATATCTAGAGAGTAAGTCAAAAGATTTACAGTGTTGAGAGAGACAAATTGACTATCGAAACGATCCAAAAGTCTCACATGATCCATCCACCATAATATTTACTATAAAAGAGTATACAAAATTTATTTTTAAGAGAAAAACAAATTTATCATCTTTCAAGTATTACTATTTATTTCAATCGTACTCAACATTAAGTTAATGAATCATCGACACATTAACAAATAATTTATTTGTGTCCATTGAGTTGTAACGGATTGGCACAACACCAATTTTTTGGGCCCAACCTGGTCAAAATGCCATGTCATTATTTTGGAGAAGGTAGGCCTGTCATGGACTGTGGCAAAGCTGAAGCAATTGAACTTGTCATGCCATGATGAAAAGCACAAGCATGACCTCACAGAGGCATGCTTTTGTGCATGGCATGGCACGAGGCTAACCCAAGCTAGCTTGGGTTAGTCACCACAATCAGAAGGCTACAATGATCGTATCATCCTGTATAGCACGAATTCCTATCTTGGTAGGTGGTTGCCTCCTGCATGGCATGTGGCTTTGATAGTAGGTTGTGGCATGTGGCTCGGCTACCTTTAAAATTAAAATTAATTAATTTTAATTTTTACCATTAAATTTTGTATGGTGTGTAGTATATACTAATAATATGTAAAGATATTAAAAAAAAATTATTTGATTATAGATGTGTCAAACAGATCAGGCCAAGGTGAGCTAACCCGATCCATTTTTAGGTGGCCCAATCGTGTCAGCGTGCCATGTCAGGCACAACATGGTATAATAATTGTGTCGTGCCCGGCATGGGACAACTTCATCACAACCAACCCAGCACAGCCCATCAGCCCAACTGTGATGTATTTCGGGCTAGGTCATGTTTGGATAGGCTGGATCTAGCCCATTCAGGTGATGTTTGGGGCAAGGTTTGGCCATTTGGGCCAAGTTTGGGCTATCCAGAAAATTTTTAATCTAGAATTCAAAATTATTAAAAAAAATAAATTTTAATTATTTAATACTTAAATAATTTATAGTAAGATTAAAATACTTAATTAATTATTTAATTTTTAAATTATTAAATTAAATAAAACAAAAAATATAAATAACTAAAATTTAAAAATTAACAGTGTCTGAATTAATAAAACTAAAATACTAATATATAAATAAAATATAAATCACAAAGAATATAAATGTATGAATCAATCCTCAAAATAAAATGATAAAAAAAAATAAACAAAGACAATATCAATCAAAAAAAAATTAATGAATATAAGTATATGAATTAGTATATTAATAATAGTAGCTCATAGACAGTAAAGTAAGCTCAGACACTCAGCTCAATCATCAATATCTCAATCTCATTCTCATATTAGTCGTCAATCTTCATCAATATCTCACAGATCATCATCAGCAACCAAGTCATCTATTTTTTACTGCAGTCCCAACACGATCCAGAATGCACCAGCTCAAATTCTCTTAATCTTTCATGCATGCTAATGGCACAAAAATATCTAGTCATAATTTAGATCTCATATCTAAAATCACATTCACAGTAACCAGTGTTTCAAAGATAAAAGCATAATACGAGATATTTTTGTATTCGTAAGACGAGACGTAAATCTCGATACATTAAGGCATAAGTTTTTTAAGCATCATAATATATAATTAATTAATATTTTAAAATATATAAAATAAAATAACATAAATAAAAAATAAATTAATAAATAATATGAAATATTCTATAATTAATATTATTTATTAATTTGATAATTTTATTAAATTATCAAATTAAAAACAATGTTTAATTTTAATATATTTAAAATTTAAATTTATTAAATTTTATACTTTTATTTAATTTTAATTTAATATTGTTTATTAATTTTATATTAGCTATTAATTAATATTATTATTTATTTATTTATTTATTTAAAACTATTTAATAAATTGATAATTTATTAAATAAATTTTATTAATTTTCCCTTGTTCTCGCCCTCACCCCTCTCCCCTCGCCATTGGCCTCTCATTTGCTCCACAAAAAGCTCGACGGAGCTCCGTCGAGCTCAATGAAGCTCCAGGAGCTCAGTCGAGCTCTATCATGGAGCTCAAAAAGGTCCATCGAGCTCTAGCAAGCTCCATCATAAAGCTCAAGGAGCTCCATCGAGCTCAATGGAGCACGCATGAAGCTGCATTGTGTAACAAGCACAATTTGATACTTTTTTTAATACCTTGAGGTATTTTACAAATGTCTCAGCTTGAGGCACACATCAAGGCATTAAAAAAATACCTTTAGAAACTATAACTACAATAGAAAAATAGACTCAGTTATTATGCTCAACATCGGATGAGTCAATAAATCCTATGTCATATTAGATAACATGGAATAGATAAACTCATATGATTTTCACCACTATAAAATATCAAAATTATAATTATCAGAATGTGATATGATTAAGCAGTAATTTATATCAAAGTATTGAAACAACTCGCTCATATTAGATGGTCCACCTCACCATTTCTCTTTTGCTAACTTAATAGAAATATCATCATCTCCAAATATAATATTTATGCCTATACTTTAAGTCTCACTACTACTACAATCATACCTAGTATCATAGTATATAAATAGCTCATTTAACTTTTCGTGAAAAATTCCTTCAAGTTGGTCTTCCTGGTTCATATTTAAGTACTAAATTTCCATCTCTATAACAATATAACAAAGTGTTGGGTCATCTCTAAACTTCCTAAACATGCTACTAATGTTACATATAAATATGAATGTAATACAAGTGATAAGAGTATAAACTATCAAACACATATTCGTCATGTAATAAAAATCTTAAAGAATTTCATAAATAAAATTCATGTAGCCCAGTCAGTGTCGTCAATAATAAATTCATCACTCTTATTATTTACATAGTCAAATATCACGTATTCATATTCAGCATATGACTCCAACAAAAAGTATGTATAATTATAACGATGTATCATATTTGATTAAAATTTTTTTAGACCAACAGACAAACAGAGAGTACCAAACTCATATTGTCTGCAAGAATACAAAGAAAATTTAGTAAGTTTAATATGTTTTCTAAAGCAATGGAAACAACAATCTTCAACCCTATTTATACTATGAGGTTGATGATGTGACACAGACATTTAACATGAAAAATCTCTCATAATGATTCATCTCTAATAGTCCTAACAAATATGTTAATGACTACTATATTGTTAGATATATTATTGAATATGATACTATATATTTTATTTTAAATTTTATATTCTCTAAAAATTTTTATTATACACTCATAAATAGACATGTTATCATGAGGATGGAGAATCTTTAAGAATTTTAATATTTTTTTATTTAGTATCAATTTAGAATTTAAATAATAGGTGATGAGGCATGCATATGATGTATCATCGTGACTAGTATAAATATCAAACATAACATACATTACTTTACTATAATCTCTAAATGCATTAATTATTCATTCTTTTTCTATATTATAGTATTTTAGTATGTTGTTCCTAGATTTGGACATAGGAATCCGATGATATGCAAGGTAAAAACAAGTCTGCATGATACTGACTACCCTTTGATTCTCTGAAAATCTAATCGAAAGACTCATTGTCGTGATCAGTTTGATCTTGTCTTTCCTCCCTAACTCATTGCAGTATATAAAGAGGATCAACATTGAGGTTGAACTAGATCCAGCCTCAAAAAACTCACCTCTGAATTGGGTTTGTCTAGGATCTAAAACACCATGTGTTTTAATGCATAGTTTGACATGCCTCTCAAAGTGCACAATCTCACACGAACTCTTACAACTTAAAATTTTTGTATAATATTTGTATTATACCAATTCTTCTTTGGCACCCCTAATCCCAGCTCGCGAAAAGGCCTTAAAAAAGAACTTAAATCGAGAGTATAGTCATTTTAGCAACTCTAATTATAACGAGTTTTAGTGGCCCTGCTCTTTTTGGTCTTTTTCACTGCTCCGGAAGCATAGAGAACTTTCTTTTGGTGAAATTCATAGTCTTCTTTTTTCGAGACATTTTTTATTGTATTATATTAAAATGAGTTTAAACTATTAATTTTTTTTAGTTTTTTTTTATGTTTGGATCGATACAACCAGAAAAATCAAAGTTTCAATGATCTTAGACCTTTTCGTAGAATTTTTGATATCTATATTATAATTAATTTCGTTTTCATAATTAAAATTATTATTTATTATTTTTATTTTTTTATGTTTTAAAAATTATATTGTATTTAATATTTTTAAATTAAACTATTAATTAAAAGTAATTAAACTAAAATTTAATAATAAAACTTAACTAAACAATACAAAAAATACCCGTAAATCATAATGCATAAAATAAATGTCTTTTTAATGTCTTCCCTTGCACGCGCATGATAATCCATATTCGAGTCTCGAAAGCCAATAGTGAGAGAAAAAAATAAGAGTCGAGATAAGACAGGAAGGGCAAGCAATGTTAAAACCATAAATTTAATGATGTCCACCACCTCGTACTAGGTCATGCTTGGCCCAGTAAACCTAGGCATGGCACGGGCACAGAGCCTGGACCATGTCGAGCAGGGCACAGGCGAGTCGAGTCATGCCTTGGGCTGCCCAGTCTATTTGACACCTCTATTTGAATATAAATAATAAATTATAAACTACACTACAAATATCATTAATATGAAATATAAAAAATACACCAATATCTAAAGAAATAAATATAAATTAAAAAAATTTAAAAATACACAAACAGATAATCTAATGTCACTAGTCACTTTGTCTAGTTAGAATAGGCATAGCTCTTATTCTAAGTATGAGTATCATCATATTCATATATGTCATCATTTATATGCAACTCTTTTAATTTATTATGAAAACTCATCCGTGAACCCTCTAATCTTTTAACCAAGACAAAATTTCAATAATATCTACTGATAATATGTTCAACTTATATAAAATCACATTTATAACTAAAAAAATTAACTCCAATATTATATTAAATATCATAGGAATCAATAGATCTCGTATCATTTTAAATAGCATAAAAAAATAAATACATATAATTTTTACCAATTCAATATACAAAATTTTTTATATCACTATGAGATAAAATAAAATAATCAGTACTAATTATCTCACCAAACTCATATTTGATGGACTTATTCAATATTTTCCCTCTAGTTAACTAAATCAAAAAATCAGTCTTCGAATATAATATTAATCTTTATGTAATATACCTCTAATTGTGATAATTGATACTCTAACAGAAGTATGAATAACTTGTCAATGGAAGATATCATTAATCTCTGAAAAATACTAAGTCTCGATGATTAATTCACATTTAATTATGTAACAAATAGCAACATTGCGTATGTCAAAGAAAACCTAAGAAATAAATAATAATACTGACAACATAAATAATATCTGATTTGATAAATAGTATCAATCTCCATGTTAATAAAGATAAGTATAAAACCAAAAAATATCTACTAGGGCGAACCCCAATAAGCTAAATTCAAATAGGATATCCAATAGATATCTATATTGTATAAAAAAATTATCATTCAACCTGAACAAAAAATCTCAACCCACGAAAGTAAATAGAGTAACCAAAATCATTCAATTAAAATTATTTGAATGTATTGATTCTGTTAAGAGATATCTAATTAATTATTTTTATAATAATTATAATAATAATATCAATATAAACTAATAATATAAATTGATCATCAAAATTATTTAGCAAAATAAGAATAATCAGATGTATATTTATGGAGCACAAAAGATATAATAACAAAAAAATCTATTAAATCAAACTTTAACAAATTATTTCATCATATACAACACCTTTCATAGTTTATATAAATAAAGTATCATCCTTAAAAGTGCACAACCTAGTAAATACTCTATATGAACCTCTTTAAATTTATCATTAAAAAAATATATTTATCACATTTGACTAATAAACATATCACTCATGAGATGCCAAGAGAAAATTAATATAATTAATATTATTGAAGTTTGGTATAGTTCATTTACTTATTTTATTTATTTTATTTATTTTGCAATTTATATTTTAATGGAAAAATAACATTCTCGTATGAATATCTTACACAATGACTCCTCTCCTCCTCCCTTCATTCACCATTTTCTACCTTTTAGTTTTACAAAATCCTAAATTAAACCATGGTGATCCCTAAATTGAACGTGAGATCAAAGGATGGCACACAGTGTGTGTGGTGGTGCAGTGTGTGCTATTGTCAGCATTTGACACCAATAAAAGTCATGTTGATATTCTACAGAGGTGTAAAATTGCACATGTTTCTCATATTTGTAATGGATTGAATAGTTGCATGTGAATGTGTGAAAATGATTTCTTGATTGTTCAATGACCATGCAACAGTTTTCATGATAATTTCCACCGTAAACACTTCATTCAAAAAATCTCATTGATAATTATGATCATTATCATATATTATACTTCTATACTAGATCTAAAGATTACTATCTACAACTTACTTTTCTAAGTGGCCAAATTGTCAACAAGACAATTATAATAACATATAGTAGACCTCATCTTAAGACAATCTAGTGCCGAATTTTTCTAAAGACAATATTATCAATTATCTCATCTTTGCACAAGTTACAAGCCAAACCCCTAAAGATTTCAACAATGATCAAGGTGAGAAAGAAGGAACGAGAGAAGAGATAATAAAGAAAAAAAATTATTTTTTATTAATTCAAAAACCTAAAAAATAATAATATATTTTATTTATTATTTTTTTTAATTTTTCTCAAGTTGAAACAACTCACATATCAAATGCACTCACACAAACTATAATAAAAAATAAACAAAAAAATAGTATTAAACCTCAACATGTTTTTCAAGCTAGTACTACATATTACATAAAATCAACTTTAAAAAAATATATGTGGCCATCTAAGAATATTGACAATGATATTTAGAATATGCTCATTAGTAAAACTTTTGATAGTTATCGAACAGTCTTTAATTTTTCTTGTATAAGATAATAAATCTCAATTTTATTTACTTTTAAAATATTAAGTTGACAGCAACATATTGAATTGTCTAATTATCAAAATAAAATATTATTAACATCAAAATTGATAAGTCCAACTCATCCAACAAGTGATTAATCCATTAGAGCTCACAAGCAACCACAACATAGACTTATATTATATCTCAAGATTTAAATTGAAAATAATAATTTACCACTTACTTTTTAAGAAGACAAGACTATCTCTAGAAAAAGTACAAAATGTTGTGGGATATCTACTCTTTGTAATCACTAGAGCCTTGTTAAAATATTAAAAAGTATCTACTGAGCCATGCCACTAATTTTATCAAAAAGAATTTAAAAAATAACAAAATATACTAAAACCATAAGTAACATCTAATATGACCAATATTAGATAGTTCATGTTTCAAATAATTTATTTATATCTGTAAAAATTAATTGAAGAATTGATTACCTATAATAACATCATATATTATATTTATTTTGATCAATATTAGATAGTTCAGCTTTTAATTAATTCTCTTATATCTAAAAAAATTAATTGAAAAATCAATATATGTGAATAAGTATACACTCTACACTCAAATCAAATGATGAATCAATCAGTATTCATCTTATCTATTAACAACCAACAAGCATTAGGTTTTTATCCAAACGATAAAAAAAGAAAAAAAAAGAAAAAAAAAATTATTAATTATAAAAAATTAAAATTATACTATAATATAATATTATATATATATATATATATATATATATATATAAAAGTTGGGAATGCTCACAAGTTGTGTACTCACAAAAAAACAAAATAAATAAAATAACAAAAAATAAACTAAAATTTAATATCATCAAACCAAAATCAAACAAAATATCTAAAAATATCTTCTCTTAGAAACAAAGATCAAATCCATTAATAAACTACCTCAATGTCCAAAAAATACCTAAAACATTCCAATTCTTTTGACTGAAACTTAATCTACAAAAAATAATTTTGGTAGAAATATACATAATTGATAATCTCATATAATCAAAATATTAATTTATACAATTAATATTAAATATTAACATTTTGATCTATATTAATAAAACAAGAATAATCTGACATTTATCTCCAAAAATCAAAAATAATAAATACTAAAAAAAACTTATTAAACCATATCCTTAAAGATTGATTTATCCCATAAAGAAGATTGTATAATACATCATTCTTATCTCTAGACAAAGTAAAACCTAATGATTATTACATAAATACTTCTTTCTCGAGATCACTAAAAAATAATATATTATTCATGTCTAATTACAATATAATTCATCTTCAAAAAATAATAATAATAAACAACCTAATAATAGATGTCCTAATCACATGAAAAAGAACATCTCAATAATTTATATTATGAATATATGTAAACCCCCTAGTTACCAATATGATTTGAAACTTATCAATCTTCTCTTCGAGTCTAGTACACACACTAACATTTCACTACATGCTTACCTGATGCTAAGAAAAAAGATCGTATATATTATTAAATAAGAGAATACATATAATACTAAGTTTTGAAAAAGAACATGTCATTAATTCTTTCTATTAATCAATAAAAAAAATATTTACGCAACAAGGGACTACCTAAAAAAGATTGTTGACGCATCCGTCTATTATACACTTTTAAATTGAGATCACCGAGTCTCTCATCTTCTATCTCCGCTTCATGAGAAGACTCATATCTCCTATAATGTGAAATATTCACATTAAGCACTTATTGGCATATGTCACCAAGAGATATCACAATATTCTCCTCAAAACTAATTGTGCTAGTAATACAAGATGTATAAATACAATCAACTATCACTCTATGAATAGCAACTACATAAGAGAATGACTTTATCACTTGGATATCCAAAGATTTAATAATTTTCACAAGTAACATAAGATCTTCATAAAATATTCTCTATACCCACAAGTATATCCAGAACAAGAAGAGATCTTAAGGCCTTGAATAAAAAGACAAAAATAACCCTTATGAATATAAAAATTAAAATGCAATATAACAATAAAAAAAAAATATCATATAATTGATTAAGAAGTTAATAATTAATATACATAGTAGAAACAAGACCTAAAAAATAATAAATATGCTTAATATCAAATTGGTAACCAAAAATTTTATATAGACTTCTGATATTAATTATTAGAATATTTTGTTCTTTACAACCAAAATTATCAATGTTAGATATAACATATAACTTTTTGTATAACGTATTTTATTTTTTTGTCCTCCCTTCACAGCTACAAGATCCATTATGCCATTTTTTAGGCTGTTAATCATTTAAGATGGCAACTATATTTGATGAATTAAGTGTGATTAGATTCTATTATACTTAGGATCTTATTTAAAAACCTTCAAGCAAGTCGATAATACAATACAAGTGCCTCTACATAAAAAAAATTGGACCTCAATAAAAGATAGACATGCTTAATATCAAATAGTTAGCCAAGAGATTGACACAAACTTATGATATTAATTATTAGAATCTTTTTCAATGGACTAAGATTATCACTATTAGATAGTTCTTTTTATCATTATGTCTCACGAATATATTGTATATCAACTAAAAGTTTAAAATGTATTCATTCAGGATGATCTCTAGGAAGAGATCAACCTGATGGAATGTATTGTATTCGTTCATGCAACCACAAAAATTTTTTGTTTCGAAGAGGACATGCATAATGTATAAATTATGGAAGGATCTCTATGGCCTTTGACAATCCCCTAGGGCATAATTTAACATATTTTCTACACTTATAATTTTTAGCTTTAAATAGATATATGATAAATTATTCATATTTTTACCAACATTGATCAAATAGATAATATGTGATGATGATAATATACATTAATGATATTCTACTTATTAAAAATGATCAATTAGATTCATTTTAACTGCAATTATTTTTATACACAATTATAGATAACAAATTTTGCATTGACTTACCATTTGATTTGATTATAGATATATTCATAGATATCAATTCCTTAATTAATTCCGCTAGATATAATAGAGTCATGTCAAAACTAAAATATCAAGTGATAATATCAAATACTACTTAAGTTATTGATATAATTAATCATTTTATATACTCTCCCAGACAAACTTATATTGAAACAATTCCTAGTATTCTTATAATAAGTGAAAAAAAAAACTTTAAGAATTAGTATTTTTTTAGATATTATAAACATAGTTGAGTAGAGACTTACTCTAATTATAATTAGACTCTAAAAATTACATAGATGAGATATGCTTTTAAATTTTATATTTTTCTTTAAGATAATCTTAATTCTTAGAAAAATAAGCTACCAATTATTATTTTAAAATTCTGTACAAACATTAAATATAGAATTATAACATCGATTACTTATAAGCTTCAAAAATATTAATCATTTCTTGAAAAAATTTTACTTATCAGTTCAAAGATCAATAATACTTTACTATAACAATAAGAAAGCTTAATACATTAATGACATGTCAATATTCAATGAGCAAATAAAATATAGTAAAATTAATTATCATTTTATACAAAAAAAATTCAAAAAAATTCAATAATTCCTGTCTACATACCTACTAGCAAGCAAATTACACACATATTCATAAACATTCTCATAGAATCACAAGTTTATTTCCTAATTTGTCAAGCTAGATGTTTGTAACATATATGTAATGGCCCAAAAAAGGGTCTTTAATTTTGTTTTAGTTGTATGTTTATGTCTTGTTGTTTTATTTTTAAATTTATTATTAAATTATTTGAAAGCATATGATATGTAGAATGTCGCAAATCATTTATATAAAAACTATCAATTTTATTTTCTTTTCATTTTTTATCTCAAAGACATTATATTTGTATTGTGTCTACTAATTATATTGATTTGTGGTTTTTTTTTCTCAACCCCTCTCTAGCATTATGCATGAATTTTTGCTCATTGTAGACAATAAAGAGCTATAAAAATACTATTACCCAAAAATTAATGAATTTAATTTTACATCTAATGATATCATAAACATGTTAAATATCAAAACATATTTATTTTGAACTCTATATTACATAGTATGTATTACCTATTTTATATTTTATGTAACTAAATTCATGTCAAACCTAAAAATTCCCTATTAAATACCCCAACCCATGCCTATCATATAATGGCTAAGAATTAGTCAAGAAAAACTCATGCCATTCCGATCTAGTTATCTAATGAGTATCAAGAGACCACCCAACAAAATTAGTATCAAAAATTATTGGGCCAAATACTAGAGTAAAGACAAAATAAACTATTTAAAGTTCAAGTTAGATCATGATGATATTGAGCAAACACTTGGGTACATGTTGATACTCCCCTTTACCTAATTCTAATAGTCTTAATTCAATCAATAATATTGATAATATTTTTAATATAAAAAAATCCTACAAAATTTAATTTTGGTTACATATACCTCATTCAAGAGAGAAGATGTTGAGACAAACTGACTAAATTTCACAAAACAAAATACTACAAATCAATCAAAGTCTTCTTAAAAACTATGAAGTAAGTCAACCTACTTGTACAACTAAGACAATACAAGAGTTCTTTCACCCAAAAAAAATGATGATGGGATCTATTTTTACCATGTATCCTAATGTCGATATCATCTTACTCCCAACAATGAACTCCAAAGCCAATGATAAGCCCTCCGAGGAGCTATGAGAAAAGCTCACATATGGAGAAAGACATTTTATGTATTTTTTTTTTATTTTTAATAAAATCAACCTAACGTTACTATTTGGTTGACTGACCATCGCCCCCTTTATTTTTTCTCTTCTTTCCATTATTATTAAAGTTGTATAAAAATAGTTCGTGTACTATTTTTTCAAAGCACAAAATTTGAAGAATTGGATGTTTGTTTTTCAATCATGTACTCGTGAATCCTTTTTGAAGCAATGGGTAAGTGCTTGGGTGGGTGTGCAAAACCCCACCCTCAGTTTATTTTTATACTTCCAAGTTAACCGGTGAGATGAGGCATCCATTTGGGCGGACACCATGGTGAGGATGGTGAAACCCAAGCCTACTTTCCCTTTCAATCTGAATAATTTCACTCCTTTCTCCACATGCCACCTATCATTACACCTAAGTTGAGTATAGAAAATACCCAATTCGCCGAAATCCACAAACCTTAAGTGATAGTTGAATATTTGAATTCAATTCCAATAAATTTTCCAACCAAAGGCCTTTAATCTCATACACAACCAAACAAGTAAGCATTTTTTAACATTCACATAAAACAAAAGTTAACAATTTCCAAATTTCTAAAACTTTAATTTGAACCTAAAATCAAAATTGGTTTTTTTTTCTTGGCCTCACTAAAAGTCCCTATTTTACCCTTCTATCCCAAGAAAATAAAAACCAAATTTCATAAAAATCCCTAAACCAACACACATTTTTGATTCACAAAATAAAATAAGGAAGTCAAAAGAATAGTCCCAGCAATAAAATTTCTCAAATATCACCTCTTGTTGACAAAAATTATCACAACTAATTAAGAGAAATTATCTACATATAAGATACTAAATTCTAATTTGAACATATTAGATTTCATAATTAACAATAATCATTAAAAAAAAACTTAGGGTATTAATTCACATAGCTATCAGTTAAACCAATAACATTTCCTATAAGACCAATTTGACCCACCCTACTCATGTGGTAGCTAGGGCTATAGCACAACTACACCCTAGTGGTCTCTAAAGAGCAATATCACTCAAAAAAAAAGCTAGGTCTAGTTCGCAACATACACTTCTGGGAGTCAAGCCAAGTAGCTCGAATTGCCTTGTCCAACTCATGGCACAAAGATATTGAAATTAATATTTATGTTTTTTACATGTTTTATTTTTTTGTAGCATTATTATTTTATTAATGAAATACATTTTAATTTTTAATAAACATAAGTGCATGAGTTATTTAAATTTATATTAAAAAAAATTTTGACCCAGACCTAACTAGTCAATTTGAAACCTAGTAAAGTCACAAAGTTAGGCCAATTCCCATTTTCAAAAATCCAAGCTATGTAATATCTACTGGCCTCCTTTCCCAATGTAGTTGACCAGCCCAAATTGATTTAAATTCAAATAATAATATTCTTCTTAACTCACCTATAAATCAAAAAAATATATGACTTCATGCCTAACTTTCTTTTTAAGATTATAAATACAGTCGCTGGTACTTCTGCTTGCATGAAAAAAAATCACCACAATATTTTATGTTCTTTAAAAATAAATATTCGTTGAAAAATAAAAAAAATTAATTTTCAATCTTATTTAAAAAAAAATGTTGCAAGCAAATGTATGTATGTGAATTTGAATCAAACACTTAATCAAGAGAGTACAGATTTAAACTTCTCATTTGACAACTCTTGTGTAATAGCAAATCAAATTATTGTATCCCCATATAGATAAATTTATATGCCTAGAGCTGATTATGTCCATATAAGCAATTCATAATTAAAGTAATATGAAGCATCATTTAGAATGAAGTGACCACAACATATTTGAGGTGGTAAGAATAATTTTTTCAGACTAGACAAGGAAGTTCTCAGATGTTAAATTATTCCAAAAAGCATTCACCAAAAGTTGCAAGGAAAGAAAAATAAGTCTATCAGCAAAGTAAACAAGTGTTTTAGGTCTGCATATGTTAGATTATAGCACTTCTATACGTTTCTACCTTTGACTTTTTCTGCAGAAAGGGCATTGAAAGTTGCCTGAACAAAATTTTGCAGATAATTAGGTTGCTTGAACACTTTAACCTTCAATAAAGACCAACATCATTCAATAAACAGCAATCTTTATTCATGAGGATTAAAAAAAAGCTCACCCAAAAGTAGCCAACGTGCATGAGAAACATTTGGTAAACACTGAAATCTGATTGCGGTTTGCAACATTTAACAGGTAACCATGAATAAACCAAATAAACGTCGGTAATTTTACATTATACACGATGAAGGTATGTAATAGATTTTGTTTTGCAATACAAAGATTGTGAAAAGTTCGTCTGAATGAGCAAGAAGCTTGACTGAAACACAATCGCCAGATGAAACTATCGATAGAATCACAGAAAATTGAAAAGGTCCTTATTTCATATGGTTTCGTAATCTAGTAGCCAACGACTCTTTCAGGCTAGAATCCTGAAAGACAAAATTTACTGTGGTTTATGCTAGCATTTGTTTTTCAAAGAGTTGCTGCCAGATCCAAACATGCCCTTGAAAAAAATCAAATCGAGAGAAGGAACTGCAGAATTCATCTCCTTTGAAAAGCCAATTTGAGATGGGCACCTCGTTATGATCCATATAAATGCAATTTTGTTATAAAACCAGGTGATTGAGAACGAGGCATCAAATTGAAATTGTGAAATAGCTAAGCAAGGCTAAAAATCGAACCAAAATCCATCTAAAAAACAAAAATCATACCTTCTTGCGAAGACCAGAAGTTCCAGGTTTCTGGTCATCAAAAGGCATGGTTTCCACTCTCGAAATGGTGAACTCCGCCATCTCTTCCCCTGATACTTCAATAAGGAACAATAAAATGATGTTTGGGGAAGAAACGAGGGGGGAAACAGGGCTATGGCGGATCGCTTATAAGTGCTGACGAGGTTGAGGAAGAGCGATTCTAATAAAGGAAGGATATCTTTCAATCAGTGGGGGGGGTCACAATGAGAGGCATGCTAGGTGCTGACGAGGTTTAGAAGCAGAGCCTTTTTCGGACATAAATCCGTGGACGACAGGTTAAGGAAGAGCGATTCCGGCGTTTAAATGAAAGAAATCTACTTCTCGACACGCATAACGCATATCCTATGCTGATTGGTAGTTCAGATTTGAAAAGTATAGTTTCCATGTGATAAATTATCTTCCGCCGCAAGCTGTTAAATATGTTGGGGACTGGCATAATTCAATTTTTTCCCCTACTTATACCAAACTTAAAAATAATTAACCTTTGGTATAATCCAATTTTACCCCTCAGATGTTTTTAAAAAAAATTATATCAAAGTCAAGAATAATTATTTTTGGTATAACCCAATTTTACCCCTCAAATATTTTTTAAAAGAATAAAATCTCGGTTTTAGAATTCAGAAATTGGTTTTCCAAATTAGAAATCATTAATTTTTTTTATAAAATATTCATTAAATTGAGCTTGAAAATAATAAAATTCAAGCCCATATTGCTCACTATGCAAAACAATATTTAACCATCCGAACATTAAAAAATCATTTATTTTGGAATAAATAGATAAATATATGTATCAACATATATTAATATAATTATATATAAATATATGTAGATGTGTTTATATTTATATATTTATAATTATGTGTGTATAGATATGTATTTATATATGTTTATGTAAATTTATAAACACACACACACACACACACACACATATATATATATATGTTTATATATAATTATATATTTATAAATTTATTTATTTATTTATTTTTATTTTTATTTTTATTTATTTTTATTTATTTATTTATTTATTTATATATTTATTTAATTATTTATTTTTATTTATTTATATATTTATATGTTTATATATATATATATATATATATATATATATATATATATATATATATATACATGTATTTATATATAGATGTATACATATAGATCATGTGTGTGTGTGTGTGTGTGTGTGTGTGTGTGTGTGTGTAGCTATATAGCTATATATAAAGATAGATATGTGTGTATATATTTATAAACAAACATATGTGTGTATGTATGATTGAGTACATGTTTATATAGATATTATATATATATATATATATATATATATATATATATCTCTCTCTCTCTCTCTCTCTCACTATATATACATATGTAGATATACATTATTATTATATATTTATTATATATGTTTATATATATATTTTAATATATATGTTTATATATAACATATGTTTATATATAATTATATTAATGTATATTATCATATATATATATATATATATTTTATCCCAAAGAAAATGATTTGTTGTGTGATCAGATGGTTAAGAAATGTTTTACATACTGAATGACTAAGGATTTAACCCCAATCTTGTCAATCTTGTTTTAAAAAATAACGTGTAAAAAAAAAAGAAAATGTTTTCATAATTAGAAAACTAATTTATGAATATTAAATAGTTGTTTTCGAATTTGAAAATTAAAATTTATTTATTTTTTATATCCGAATGCCAAAATCGGATGAATATATTTTAGTGCATTAATACTTAATTATTTTAGAATTATATATTTTTAAAATTTTGAAAATATAAAGTTCCTTTTTAAATGTATGAATATAAAGTTCATATTTTTAATTATTTCATCACAATAATGTTTTGGATCTTACTAATATCATTGTAGTTTGATCAACAAGAAAGAATAGATCTTCTAGCTAGGACACAAGTTATATTTCCATATATATCAAATACATTTTCTCAGAGTGCTTGTCAGATTACCTATTATGATTTTGGAACATGTGTCTTATATGCTTCAACCCTAGGGTTCTGGAGCCCATATATGGACCAAGAGATGATATGAGATAGGTTGAGAGAGACAAGGGGGACAAAAAATAATTTTAAAAAAAAAGATGTGATTCTCATAGAAAAGGAGCGCATGAACAACATTTCGTATAAATCTAGCAAATTTGGTTAATTTTGGAGATTAAATTGAGTCTAGTAGATTTTTCATTTCTATCAAATTTAATAATTTGGGGTTTTTAACAAAATATTATTATTAAAACATTAGAGAGACCCAACTTGTCTCATATTTGAGTAATCAAACAATAATATATGCTTAAAATATATCTATTAGATTTGCCACAACATTCCTAAAATATGTTTTATAGGAACAAAAAAACTCATACTTATTGCACACTAAAAACTAATATAACAATATTTTAGTCATTAATGGAGAAACTATAACTTTATTTATTATTCACTAGTATCTTTTAATTTTCATCAAGCCAAGTTTGGCAAAAATGCATCATTGGATACTCTACTACTTAAGTATTCTAGCTTCTTAAACAAAATACTCATGAGCACTAAAAAATTTTAGCCAATTAGAAGAGCCTTGCAAATGTGAGGATAAAACCCTCCACAATAATGTTTAGTCCTGTCACCTTTTCGAGTCCCATTAGTCACAAAATTACTAGTGATATAATTCATCTTTGAAAACATGATAAATAATATATCAAAAAATATTGTGCATCAGATACTAGTCGATCCCAACTTTGCATAACTAAAATTATATATAATTTATCTTTAATATGTTCTTTTAAATACAATTACAAAATAAAAACTAGTTAAAATGTAAGCTAGTATGAGGTTGGCATTGACATTATAACTTGGAGAAAAGCCTAAATTTTGTGCAAAATTATTAAATGTATGTCCAACATTATTGTAATATGAGTCATAAGATAAAATTTCACAATGATGTAATAAAATATAATAAACATAAAAAATAATTAATAATTGAAGAATTTAAAAATCAAAATGGTAATGTACTAGTGACCTCTATTATATAGACTAATCAAAGTAATATTCATTTCGCGTTTGTAACTATCCATTATGATGATTCAAACTATATATAAAAAAAAATATTTGGTTTTTATTAAATATCTGCAAATAAAACTAGAGAATGACATCCAAGATAAAGTTTTTATTGTTCTTTGAAAATACTTCAAATAATAGTTATCATTCATTTATTTGTACGAAAAATTATATAATGTCCAAGTGAAAATTTTCATGTGAGATGTGGTAGTCATATTATTAATTTTATAAGATAAAATAATTTAAAATTAATATCAATCTCATTAGAGGTGTCTATCTTATTATACAATACATGTATGCAGCATAGATATGCATATATGTAGTATCTATATATTGAATAAATATACTACGCATATGCATATATATTCTTATACATATACATGTGCATTGTATATATTATACATATATATGTACCCAAACATAATTTTTCATTAAAAAAATTATAAACAAAGACTACATGTAGGATCTCTACCCAATTCGACCCACATTCTTTTTTTAAATATATTTTTTAATTCAAACACAAGCCAGATTCTTACGAATCTTATCCACTATCTTCTTTTATATTTTTTAATATGATCATGGTCGAATTAGGTAGGGATTTGGCCCACAATTTTTTTAGAAGGAATCATGACATGTTATGTGTTAGGTGTTTAAATTACCAAATATTGTTATATATCTTGATATTTTTAAATGATATGTAAATATGAGAATGTGACATTTATATATCAATTTTACTACTTTGGAGTTTTGATGAATTTTAATAATAGTCATGAAATCAATAATTTTTTTTGAGGCATTTGGCTAAATGGATAGATTGTGGAGTATCATTTAGTTTTGAAATATTTTTTTGGTCAAATATCTACCTTATTGGTAATGATAATCTTTGTATGTCGTGACTATATCATTTAGTTAGCACAATCATTCACTTATGCAATATATTTTTTGTGACTATGATATTATCATGAAATCATAACTATACTCATCTACTAACAATTAAATGAATACGACATTAATTTCATATCATAGTAACCAAGTATTCCACTGGTGCTAAAAATTATGACTTCTTGATAGCACATTGACTTTATCTTTAATAAGACTTTGTAGTTTCAAATTAGAGTTATTTTTTTTACAAAGTCATAAATTTTGAGCTATAAAATATTACAGAGCCAAAACTACACAAGGCAAAGTTACGACAATTATTCAACATCATGAATTTTTGACTAAAAATGTTATTAAGGGCATTTACTTGAGTATAGTCATTCCCTAATGCCACGTTACTTATCCTCAAGAGAAGGCAAAAGTTGTGCTTTCTATGTTGGGCTAATTGCTAGTGTCACAACCTATTTGTAGTATTAAGGCCATAGAATATATAAGGAAAGTCAAGACTAGCATCGTGGTCATTCCTAGAGTCACAACATATCTAGACACAAGAAAGACAATTCTTGGCACCATAATCATTTTTTAGCACTATGGTCATATTATATACGTGGGAGGTAATTCCCATTGTTGTTGTCATTTCTAGCACAATGACTTTATGATAATTAAGAGAGACTAATATTTATGTCACAATCATTCTCATTATTACAGCCATATTATGAATGTGAATGGTCATTCATTATGCTATGACCATTCCCAACAGTGTGGTCATGTTATGCAAATAAGAAAGACAAATTCTAAAGCCATGACAATTTCAAACACCATGACTTTGTATTATATAGATAATCAGCCCAAGTTATAGATATCGCTAGTGTCATGACTTTGTATTACAGAAAAATTAGAATATATTCTATTCTATAGTTGTGGCCACTTTATAGAATTCTAAGCTTAAACTTAAGAGATGAAATTAAAAGTTGTTGCTTTCTTTTGAAAGCCATAACTTCCTACTTAAAGTAATTCATAGATATTCGAGCATAAAAGAGAAAGAGATAAATCAAAAAATGATATATAATCTTTTTTTTTTCATATACCAAGAAAAAGCTAAAGCACAACAATAAACACTAGATAGGCTCCACAAGCAAGTAAGAGATGCAAGACAAATCAACCCCCCCCCCCCCCCCCCCCCACTATGGTAGATTTAAGAATTTATATTATTATAGCATGTTATCTAGGATTTCTATAACTTTGTTTGCATAATGTATAAATAATTTTTATATTATTTAATATGTTTTGATTAATGTTGTATTATGAAAATTGATGGTTGAGTGATTAAATAAAAATTAATGGTTTCCATAACTTTGTTTGTGAGAGTTAGGTTTGTAAATGATAATAGGTAAATTATGAGGGTCACTCATATATATATGGCATGAAAGAAGTAACAACCCTTTTGACTATGATGTATGAGATAAACCTATACATTAAAAAAACTTGAAATTTGGGTATGTTGATTATTATGAGTTTGGTAGTTACAAATCTGAATGCATTAATGATTTTATATACCAATCCATTATACATATCTTAAAAGATCTAGTTTTCAATTGAAATAAACATTATATAAAATTTCTCTTAAGAATTTCATATTTAGTATGTGAGTCACATCATCACTGAGGAGGATAATGATAAGTAATCCTTAGAAAGTGCATTGGTATATTGTAACTCATTAGGTGGTGATAGCCTTTTGAGTTGCTTTCACTCATATAAATCCTATCTGTAAAACTTGAGAGAAACATATATTAATTATGTGAGATTGATACTTATGAAGCTGAAAGTACAAATACTTATAAATCATATTAATTTTTGGTCATTATGACACTTAAAGCTATATAATAAAGTATACATATAAAACAACTACCAAGAAATTTAACGAGCTGCCTAAAAAGTATTAGATTGTCAATGACTCTCAAGTAGAGATGATTTTTTATCTTGGTAATGATGTACTAAGGGGACATCTATGAGAGTACCATATTTGGGATGGACTCAATGATGATAATCATCTTGTATGCTATTTGGAAAAATACTCATAACATAACAACTCAAACTTTATTTTGTATCCAAATCCAATATAATTCAAACTATTAGAATATACATCACATAAATAAAATGAATAAACTCATAGATCTAAGATTGATACCATAATTTGAAATATATATTTTATTGGAATTGAGTTGTCTCATTATTTTATTGGAATTGAGTTGTCTCATTATTAATTGAGTTATCTCATTATTGATGATCATTTTGATGAGATGCTCTTGCTAATGAGCTTTTGGAACACTATCTAACTAACAAAAGTAGATAACATAACAAAATCAAAATAAGTTTTTAATACTATTATCAAGAATTATTTAGTTTGGTTAATCAACATAAGTTAATATAATTATCCTTGAGAAAGAATAATTTCTTTTTTGTAGTTTAGATAAATTTAAGTCTGATTAATCTTTTTGAATCTAATAGCTGTTATTATTATCTTGTTGGGAAAAGTTGATAGTCGAGTTTGGTATTTTACTTGTATTCTTTTCCTTATTTCATAGCACTATTTTATGAGATGAAGCTCTATGACTGAATTAATCCCACTAGACCTATAAATTAAAAGAACTAGAAGAGTAATTCTCATATAAAAAATTGATAAAGAGTTATGGTGGAAATAAGTAATAATAGATTTGTCTACTTTTGTTAGTGGCTCAATGGTCAATCCACCATCATAATGATGAGCAAGTTATCCAACAGGCTATCCATTATAGCACATTAGAAGATTATTAGTGGCCCATGATAATAGAAATTTATTTAGGTATTTGGATGCAATAAGTGAAAGCAAACTATATCGAGTTGAATTCGAGTCTTATAAAGATGGTTTAGCAATGCTAGTACAGTGGAATGCTATCAGAAAATCCAAATAGAAATGTCATAATGTTTTTGAAGTTATGCAACATGGTAAAGTAGATTAGAGTTAGCCTCAAATACAACAAGGTTATATCTATTTACATCCTCATTAAGAGATAAGACACAAAGTTGGTTCTATTTTTTATCCCATAGCTCCATTGAAAGTTGGGATGAACTAGTAAGGGTCTTTCTCATTATATTTTTTCCACTTCAAATTACTTCTCAATTATGAAGGGAGATAAGCTAATTCTAATCAGAAGAGTAAGATATTCTATATGATATTTGTGACTATTTTAAAAAGTTATTGAAAAGATAACCTCAATATGAGTTCGAATTATAGTTTCAAGCTAGAACTTTTTATAACAGGCTAAATTACATGAAGATTTGCACAATTGATATGGTTGTGAAAAGTTCAAATATAGACAAATCATCAAATGGGGTATATTACTTGTTTGAGGAGCTATAAATGAATAACTATCAAAATTCAATAGAATATTCATTTGAGAAAAGACAAGCTGGAGTATTGGAGTTGAACCAGTTTACTATAATTGAAATAAAATTAGAATTTCTCCTAAAAAAGTTTGACACCCAAAAAGAAAGAAAAGAGGGTCGATAAAGATTTCCATTTTGCTTTGATATTAAATGGTGGAATTTGGATCCCATTTATCAAATGGTGAAAGCTAATTGAATATTAAGTAAATGATATATGTTTCGAACCAATACTAATGTTTCACTACATTACCTTCCAAATAATAGAAATCATGAGAATATATCATATTGAGACAATAAGAATGTGTTATAGATAATTAGGCAAGCTTCGAGAAATTTTGGGAATAATATGGTGAGAAATAATAATCAATTAGGATTAAGCTTGAATTTCCAACTATCATAAAGAGAAGAGAGGCTGGCATTGGAAGAAATCATGAATGTCATTTTAATAGTATTAAGAAATAAAAATGAAAATGAAGACAATCAAATAAAAAAATTTGTGGTAGAATGTATCAAAAGAGTTTTACAATTAACTACTAAGTGGTATTGAAACAAATCCAAAGAATTGCTCATTCATATTAATCTGGAGTAAAAAAAATTACAAAAGTAATGCATTGAGCAAAAGTATTTTGAAATTTCTCAAGGTGATAGTGCTACAACTACCCCAAAAGTCACAACTCTCACTATAGTTTTTCAAAAAGTCATCACTCCCATTGAAGATGCTATTAAAGATAAATGTTATGATATTTTGATACCTAATAAAGTTATGACTCTAGAAGAAGCCTAAGCCCAAATCTCACCCCTAGATATAAATAAAGGAAATGAAAAAATATATGAGCAAAAATAGGTTATCCAAGGCTATGGAGATAAAAAAATAAATCATAATGAATCTAAGGGTATGTTTCTAATGAATTTTTTATTTCCATTATATTTTAGAAATAGAAAATTAGATGAAAACTTTGAGAAATTTCTCAACATATTTTGAAAATTACAAGTAAATATATTATTTGCTGAAGCTCTTGCCCAAATGGCAATTATGTGAAGCTTATAAAAGTTATTATGAGTAGTAGAGCAGGTTGGATACGTATGAGATGAGACTATGAATATAACCTAGAAATATCATGTAATTTTTCTAAAAATACTTCTAAGAAAATTGAAGGACCCCCCAAAATTTTTAATTTACCTTTTACCATAGAAGAATACACATTTCAAAAAGTCATGTGTGACTTAGGATTAATTATCAACTTGATCTTCTTGTTGATTGTACAAAGATTTTATTGTATTAGATATGAAGAAAGATAATTATGCATTATTAATATTGAGATGACTATTTTAGCCATTAGATAAGTCATTATTGATATCAAGAAATGAGAGTTTAATATTTACAAAGACTTATGAAATCTAAATGATGATAAAATAGGTTGTTTGAGAGTAGACAATCTCTTTCATTCTACAATACAATAAAAAGTGAATTTCCATTGGAAAAAATTTTATAAAAGATTATTGGCTATATGAAATGAAGGAAATGAAAAGAAAGAATAACTTTGAAGCTATGAAAGTGATAATAATAAATAAAATGATGAGAAAGAATCATTTTGGAGTTGTGAAAAGGAAAGTGTGAGAGATGAATGGTGAAGTCGTGACATTCTTCGAAGTCTTGACTTTGGAGGAATCTTATACTGATAACTTCAAAGAAGCTAAGGGAACAAGTAAGGATGACACAGTTGAGATAAAAACTATGAAGTATCTGATCAAAGATAAAGTCATGACTGCACATCACCATGACTTTGGGGTACATAAACAAATAAGCCAAGTAAAGCTTGAAGATAAAGTCATACCTATGCATATTACCATAACTTTGATGTTATAAAACAAAATAGTTCATTATAAGGTTAAAGATAAATTTAGGTATTATAGAACAAAAATGGCCAAATAGAGCTCAAGGATAAAGCCATGTCTATGCAAAACACGGTGACTTTTGAATTATAGAATGATAAGAGAAAATAAAAGCTAAAGGAAAAAAGTCATGGTTGTGCTTAGTACCATGAACTTGGGAATACACAAAAAAAATAGTCAGGCTAGTATAGAAGAAGTCATGGAATTCACCATAAACATAGCATGGAAAGAAGAAAAGGCCAAAGAAATAAGTGTAGCTGAAGCACTAAGGGAATAAATAAAAAATGAGATAAAATAGTACACTAAAACATTAGCTTGGTTAGTAGAAATTTCCGATGGAGATAATGAGGTATTGATACTCTAGCTATAGATGTTAAATGTAGCGTTACTTATAATACAACCTAAGGATTTTTATTTTTCACATATATAATATAACAAAAACATATATCATTCACATAAATTATTGCACACACCCAATGTCCCTAGAGTATAGTTGTGGAACTCAAACCCCACCATGACTACCAATATATCTATCTACTTAAAGTTACTCCACTATTCTGAGACCCTACGACACTCAAACTTAGTCATAAAGAATTTTTTTTACTTTGAGATGAAGTAGTTTTTTTATTGAGGGAGAAGTTATTGCTTGGAGATGAGTAATAGTTTTAGTATGCGATTTTGTTTAGCATTCAAATTACCAAATATTCTTGAGTATTTTGGTATTTTTAGATATTATGTAAGCATGAGAATGGGATATAAATAGATCAATTTCATGACATTAGTGTTTTGGTGGATTTTGATGAATAGTCAAGAAATTGATAGATTTTTTGAGGCATTTAGCTAATGAGTAGATTATGGAACATCATATAGTTTAGGCATATATTCTTTGTTGAAACTCTACATAATTACTTATGGTAATCCTTGTATGCTATGACTCTAATATCTCATTAGCATAATTCTTTAACTATGCAACATATTCTTTGTATCTATTATATTATTATAGAGTTGTAGTTAAACTTGCCTTCTTATAATTAAATGATTATGATATTAATTTTATATTGTAAAAATCAAATACACTAAAAGTCACTACCACTTTCTAGTACCACATCTTTATCTTTATTATTGCTTTGTAGTCTCAAGTTAGAGTCATGATTTTTTTTATGAAGATAAATTTTGAGTTACAAAGAATTATAAAGAAAAAACTACTCAAGTCAAAGCCATGACAATTATAATATTTTGACTTTTGGACTCAAAATATTATAGAGTGCATTTACTCAAGTATAGTCATTCCTCAAGGCCGTAATTCTTATTCTATGAGAAGGCAAAGTCATGACTTCTATGTTGAGCTAATTTCTACTGCCATTACTTTTTTGCAATGCCAAATCCACATTTATATGATTTATGAGAGAAGTCAAGAATTGTGCAATGACCATTCCTAGTATTATGACCAATTTAGACACAATAAACACCATTCCTTGTGCCATAACTATTTTTCAAAGCTATGGTAATATAATTCACATGAAAGGTAATTAGTATCACAATCATTTTTAGTGTTGTAGTTATATGATGATTAAGAGAGACCACCACCTAAGCAGTGACCACTCCTAGTATCATAGCTATATTATGTACATGAAAGATTATTCCCAATTTTATGGTCATTCTCAACACCACGATGATATGATACACATGAGAGACAAATATCAAAGCCATGGTCATTTATAGTACCATAACTTTGTGTTACATGGACATTAGGCCCAAGTCATTGATATTGTCAGTGTCATAAGTTTGTGTTGTAGAAAGATTGAGATATATTCTAGAGTCATAACAACTTTATAAAGTCTCAATCTTAAGCTCAAAAGATGAAAGATAAAGTAGTAGCTTTTTTCCAAAAGTCATGAATTCCTATTTAAAGTAATATAAAAATATTTGAGTATAAAAGAGGAAGAGAGAAAAATTGAGAAAGGATCTCTCATCTTCTTCTACTTTTCCTATGTACCAAGCAATAGCCAAAGCATAATAACCAAATCTTAGGGGCAAGTTTTACACTTTCTAGAAGATCTACAAGCAAGCAAGAAAAACAAGACATAAGTTAAACCCTAAAGTTGAGGGGCATGACTCTCATAACCCCCTCTTTAGGGTAGATTCGAGAATTTATGTTAAAATATATTGTAGTCTAGGATTTGTATAACTTTGTTTGTATGTTGTATAAAAGGTTCTTATATTAATGAATATGTTTTGATTTATATTGTATTGTAAAAATTAATGAATGAATGATTAAATATAACTTAAATTAAAGGTTTGATTATTAGTGGGTTTGTGCGAGTTGTCATGGTAGATGGTGATAAGTAAACAATGAGGCTCACTTGGGGATATGATAGGAAGAAAATAATAGCTCTTCTAACCATGATATGCATAATAAACATATATATTAAAACTAAAAATTTGGGCATGTTAATCATTATAAGTATGATGCTTATAAAACTGAAAGCACAAATAATTTTATATGCTAATGTATTGTACATGTTTTAGAAAAACTAATTATCAATTGAGGTAATATTAAGTATAATATTCTTCTAAAGATTTTACCTTAAGTGTATGAGTATATTATGACTTATAAGATGGTGATAACTGTTTGAGTTATTTTTACTCATATAATTCCCACTATTGTAACTTTGAGAAAACATATGTTAACTATGTGAGATTGACACTCACAGAGCTAAACTTATAAATGCATATAAACCATATCAATTCTAAGACTTTATGACACTTAGGGTCAAAAAATAAGAGTATATATATATAATAACTATAAAGGATAGTTGATGAGTTACCTAAAAGATATGAGATTATGAATACCTCTAGAGTAGAGATCATTTGTTATCTTGGTGGTGATGTAATGAGGGGATTGATATGAGGTGACCATCATTTGTGATGATCTCAATATTGATTATCACTTTGTATGTCATTAAGGAAAAGAATCATTATATAACAAACCAACATTCGGCCTATGCCAAATATAATATAATTCAAACTATTTGAACATATATCACATGAATGAAATGAACAAATCCATTGATCAAAGATTAATATAATAATATATAATATCTATTTTACCTAAATTTAGTTGTCTCGTTGTTGATTGACTAAACTGATGAAACAATCCCTAAGAGATTAATATCTGAATGAAAATCCTTCTGACTACTTGTATGACTTATATACTTATAGATCTTTGTTGACGAGATACTTTTACTAATGAGCTTTTAGGATAGTCATCATATAAGTTTGTTGTGCCCATCTTCACCATGGATAACATCACTAGCAATCCCAACAATCATATCACACTACATTGTACCTATGTTTCTTAATACCAAAAAAGATTGATAGTAAGTAAATTGATCTTTTTTAGCCTCCAAGGAATAGCTTTAACTTGGTTTCACAAACTCTGTTTAAACTCAATAATTCTTGCAAGGACCTATGAGATATACTTATTGCCCAATACTTTTGCATCATCAATTCTTCCTAGAATATTTGAATTCAATAAGAAAAATCCAATTGAAACTATACCATGAGGTTTGGCTATGCTATGTACTATAAATCCATTTACAGATCTTTGTAGAAACCTATAATATTGATTCATATTTATTGACTTTTAGTTTGCCTTATATCTTAGGGATTAGTTATTGCTGGATTTACATGACCATGAAACAAATTAAAATCCTAGTATAACAAAATTATAAATCTGCCTAAAGATCCAAGAATTTAATTAACTAATTATGTGATTAAAAAGTACCCCAACTTTCTAACAAACAAAACCATTGGTACCCTCTATAACAAAGTCACACGACCAAATATCCAAGATTCCAAATTGATGTGTGCTAGCACCCCATTTTTTTATGTCACAAAAATCTTCTATCATTTAAAAACCTTAAAATCACTTTTTTGTATCTTCTTAAAAGTGTTTCATGTGTTTTGGATCACAAAAAAAAATGTCTTAGTTTTCTATATAAATAAAAACAATATTTTTGAAGCTCAACTCAAAACCACATTTTTATGTTCTCTCATGAATATGTTTATTATATTCTCATAAGAATGTGTGTGTGTGTGTGTGTTGATATAAATATAAACACATGTTTATGTATATTTATTCAAAATACATGATCATGTTTTTTTATTCAAAAACATTCATTGGCATGTTTTATTTAAAACATGCATTTGTGTGTTTTTGCTGAAAACACAAGTTGGCATGTTTTGATTTAAAACTCATGTTCATGTGCATTTTGTGTCTTTCTAATAAAATCTTGCCTCTTCTTATTTTTCTTTTTAAAACATGGACCACATTTTATTTTGGTATTTTCAAATTTATTTTAAAATAGAGAAAAACCTTGTATTAAAATAGATTCAACAAATCTAGATATTATAAACTCATTTTTTGTTTTCAATTATTATGGGGGACAAATCATTAGCTACTACTAGTAAGATATTATGACTAATCAATGCAATATACAGGTCATATCATGTTTGATCTTATGAACCCACTTATGATCAATGACCATAGCACCCTCAGGTGGATCAACCAAATTTCTAACCTAGTTATCATACATTGATTATATCTCAGACTTCATGGCTTGAGTTATTTTTTAGAGTCTAGGCTCATCATTGAATCATGAAATCTTGTGGGCCCATTTTAATTTTCAAGCTTTATAGTTTTATTATTAGAGATGAGAAATGCATATCTCTCAGATTCATGATGAATATTATTCGACCTACATGGGCCTTATGTAGAAGATGTGTCAACTTAACAACAAGTTGTGAATATTGTAGAATTTCCTAGGAAGACTTAGTGATAACTTGTGGTTCTTGTATTTCTTCAATAGATATCTTGCTCCCACCAACTCTTTTGGAAATGAAATCACATTCTAAAAATAATTCATTATGAGCAAAGAACACTTTGTTCTCATATGAGATCGAAAAGTAGTACACTTTTGTTTCCTCTGGACACCCCCCACAAATAATTAAGCACTTATTAGATTTGGATGCGAGCTTATCAGAAGTTTGATTCTTTATATAAGCTTCACAACTTTAAATCTTGAGAAAAGACAAAAAAAGATGCTTTCGTATCCACATCTCATAAGGTGTCTTATCAACAACTTTCGTATTCACAACTTCTGTATGAATAATGACCAATATATCAAAAGTCATGTCATTATGTCCAATAAAAGGAGCCTTTATCTTTTTTCCTAGTAAACAAGATTCACATGTTTCAAATGATTCTAAGTTAAATGAATGGAGAAGCATATCTAGATGGAGAATTGAGATGCATTACATATTTACATGAACTAAATGACAATGTTAGAATTAAGTTGGATTTAAGTCATTGGACTTGAACCTTTTAATATCGATATTATAGACGAGCTTGGGTTATTCTAAGTGTAAAATTTAGAGACTATTAGATAAATGGGTATTCCCATAAAATATGTCTCCAACATAAATGAAAAAAATATATTATTCTTAATAATAAAGTAAAATTCATCCATGCCTAAATACAAAATTGAAATAATATTTCTGTTCATAGCTAGCACATAAACAAGCTCACTATGCAAAGTTAAATCATAAACTCACACATCTAATGCAACAACTTTTATTCCATTCCATTCCCTACTAGTAGGTCCACTTTGCCTTTAGCTATTGATCTACAACTTTGTAGATTATTCATATTTACAAAAATATGGGATCCACATCGAGTAACTATTACTCATGAAGCAAAAGTAGATTAATTGATTTCTATAACATAAATACAAGAAGTAGTAGTATCACTACCCTTCTTGTTCTCCTTCTTAAAACCATCCAAATAGAGCTTATAGTTCCCCTTCCAATGACCTTGTTAATTGTAGGAGAACAAACTCCTTCCTTGGGCGACCTTTGCTTTTTGGCCTCGTGCATTTGAGTTATACCTTACTCTTCTTGGCCTAAATGCCTTTGCCATTTCCTTCTCTACACATGCCTCCCTTTTTTTTGAACCATGAGCACTAGTTTATGTTTTAAATTTTCTTCTCAGTATTCTTTAACATTCCATGCAACTTAGTAATAAATTTATCTATATGATACATATTATAGTTCATAACAAATTGATCATAAGATTCAAGTAATAAACTTAAAATTAGATCAGTAGTCAGCTCATGACTAATAGGAGCACCAAGTTTATTAAGGTGATTGATGAAACCTTTCATATCTTTAGCCTATGTCCACTGACTAAGTGCTCGGAGCCATCTTGTATGCATTTAATGCTTTCGTGGTTACAAATTTCTCTTTAAATAATTGCTCTTGGAATATTTTCGTGAGATGCACCATCAATAAATGCCTTTATTTCTTCAAATTACTTTTAAAGCTAATATTTCATTATTATAAGCATAAGATATGTTATATCTATAAAGTTATTCAATTTATCATAACATATGTTTTGGCTGACGAAGTATGCTAGCAAGTTCACAAAAGATTATATTATCAAGGATATACAACTTCCTCTCTTGTTTAAGAATAATTCTCAAATTTTGATACCAAATGAGAAAGTTTGTCCCGTTGAGTTTTTTTTCTCGATGATAGATCATAGAGAAAATGTTGATGTCTTGTTTAATGTTGTTAGTCCATATATAAAAATATGTGAAACATTTAATAATGCGGACTTAAAAACTCTCACTAAAATTAATAACTTTTTATTAATATAAAAATAAATCTTATAGTTTATTAGTTAGTTAAAATTCATATTTGACTTAAATTTGTGTTTAGCTTTGACATAACACTTAAACTTAAGCTAAGTAGGTAGGAAATTCTTTTTTATTATAACACAATTTCGTTGAGCCTTGTAGGATTCGACATCACATGCCCCAATAGCTTAAATCCTTTCTTTTATGCCCTTAGGCCTAAAACTATTTTATAGCCTAGTCAAGTCAAACCATATTCAACTTATGTATATCATTATTATTCATCATGTCTTCCTAAGATGGCCCAATACACTCCATTTTGGAAAAAAAAAACTATATTTTTATGATTTAAGTATTGACAAGTATTAAAGTATGAAAGGTATTTTATGACATAATATTTTATGTGATGAAATTAGCAAGTTGTTAGGCATACTTATCAACACTTACATGTATCACATACAAATATATATACAAGTATAAGAGTAAACATGATACATCATGGCCCATTTCCTAAGGTGATCATTATAAGCCAATATGGAGATCCATGTTTACCTTTTAACTTTATTTTCTTGGACTTGTCTCCAAGAATGAACATCCTCCATTCTTCTTTCTTCTTCATTACATCAAATCTTCATAGGCTTGTTTCCAAGAACCAATGGGCCTCCTTTCTTCTTTCTTCTCTTTATTACAAACAAATAAATATACTATAATATTATATGCTCTTAATAATAAAAAGAGACCCACGTGTTGTGATAATAAAAAAAATTAATGACACATAGGTTGTATTAAAAAAATTATAAACCCATAATTATACAAGCAAGCATATTGAACTAAGGACCATGTCACATGACAAGCAAATTGAATATAGTCCTATTTACATTAGAACATAATAATTACTAGTACAAAATTGGTGAATATAGTCTCTTTAATCTTAAGAAATATGTCATTGTTTTCATTGGCTTTACATGATCTTTTGGTTTATTATTTGATGTGTACTAATATCTTAGCTCAATCCCAAAATATTGTTCTGTTAAATGTGTGTTGGAAAAATTAAAAACATACAAGATAATATAAAACATAGAAATTGAGCAATCCAAATAAGATAATAAGAAAAGTTATTGGATCTAAAAAAGTATACTTAATTATGTCAACTCATAATTAAGAAAAGTTAAAAAAATAGAACATACAAAACAACTAAAAAAGAATTATAATTTTTCAAGAATAATTATGTCAACTCATATTGACTAACCAAATCAAATAATTCCTACCACTGATGCCACAAATTTCTTGAAATTTTATTATGCTGCTTAATTTTTTTAGATAGACATTATCAAAAACTCTAATTGGTGAGGATATTTCCTCAATAAAGATCTATAAGTATATGAGTCATATAAATAAATAAAAAAGATTTTCTGCCAAATATCAATCCTACATGAATTATATCAATAGTTCGGTCAACAAATAGTAAGATAACATAATTTTTGGGGAGAAGCTAATTAGAAATTTTGGTATGACTCTTAGATCCTAGAGTTTTTCTACTCGATTTATATGATACTTATTCAAATAATATGATTTATGTTTGGGATGGATACAAAACAAATATTGGATAATTGTTATAAAAAGCCACTTTGCCATATTAATGGAAAATAAGGTGATTATTATTATTAATTTTATTTAAATGATAATATATTCTTAGTTATCCCATTAGTACATTATCATCGAGGCAACAAATCATTCCTATCTAAGAGTTATTCATAAGTATATCACATTTTAGGTAACTTATCAATTTCTCTTCATGGTCCCTTCATATTTACATTCTTATTCTTCAACCTCATGTATCATAAATATGAAGGACCTATGCGATTTTAGAGTATTTGTATGTTTGACTTAATAAGCACCACACTCACACAATTAACATATGCTTCTCTCAAATCTAATTATAGGAAACCATTTAAGTAAAAGTAACTCAAAGGGATGTCACCATCTTATGACTCACAACCACTCATGCATGTCCTATGGATTATTTATCACTTTCCTCCATAATAAGGATGTGACCCTCACCATAAATGTCAAAACTTTAAGAAGAATATTCTATAAAATATTCACAATCAATTGAAATTAGTTCTTCTATGATAAAATATAATGGAGTGAAATATAAAATCATTCATGCATTTAGCTTCATGAGCAGCATACTCACATCGATTAACATACCTAAATTTTGTATTTTGATGAGAGTTATCTTATGCATCATAGTCAAAAGGGATGTCAATTCTTTTATACCAAATATATGAGTGAGCATCATAGATTACCTATAACCATCCACCACAATAACTTGCACAAACCCACCAATAGTTATACTCCTAATTCAAGTTCTATCTAATCATCATTTCATCAGATTCCATTTTATAATATAAATCAAACAAATCCATAAATAAAAAAGAGTTCATGTCACATTAATCATAATTACACAAACCCTGAATCTTAATCTAGCCTAACATTTTGAAAAAATTCATATAAGGTACAAGAGATGAAGTCTTGTGAATCTTGAGTTCCCAAGGAATAGGTATCATGAGAATCTATGATAAAAATCCTAATACCATGCTATTTGACTTATTTTCCAAATCCACCCTAGAGAAAGGATTTGAGAATTACTTCCCAACTCTAAAAATTATATTTTATTTTTCATCCCTAGTTTTCTTGAGAATCTTTTAGGGAGTGAGAAAATACCCCCCTAAGATAATTATTGCACTTTACTTTGGTCCAATTCATGATATTTTGTATTGTCTCCTAGTTTTGCTTTTATACTTTATAATTTGGACATTTGTCCAACTAAAAATTCATAGTTTTGAGAAGATGACATGACTTAGTCTTCATCTCCTAATTTCAAGGTCATTGTTCTAGGAAGTGGTTGTGACTTTGGATATCTAATAATCATTATACAACACAATGTTGTGGTACTAGTAAGTACCCATAATTTATAAATTTTGTCTCTAACACAAAGTTGAGTCTGGGTGAATGAGTTATTGCTCTGGTCTTTCTTTGGCATGAAATGGGTGTGTCATAGAGAATTGGCTTGCCTTTGGCTTTGGTCTTTCTTGTACCTCAAGAGGTCATAGCACTGAGAATAGCCACAACTTTTCCCTTGGTCTTTTTTGTAGATTAGATGGCCACTATGTTGGGAAGTGACCATGACTTTTTTTTTGGTATTTTTTGTGGATCAGATAACTGTGGCGCTGGGAAGTAGTCATGGCTCTGGGCTTTTTCTTTCTTTAAAATCACATAGTCATGACATTGAGAAGTAGTGATGACTTTGGTAGTTAGCTTGTACTACCAAACCACGTCTTTGCCATAACTTGATGGCAATAATTGTGGATTTGAAAAAATGTCACGACTTTAGCCTAAAATTTTCTCACAAAAATCACAACTTTGGGAAAAGGCGGTGACTTTGACTTGGGAATACAAAGTCTATGTAAGGAGAAATCCATGATGCTCAGAATTTACCATGACATTTAGCATGATGAGGTACTTGGTTATTATGAAGTGAAATTATTATTGTAGTCATTAAAATATTACGAGAAAAATATGGTAGTAATTCCAAGATAATATCACAACCAGAAATGCATGGTTAAAAGATTATGCCAATGAGATTGTAGAGTTATAACATACAAAGATTAGCATAACTAAATATGTAGAATTTTGGCCAAGAATAGACATCAAAATCACATCAAGGAGTCCACACATAACCAAGTCGCAAATTATCTCAAAAAATATATAATTTCATAACTTTTAATTAAAATTAACTAAAGCTCTAAAGTCATGAACTTAATTAAATTTTAGCTCATTTTCATCCTTATGCATTATATAATATCACTATAAATCCCAAACCAAAATGTTCCTCTAAATCTTTTACAAAATAAAGATTATTAAGCCTTTTGATTAATTCACTCTAAATAAAGGTTTCTTAATTCACTCTAATATAATCTAGGTTGCAAAAATTTTGGACTTTTAATTTTAGGAATATAAATTATTAAGCCTTTTGATTAATTTCTGAAATGATTCATAATTAATGGGATTGATAAGATTTTCATACTCACATCTTAGATTCAAAATATTGCAGCATGATTGAAGTGTATTACAATGTAATCATACATAAAATGTTTGATTAATATGCTCAACATATCATTATATATACATGTGACTTGAAATCAATGTTAGTATATGGATATGAATTGATTTATGAAGACATAATCAATGATAAATTAAAGGTGATGACCTTGATTTTATTAGAAATTATTTCAATCTAGAATTCAACATGTCATGACATGCTCATTGTCAATGTGAGATGAAGTACAATGATTCATCAACACAAAGGTATTTATAGATAGAATCTTAAGATAATAAGGATAAAATTTTAGAAACATAAATCTTAAGTTTCATAAGTCTTAGATAAATTTTGAGAGAAAAAAAATATTTTTTAAAAATTGGAGATACATAATAACTATTCATCAAATACAAATTTATTTATTATCACAAAATTTTTAAAGTGTGCTACATATATAACTACAATATGGCTCATGTAGACATTATAGTTGGCTTATGTAAAGAAAATTAATTTTATGTTTCTAAAATTATGAGTTATTTAATTGGATTTCAACACTAGAATAAATTTTATGAGTTAGCTTTTATGGGATTTGTAGTTTAAGAAGAGGTCTAAGAAACAAGATTTTAAGAACAAACATTTCCAATCATCTAGAATTCTCAAGTGTTGATAGTTTTTTTAGTCCACAAAAATGAAAATTTTAGTTATTTAATTGGAGATGAATGGGGAGATAGAGACAGAGAAAGATAGTGAAATAAAGGAAATTTGTGTTTATACACAACAAGATTTGTAATTCCATAATTCTCATTTGCAATAAAATCAAACATTTTTATTGCATAGTGATTATGTCCAAATTTATATTAGTATCATAAGTATCACATGTTTTCAACTATCTCCAAAATTGTTAACTTTTTTTACATATGAGAACTATGGTTATATCATAACAATAAAATTTGTTTTGGCATTGTCTCAAATTCTCTGTATGGCATTGGATGCCATATCCTAGTCGAGTTTGGTGACTAGATTTCTAATACTAAATGACTTAAACTTTATGGTCTTATATGATGTCATTTTATGGTTTAAATATTTTTTTATACCATCTCTTATATGTTTTATATGATAGATTTTAATTCCATAGTACCATTTCTTATTTATTTCTAATGCATGATGACTTATTAGATACTCAAATAAATTCTTATTTTCATACAGATTAATTGTTGTTGAGTAATCACTTTAATATTTTTATGATACAAGTTTTTTAATTTATTTCTAAGGTGAAGCTTTATTTGATAGAGATTTTCCTTTAATGAACCATTCTCCACTTTATAAAGTTTCCTTATTATTTCATTTTTTACTTAATCTTGATACTTAGTGGCTCAAGTTACCCTAGCCTTTGATATTATAACTATTTGAACTATGTTTATAATAAAAGCTATTTGATTGATTTTTTTTGTTTATTGGTTGAATGCATTTTGTAATTTTTAATCATAAGTGATTTTACAATCTATTGAATTTGTATTTAAAATTGATGTGCATGTGTTCTTTATTCTACATAGTAGATGATTTGATACATAGAGTTTAATTTATGTATGGAAGATCAAATCAATACTTATTGTATAATATAAGCTTGTTATTTACAATCTAGATGAAGTTTAACACACAATTGGTAAGATTATAACACATAATTTTAATAGGTTTATCTTGACTATGTAGAATAATGAAATTTTAACTTCTTGTACTAGTATACTTATGTGTATTAAATGAGACCATCATGATATAATTATTTTATAATGACATATAAAATAAAAATATATCATTGTTATTATAAATACAATTACTCTTAATATTGAAATAATTAATAGACACGCAAACTTGCTAATCATTATTTTATTTTATAACGAGTTATATTTATAAATAGATTAATAAATTTAGTGAGCTGAATAACTTTATTAGATGTATAGTGAATATTAATTATTGATAGAATTCATATCATGTCAAATAGATTGATAATATCTCCTTAATGATAGTTATAAGTTTTGATATTGTCAAATCACAAAGGTTGATTTTAATCCGACATATCAATTACGTTAAGTGAAATGTCTTAAGTAAATAATAAGATATTAATTAAATTAAATTGTTAGTAGCTTAATTCAATCAATGGATATATAATGTTAAAATAGGAAGTTTAATAAGTGCTAAATAATATCAAGCTTGATTTTTTTTGAATAAGTTAGGGAGTATAATTATAATTTTTTAATTGAATGAATTATAATAAAAAAATAGTACAACACAATTTATATTAAGAGGCCAAATTCATATTTTAGCTAGATCCCTTCCATAGCCTTATCAAATGGCGCAAAAAAAAAATTTAAATTATAATTAAAGAATTCATTTATTTTTTCAAAGTATATATATTTATAAAATTTGAATGGTTAACTTTATTAAAATCAAATTAATTAATTTTATAGAAATTAGATTAATTAATTTAAATTTAAATCACATTTATTATTTGGAGTTTTTGTATGGAAATAATGTGTTTGAAATAAAAAATCTAAAATATAATGTGTGTTTCAGAAATATGCCAAACTTGTGCGTCTGGAATAACGTGACAATATTCGTCGTTGTGAACGATGACCATTGCCACACTATTTATTTTTTAAAATCAGAGGCTGACATTTTTAATGTCGGCTATTGAAAAAACCGTGTAGATCCCATTACGCTCCTCACCCCTCACCCATTGCCCTCGCCCGTCTCTCCTCGCCCGTTTTCCCTCACCTCTCGCTCCTCTCTTTCCATCCATCTCCTCCGGTCCTCTCCAGGAGCTCCTACGTGGAGCTCCGTCGAGCCCCAGTGAGCTCGATGTGGAGCTTGAGGAGCTCCGTCGTGCACTAGCGAGCTATAATAGTGGAGCTCGACGGAGCTTCTTGAGCTCCACGTCGAGCTTCCTGGAGCTCCTAGAGATGGGCAGGGGGAGAGGGGTGGGAAGAGAGGGGCGAGAGGTGAGAAAAGATGGGCAAGGGGAGATGGGCGAGGGACGAGGGGCGTAATGAGATCTCTATAGTATTTTCAATAGCCGGCATTCACAACAATGACCTCTAATTTTAAAAACTCAATAGCATGGCAATTGCCACCATTTACAATGACAAACATTGCCAAGCTACTTCCAGATGCACTAGTTTGGGTATATTTTTGAAACACGCATTATATTTTAGATTTTTTATTTCAAAAGTATTATTTTTATTCAAAACTCTATTATTTGATTATATATATATATATATAAAATAAAGACAATCTTTAAATAATAATTAAAAAATAAAAGAAAAAAAATATCTTATTACTTTTTTAAAAGTTAATGTGATACATTTCTTTTGCATTATTTTGAGTTTTAGGGTAGAAAAAAAAACAAGACCACATTGTTCTTCTTCATCATATGATTTAGAGCAGGATATATGAAAGAAGAATTTGGTCGCATACATAGCTTACAATTTAGGTATGTTTTCAATGTCAGTATATTAATATTCATCTCGAAAAAAAAAAAATAATCCTAGTATGCATGTATTAACACGAGAAGGGATTAATATCCCTAACAATTTGATTTATTACCTAACATGTTTTATGCTTAGTTTCTAAGGTGAAGCTTTATTTGTTAGAGATTTTCCTTTGATGAATAGTTCTTCATTTCATAAAGTTTCCTTAATGTTTTTTTTTTACTTAATCATGATTCTTTATGAATCAAGTTACCGTAGCCTTATATACTGTAGCTTCTATAACATCTTGTTTAGCTCACTCTTAACTTAAGAATTTAACCATTATTTAGATTTTCTTTATTTTGTTGGCAAAAAAGTGAATGAGAAAAGAAATTGTTATCAGGGGAAAAAAAACTAAAAACATTAATTATTTCTTATAAAAATTGTTAGTTGTTTTTCCTCTTTTTCTATGGCTAGACATGTTTACCTATTATGTTTTATTTTGTGTATTTGGAGAGCGATATGAATCACTATCTAAATTAGATTTTGGGAATTAAGTATATAAAATATTGGGGGAATTATGTTTTGGGGTGCTTTCCCAAAAATTTTTAACAATTAAAAACTAAACTTTTGATATTTGTGAAAAAAATCACAAAACTATAAAAAAATTAAAAATAAGGGCACTCGAATACGTAAATCCTAAAATACCCTATCCCCTCTCCCCTGGCCCTCGTCTCACCCCTCGCCCCTGGCCCTCGCCCTCGCCCGTCTGCCCTCACCACTCCCCGCACCTCTTTCCTACACCTCTCCCCCCGCACCCTTCACGATGGAGCTCACTGGAGCTCCAGTGAGCTCGGCGTGGAGCTCATAGAGTTTCGTCGAGCTCCACGATGGATCTCAAGGAGCTCTAGTGAGCTCCTTCGTGGAGCTCATGGAGCTCCAGTGAGCTCCACGTCGAGCTCGTTGAAGTTTGACGGAGCTTCACAAGCTCCGGTGAGCTCGACCGTGGAGCTCCAGTGAGCTCCTTCGCCGAGCTCCAGTGAGCTCCTTCGCCGAGCTCCAGTGAGCTCATTCGTCGAGCTCCAGTGAGCTCCTTCGTCGAGCTCAATGGAGCTCCACGAGCTTGACGAATGAGTTTGACAGAACTCCATGGAGCTCGACGATGGAGCTAGTCGAGCTCTATAGTGAAGAGGTGTGGAGAGATAGGTGTGGGGAAGAGGTGTGGGGGAGTAGTGAGGTCAGACGTGTGAGGGCAAGGGCGAGGGTGAGGATGATGGTGAGGGCCAGGGCCGAGGGGTGAGGGTGAGGACAAGGTCCAAGGGAGAGGGGATAAAGTATTTTAAGAATTACTTATTCGAGTGCCCTTATTTTTAATTTGTTTCAGTTTTGTTATTTTTTTCACAAATATCAGAAGTTTAGTTTCTAATTGTTAAAAAATTTTGGGGAATCACCCCAAAACATAATTCCCCCTAAAATATTGCTTGCCTCATAAATGATGAAGGTACCATAAGGGTCCCATTATAAATTGAACGGAGACAGATGGATGCTGCAATGAGATTTTAATTATTGTCCTTTTAGCAATGATAATTCAATGAATCTTATCTATTATTTACAACCTCAAAAATGATGGTAACACTACCTAAGAAATTGTAAAAATGTAGTTACATAATGTGAAGATATAAGAAAGAATTTGTACTTCTTTTCTTATTCATTACAAAATTTTAGAAAAAGGCCCATAATGAGAATGATGACTTTGTATATATAGTTTATGAATATATTTAAAGTTTATTATCTTATAAGAATTATTAGAAGTTATGATAATAATAGAAATAGAATGAAATTCCAAAAGTTTTGATGCAGAGATAATATTATAATATGAAAACTTTATTATCATAATTTCATAATTAGGAAAAGTTATGATAATAAAAGAAATAGAAGTAATAATTTTTAAAAATTTAAATAATTTTTTTAAAAATTTTAATTAAATATATTATAGATATATTAGTATTTTAAAATTAATATTTTAAAATGCTTTTTACATTTTAATTAGTTATGATAATAATAGAGATAAAAGTTTATATAAGATTTTAATTGGTATATTAAAATTGAAATTAGATATATTATAGACATTTACTTTTTACATTTCTATATATTAGATAAATGATTTTTATCCAAAATTATTGATGAATTTTACATTTTTATGCATCATAGTTCTATAATTTTGTAAATTATAATTTTCATAGGTATTAATGATTTTTATGGCTAGATAGTTATTTTCTTTTAATTTAAATTCTATATTTTTAATATATATATTTATATATAGATATATAATGTAATTTTTTATTTATATATTTTTATGATTAAACTAATTATTTAAAGTAACATGTTTCATGATCTTAATAAAATTTATTTGGTTATAATTTGGTTATAATCCTGATAAAATTTTTTAAGATTATAATTCTATTATATATTCTATTACGTTTTATAATATATGTATATGTCTATATATTTGCTTATATACAAAAACACACACACACATACCGATTTATATATATTCAATAATTTTTTGATTTAAAAAAAATATTTCTTTTGTTTTTAAAACGTGGTTTTGAATTTGAATTTTATTTATGTGCTGATGTGTCACACGGAAGCACAAAATTGGATTTTTAATTTTTAGAAAACATATATATATATATATATATATATTATTTTTGATATATATTTTTTTAATTTAGAAAAAAAAAATTTTTGTATAAGTATTTTTTTGATGGTGATCAAAAATATAAATTTTGTATTATTTTATTTGCTAAGGATAAATAACATTTGTAAATCACTCATTTTAATAAATTGATTGAGCTTTCAATCCCATCAAGAACTTGTGGTGTAAAAAATTTATCTTTTTTAAAATGACAACTAGAATGCAAGGATGAAATATTCTTAAGAATTTTGAATGCAGCATAGTAGTCTAGCGCATCATACCTTGCACCTTTTTTAAATTTTTTTTTATTCGAAGTAATAATGCTATTTTCATTTTGTGTGCGTGTTGTTCTTTGCAAGTTACTAGATTTTAAAACATTCTCAAATTTGTTACAATCCATCAATTTTTAAATTGTTATTACTCACAAATAGTGACATTTCTAATGGTAGTGGTAATCCTTATTTTTTTCCAATTGATATTTTCCCTCTTTTTTATGTTAATTTTGCTTTTCTCATTTTCATGTTACTTACACTAATTGTATCGCGCAAAACTAGTCAAGTCCAATAATCCTTCCTTGTTAAGTTTGGAAATGTGACATTCATTTTCATTACCTAACAAACTATCTTAGGTAGCATTTATATCAATGATTTGTCAAAATCTCCTTAATTTATGCACATGTGATAATCACATTCATTTACATGACCTAACAAATATCTTAGGTTTTAATTATTTTAATAATATAAATATGACTATTAATAGACTATAGTCTAAAATTAATTTAAAAATATCACATCAATTGTGATTCATTTTAGTCACATTTAATTATCATGTTTTGAACTACTTTTCATCTCAAAAGTAGTACTAAAAAGGTTATCCCATGCATGTCAACCTTCTGATAAGTATATATGTTTATCAATGGGAAATATATAGCAAAACATCATTGTCACCCCTTTTGTTAAATATTATGTTATATAATCGTTATTGTGTTTTAAGTCAACAAATTTTCATATTGGATGCCATACCCACCATAAAAACCAACATCAAAACCCTGGCTCTAGTTTTTCATCACTAAAAGGGGATCCTAAAATAATAAAATATTTTCATATCCATTAAAATAGTCAAAACATAGTTCAAGTGTAGCATGAGAAATTAATTTGTTTTCAGGGAATTTTGTTAAGGTTCATATTAAACTATTCGCCTACAAACTTGTATCCTAATTCAAAATGTCATGACATTTTTATATATCTTGCAAAATTACATCTCAATTCCTTTATATTGTATCCTAATTTTTATAGATCCTACAAAATTACATTTCAATTCCTTGGGTGCCCTCCCTACTTGTTGCAATTTTATATTATAAAATGCATCAAAATTTTCATTAAAATTTCAATTTTATATTAGAAAACTGAGATTTTATTATTTTTACTTTCTTAAATCTTAAATAATTATTTTATGGTAATGATGAATTTTAAAATTAGATAGAATCATTGTTCTGTAATTTTGTAATTTATTATTTCATAGATATTCACATTTTTTATGATAAGTTATTTTTTCATTATTTTAGGTTTCTTAAATTTTTAATATATATATTCATATATTAATTTTTAATTTATATTTTGTTATCATTTAACTAATTATATATTCTAATTAATTTAATAAATACAATATAATTTTCTATGTTAATAATTTTGCAATTTTAGATCTTTTTTATATTGTATTATTTATCTAATTAATTTACATTTCCATTGGATAAATATGGTATATTTATCAAATTTCATATTTTTTCCATTTAGCTTTCCTTAATGTGTATATATTTAAATTATTATATTTGTATTGTTTTAATTTTTATAATTTTTAGTTTGTTGTTTATAAATTTATTTTTTACAAGTTATATATTTAGTGATCCCATTACATTTTTAATGATGCCATAAAGTGATTATGCTCCCATTAAGACTCTTTGCTCTAATTAATTCACTTTTTTAAAAAAAAAATAACATCTGGAAATAAAGAATGATTCATGTATAATGATTTTATACTTTATCTTAAATATTAGCAATTTAACATTATTCATACGTTTAACCATTTTAATACGTTTCACTAATTTTAAATTTATATAAATCACAACATTTTGCTATTTTTTTGATTTTATTCGTCATCATTGCAATTTATGTTTATAAATTTGTATTATCAAATATGGTTAATATAATTAATTTCAAAGTCATCAGCATTATGTTCAAAATATTGTCTACATTCCCTATATGTTCTTTTTTATTTTTGAAATGGAGCATTGCTTCCACTTCTCTATGTAAATGTTTAATAATTCACTATATAATTAGTGGTTATTCCAAATAGGCCATTGATAAATTTAGTGCTTTTTTAGTTAGCCGTGAGGCCTTCGCTCCTCATATAAGTTGATAAATATTTAGGAGGGCTTGTCTCCTTATATAAGCAATCATATATTATTATTCTTATCATTTTATTGCTAAACATAACATAATCATGATTCTAGTTTCTCCAATCATTTCTTATATACCCTTAACATATATTTTGTGGATTTTGTATCACATCGTTAGTTTTTAAATAAGTATTACTTATTTGTCTTTGTGAATACCTAAAAAATGGTAAGGTTTGCACTAAAGGAAAAGAGATGAGAGAGGGAGGAGGAAGTGTGAAAAACAATAACTACACACACACACACACACACACATGCATACATACTTTTGTTTCCATAGAATAGTTACTCTGGTCATGAACTTTATAACACCATGACTTTGTACCCCAGAGAGAATATATCAAAGTTGTGGCCTTGTTCAATGTCATGCTTCCGTGTTACATAAATTAATTATCATAGTTGCGATAATCTCAATATCACATAAATTTGCTCAAAAAGCCAAGACTAAAGTTGTGGCTAATTCTAATACCAAAACTTTGTGTTATATAAAGTAAATCTTTCATGCATGGTAATTTTAATGCCATGACACTTAGCTCAGAAAGTCATGAATAATGTCATGGCTAATTCAAATGTAATTATTTTGTGTTACAGAGACGAAGGCATCAGTTGTGATCATTCTCATAATTGTGGCATTAATGGTTTTAGAAAAGATCTAAAGAGATAATAAAATTGTAATTCAAGTCTATGCTGTGACTTCCAACTTTAAATATCCCAAATATCTCTCAATTATAAAATCAACACTAAGAAAAAGTGATGAGAGAGTGGAGAAAAAAAATATGAACTATGCATACTACGATCCTGACCCAATGAGATTTCAACTAAAAAATACATGGCGAATGCAAGTGTGGGTTGGTAAGAAGGAAGTAATCGCCCTTGGAATGATAAACTATTATATAGGGTCTATAAATTGATATAAGCTTAATTATTACTAGGTTGACACTTTTTAAGCTAGAAATATAAATGTGTTTAAGACCAAACCATTATGTATTATCTAAAAGAACTTTCTTGTAAAGTGGAGATTAAATAGATCATGTAAACTAGAAGTTTTATCATAATGCGGGATTCATGCGTCAATTGTGGTGAAATTTGATAGGTATATCATAGGGCACATGTAAGTGGGAGAGACTAGTATGGTGGTGACTACCATACAAGTTATTCCCTCTTGTATGACTTTTATATGTTATATTTATGGTAAGATATATATTAATTGTCATGATTATGATAGTTAAGAAGCTAAAAGTACAAATGTATTTAATACTATATTATTTCATGTCTTTAAGATAATATGATCTTAGAGAATATAAATACATATTAGAAGTAATCATTAAGGGTATTTGATGTATTATCTAAAATGTGTAGATGAGTGGATTATCCATACATAGAATGACATGTGATTCAATGTTTAAATACCAAGGAAAAAATTGAGGAGATCATTTTTGGTAGTGATAGTCTAAGGATATAGGCCACCTTGTATGCCAAAAGGGCAAAAGTATATTTTCATATTAATATAGCTTTCATCCAACAACCAAACATGACATTAACTATATGTAATAGAAATATTATCACACATAATGACACAAAGATATCAGTCAACCCTAGAATCTGAGTATCTTTCAAAAGAGCAAATACATTTATTCAATTTGATCAACAATTAATTTACTATTGGTTGATCAAATTGCATACACAATTTCTTTGGTATTTATATTTAGACTTATGGCTATTTTATTACTTGTATAATATATATATATATACATACTTATAGAGCTATATTGAATGATAAATCCTCACCTAATGAGATTTTGTGATCATGTCAATTCATGATAATTGTGGCACCCTCACAAAATTATAACAAGTTTTTTATACTATTGCCTAAAATTTTTTTATTATAATTTGATTAGCCAACATAAGTTGACATAAGTATCATTGTGAAATGATAGTTCAATTTCTAGTTGTGTGGATGTGATTATTGCTTAGTATTTATATTGTAATTATATTTTGTTTTGTATTTATCTTTTTGTCTATTTTGTAATCATGGCCACTTACATGTGTAGTAGTTTTTAGATTGAATTTCAACCTCTAGACCTAGAAATTTAAAGGTGAAATAGATGATCTTTTCCAAACAAATATGTCAAATAGAAAAGATGAATTCATTTCAAAGTAGCAGGTGGTATTTCAGACTGAATAATGATTTTCATATGTATTGTAATCCTAATATTTAAATTCATGAAGATTTATTATATGATAGGTCAGAACAACCATCATAACATGAATATTCATACTAGATAGACAAACTATCATTTTAAGATGATAATTTGGCATTACTAATGTAGATATAGAAAAGTAATGACTTAGAAGAAAAGTAATTGAATAAGACATATGGAAGCAAAATTCAAAGACATAGGCATAATTTTGGAAGTAGTTCTACCCAAAGTTATAACAATCTATGAGGAAGGCATGGAGAAAAATGAGATAATAAAGGAGGATGAACAAACTAATGATTAGGTTTAGGTTGAAGTGTAGCAAAAAGTTGTGACACCAAAAAACTATGAGGAATAAAGCCATGGAAAAAATTAAAGGAATCATAGAATTTTTGATATCATTGATGAAATAAAAAAAACAAGTTTGAACATCTTCTACTTAGCATTATTGATCGACATATAGCATACAAGGAAAAAGAAGTGATATGCATGATTACAGATCTCGTATATGAATTTGTCATCTGCCCTAGACCTATACCTAAAAAGGGGTACCACAACGAAGTCAGTAAAGCTCAGTAGAGGTAAACTCCTACAGAGTTACTCCATATCTAAGTGCACGTAAAACATCATGTATATATATCAATATCCATTCAAGCATAATATTTATATGAATACAATTATGGATGAAATATTTATATGCTCATATTCCTGAGTCTCACCAACTCCCTCACACATGTGGAAGCCAAGTGTGATATATATATATATATATATATATATATATATATATATATATATATATATATATATGTATGTATGTATGTGTATATGTATATCTATAGATATTTATTTTTTTGGAATTATTTTGAAAAATATGGATCTCCTCCGAAAAAAATATTGGACATTTCTCTGACAAAATATTTTTTTCCTTGGATATTTTTCAAAAACCACTGCGTAACTCACCCTAGATATTGTCCCAATTCGAGCTCACAAATTTATAATACCCATGCTCTAAAAAAAATACCGAGCAACTCAACCTGAATGTTGTCCTATTTCGAGTTCGCCAAATACAATCCTTATACGTTTATATGTATATATATATTTATCATGCACCTATCCTTGTATATCGAATGTTTCCGTACATATAAAATGCAATTATGCCATTTACGATTAGACGACATTTCAGACACAACTATAACAATCCAAACCTAATTCATCTGCACTAAATTTTATTAAACGAAACCCATAAATTTTTTACCAATTAACCATTTCCAATAATATTTCTAACTATTCAAATTGAAATATAAAACATGATCATTTATGCCTTTAAATAGAAAGAAATTATGATAAGAGAAAACCATTACCTTCTAGAAAATTTCACTGAAACTTTATAAATTTGATGTCAAACTGAAGATCTCGTAGCGTTGAGCAACTTTAGTTCTTGGACTATTCTATCCCGACTCTAGAATAATCCATTATGATCAAAAGAAAATCAAGTATATATATATTTGAATAGTGACTCTCTCTCTCTCTCCCAAAGTTTAATTTTCTTTCCCATCAGGTATCATCTCGTTTTCTGAATTTACATCGGTTTATTTTATTTTATTTTATTAAAAATTCTTATTATAATAAATTTTTTGTCAGATGCCTGGACCACACATGTGCAACCACGTGCTGACGTCATGGCGCAATCTTTTCCATTTTTAATTTTTTTAATATTTATTTATTTATTCCAATAATTATTTAAATAAATTAAAAAAATTATAAAATTCTAACTTCCTCATAATTTGACAAAATTTGTCACTGTAGGCATATTTTCCCAGACAAATTCAATAAGGAAATCCATTTTATCATCAGGGTTCTAAAATTCTTAGTTAATTTTTTTTATTGCAAAATTAATATTTTACCCTTTTTTCCAGAAACAAATGTTATTTATTTCTTCATTTTTTTTGGATTCCACATAAAGTGACAATCCTTTTGATCATGGTGTGTGATACAAACCTATATATTAAAACATAATATTTAAGTATGTTAATTATGTGAGTATGGTGTTTATGAAGCCGAAAACTTGAATACTTTAATTGATATCTATTATGTATGTCTTTTGAAAAATTGAGTCTCAATTAATATGAGCATTTTATAGTAATCTTTTCCTAATATTTTTGCTTTTAGAATGAAAGAATTTTTTCATCATGGTAGATGATAATAGGCAAACCATAAAACATACATAATTATAGGTGACTTTATAAGGTGATGGTCGTAATGTGCATTCCTTTCTATCACATGACTACAACTTGAGACTTTAAAAAAAAGTATACATTAATTGTTTGAGTTTGTTTCTTACGAATGTGCAAAAGCACTTTTATTATCATGCCAGTTTATGTCTATATGACTCATGAGGTCGGAAAAAAGAATACACATATAAAATAACTATCAAAAGTAGTTGATGTATTGCTTAAAAAGTATGGACTTGTGGATAACCATCAATCATTGTTGATTTATCATTTCAATAGTAAAGTATTGATAAGATAGCTATGAGGGAACCATCATTAGGAAGACCCTAATATTTGACAACCACATTATATGCTATTAGGGTATTAGAGTATTTTCACAAGAGTTTAACATTCATTTTGTAACCAAACATAATTATATCTAAATTATTTAGATAACCATCATGCTTAAATAAATCTACCAACCCTATAATTTAAGAATTTACCTAAAATTAGTTTTATCCATTCGATTAGTATAGTTTTGACTGGTAGTTGATTGATCAACCTCCCTAAATAATTCCTATGGAATGAAATTTGAACAAAATGACTACTTTACTACTTGTATGATCAATATACTTGTTGGACTGGTTGAATGAGAGACTCTCATCAAATGAGGTTTAGGGACTTTGCCTAATCCTAAAAATTAGGTATCATAACAAAGTCACAACATGTTTTTGATATCATTGTTGAGAATTATTTAGTTTGGTTAGTTAACTTTAGTTGATGTAACTATTCTTGAAAAAAGATAGTTTAGTTTTTAGTAGTTTGGATTTCAATATCTTAATTTTACACCTTGATTTGCATTGATTGACTTATGTTACTTATTTATATCTAATATTTTAATATTTTTATTTTTTTAGCCACCATCAATATAGCAAAATTTAGGCACTATGCTAATAACTAGAGACCAAGAAAATAGAAAAACAAAAAGAGGAGTATTTGAAGAGTAGAACATGAGCATGAATAGTCCAATGTATCAATATGATGAAGTTTATTCCTTATCTATTAGTGTTTTCTATCTCATGTCCAATGATGAATTGAATTAGTTTTATTATCAAAACATATTAAGCTGTGAGATTTGAGATGTTGGAGCTATGAAGAAGTTTCAATTGATAGTCCTTATCTAATCTTTGAATCTTCATTTGAAGATGTAATCACTAAGTTACTTGAAGAGATAAAGAGAGTGAATGAAATGAAAGAAGAGAGGTTGAGACAACTAAAAAGAAGACTTGAAGACACTATTTTGGGCATACTTGATGAAAAGTACTACATTAGAATTTTAGGTGGTTAAAATAATTCTGATCAGTGGTGATGAGGTTAAAGATGTTGAAGGAGCTATGGTACATCATAATATTGTGGCCAAAACAAAAAAATGGGCAAGATTTGTGAACTTAAGACCAAAAATCTACTTGAAAACTACTATTGAGGTGATCTTCCATATAATATCGTTGGTTGACATGAAAAATACAAGGAGAAAAAATAGTAAAAGGCAACATGAAGAAAATGACATAGACTACAAAAGATATTGATGAAGCAAAGACTTAAACAAATATCTAGCTATGGATATTAAAATAGTACTGCTTGGAAGGTAACCCAAGAATTTTTCTTTTTGTTGTATGAGAAATAAAATTTTGATTGATATTTGTTGTATATGCACTATAATTTATACTGATACACAATAAAACATTCCCCCACAAAAATGAATTATGAATTCAAACCTATTTGTCCATCATGTCCATCATCCTATGTAGCAACTTTCAAAAAAACTCAAAGCCATGGTCAACAAATATATATGAAAAGTTGTGACCCTACATAACTATTTAAATAGAGCCTCATAGGGCAGAAAATCCTAAAATCCCAAATGTCTTTCTCTTCTAATTCCATGAAAATTCTAAGCCCCACACCTTGAAAGTTTAGAATAACTATGGAGGAAGGCTTGTGATCAAAACAAAGAAGAAAGGGCAGCACTATAGAGATGAGAAACACCAAAAAGGAAAAACTAAAAAGGGAAATATCCATAGTTTGGCACTACTGAAGTTTCACATAAAGCCATGGCTTTTGTGATGACTTTTTTGTCAGAGTTTATCCCCCATCCTAAAAGACAATAAAAAAGAAGTATTGAAATTTATTCTGCATTCATAAATAACGTAAAAATACATCAGTTGCATGAGAATTATATGCCAATGTCGAAGATCAAGAAGAAAAGAAAAACTACGAAAGAATGATTCAGGTTTGTTTTGATAAGAAGATTCTTAATTAGTTTCTATGATTGCTAGGGGCTAAGAATAATATGATCTTAAAATTCCTTAAAATGTGACCTAATTTCAAAGAAATTGCAAATATGTTGATGAATGAAAAGAGAGAATGAAAAATAACTTTGAAAAATGCATATGGAGTTTTGATGCATGGAGAACTCATAAAGAAGAGTATAGTATGGTTATATTTTATTTGCTCATTATTATTATCGACACACTCTATATCTTAACTATCACACAAGATAGGACAATAATATTTTATGTTTTTTTGACTAGTTATAGATTCGATTTAGAAAAATAATACTTGAGAAATTCATTCTCAAGTTACAAGAGGGTTAATTTTTTAGCCTTGTAATTTACCATCCCTTGATTACTTTATTATGATTAGCTATGGAAGTCCTAAAAGGTGATGATAGTGATAAGTTGCACCTAATAGTATCCCACAACATTTTTGGCTATTGAAATGGGGCTTGAAGGAGATAGAAAAGAAAATGAGTTATATATCAAAGAAGAAGTATCAAAGGATATTGGGATAGAAGAATTATCCCTCATTGAAGCTGACATAGAAGCTATAGAAAGAAGAAGTGAGATATGAGAAGAAGAAAAAGTCCACATTGAGCATTCCATAGATACATAAGGAAGTATATTGGTTAATATTTTTCATATTTTGGAAAATATGAAGCTTGAAGATGAAATAGGGAGGAATGCCTAAATAATAAGATCCAATCCCTTCATACAACAATAATGGAAGAAGCAAAACAATGAGATACAATGTGAGAAGTAAATCTCTAAAGGAAAGAAATGATGTATATCACAGTCACAACCCAAAAAAAATTGAAAGACAAAATTTATACAATTTTGGAAGAATAGATGAAACAAGTGGAGATCGAAGTGCAAGTAGTGTTGAATCTTTTTAAAAACTTAATGAGGTCATCATAATAGATTGAAAGAAAATGGTAGCTATTAGATTCAAAATAATTGGTGGCAACACATAAAAACAAGATAACTAGCAGATAAAAGAAAATAGACAATGCAATGTGAACCAAAAAAAGTTATATTTTGTAATAGGATATTTTGAAAATGTACTATACTCCATTGAAAGAAAAGAAAACATATTGTGTGATATTTTGGTGAATATATTGGATTGAGAAACTGGAAACAAAAAATATTTAGAGAGACCAACCTTTTTTATGCTACATTTTGAGTACTCCAAAGTAGATTTTCCCTTTAAAATGTTTGATCCTAAAGTGAAGTTATATCATCGACCTCCCTAACATCATTGAATTGTATTATTTATTTGTTTTAATAGATATTCTAGTGCCGTAATCATATTGTAATGATGTTATTTGAAGTGCATAGAATATATAATAGTTTGATCCTAAACTATTGCCTTAGACTTGATAATTCTATAATGAAAAAGTAGCAGCACTAAAGGATTGCTATGATATTGATCCTAAAGTGAAGTAATTATTTTTATGTGTGAGCTTGTTTGGTATGCCAAATATCAACTAAAACTAGTTGTTTTAGTGAATTTTCATAATGTATTTATATAAAAAAGAGCTTTAAAATGAACAACTTTACTAAATTTGTATAAAAGTCATAATATTACTTGTATTATGGCTTTATTATGCCTCATTGAGCTATATGGAAGTTTCATCATCTATTAATAGCCAAAACTCTATATAAATAATTATTGTAATCTTTATATGCCATGATTTTAGTATTTTGTTAACAAAATAATTTTCCTATGCAACACATTATTTTTGGCTATGAAACTTTTTTGAAGTTGTAGCTATACTAGCTCATAACATTTTTATGATTATAATATTAATTCTATGTTGTAGCAATCAAGTATCCTAATGGTGCTCAATATCATAACAATCCTCTAGTGCTGCTACTTTTCATTATAGAATTATCAAGTCTAATACAATAATTATGACACAATTCCTAGTATCATGAATCTTAACTATTGAATGTTTCTGAGAGTAATACTCAATTCATGGCCATTTTTAAGACCGTTGACTCTCTATTGTGGAGAAATGACCAAAGCCATTATCTATTTCCAACATATTGACTCTGTGTTATAAAGGTAAAATACACAAGCAATGACAATTCGTATCACTGAGACTTAGTGTTACAGAGGGAAAAATTGTAGGTATGACCATTCCCATCACCATGACGATCTAATACAAGAGAGAGACCAGAGCCATGACCCATTATCAGTGCCTCAACTTTGTATTATAGAGGTAGAATATGTAGTCTTGACCATGTCTAGCACAATGCCCATGTGATGCAAGAGTGTGACCAAAGGCATTGCCCATTCCTAGGTCCATAACTTTTTGTTCCATAGACAAAATATCTAGTTATGGTCATTCCTAATGACACTACATACTAAAGTTAGAATGAGACCAAAGCATTGACTAATTCCTAAAAATATCACATCTTTTAATTTAAAGTTTGTACATAGTTATTTGAGTATAAAAAAAAAATGAATTTTGAATAAATATTTTTTAAGGCATAAGAAAATAGGCAAATTTTTTCCATTCCTAGAAGAGACTCATGAGCAAAGTGGCAACACAAGTCATAATCATAAACCTGGGGGGGGGGGGGGGTGCATAAATTCTGACCTATTTTAGGAGCAAATATGAGATACACAACTGAGTATTATGGATTAAAGATTTGATTCTTATTATTGAGGGCTCTTAATGGGAACCCAAAATTTTATGAGACATATTTAATTAACTCATGTGAATTCTTCCATAATGTCAAGCTAAATTGAGTTCTAAAATTATTATATTTGATTATGTGTGATGGATGCTTTATAAATGAATTTAATATTTAGATTTTATTTTGGTTTGATTATTGATAGATGTAATAATTATGTAGAATTGAAATTAGAGTTTTACTATTAGTGGGTTTGTGCATGCTATCATGGTGGATGGTGACAAATAAGCCATAAAACACACCCTTGCATAATGGTGGGAAGAAATTAACAACCCTTATGATCATGATGTCTAAGACAAACTTATATATTAAATCTTGACATTGAGGTATGTTAATCATGCAAGTAAGGTGTTATGAATCCAAAAGCATGAATACTTTTATAAGCTAATCCATTGTGCATGTATTAGAAGAACTAACTCATAACTAATATGGGTATTTTATATAATATTTTCTTAATAATTTTGCTTTTAGTGTGAGAGTCACATGTCATCATGATAGACAATGATAGGTAAGCCATGAGACTTGTACGATTAGAGGTGACTCATAAGGTGGTGATAGTCCTATGAGTTCCTTTCTCTCGTATGACTACCACCAGTGAGATTTTAAAAAGTATATATTAATTATTTGAGTATGACACTTGTAAAGCCAAAAGTGTAAATATTTTTAATACCATATTAGTTTATATCTATATGATACATGAGATTGGAGAATAAAAATATACATAAGAAGTAACCATTAAAGATAGTTATTGAGTTGCCTAAAAATTATAAACTTATGAATGAGTTTCTAGTAGAGATCGATGATTTATTATTTTAGTTGTAATAGATATGAAGGGACTATTATTGGGGAGGGCCTAATAGTTGACAACCATCTTGCATGACATTTGAGCACTATGGTATTTTCACTAGAGTTCAACCTTCATTCTATAACCAAACATAATAATATTTAAATTGTTTAGATAAGTCATCATACATAATGGAAAGCACCAATCCTAGAATTTAAGTATCTTATCTAAAACTAGTTTTATCCTTTCAACTAGAGTATTAATTAATTAATAATTGATTGATCAAACTACTCACATAATACTTGTGGGATTGATATTTAGATTAAATATTAATTTTACTACTTGTATAATTTATACACTAGCATGATTGGTTGAATGAGAGCCCCTTGCTCAACAATATTTTAGGACTTTGCTTAATCCTAATTATTGGACATCATAACAAAGTCACAACACTAATCAATGATGAAAAGACTCCCTTTGTCCCTATCTTCTGGGAATCAATAAGATCCATAATTATATGAAGATTGTTTCTTTCTACCCACATGAATAACTAGCCTCCAACACCAAGTTTAAGTGTAAAATAAATAAAATTTCTTTAATGATGAAGCCCAAATCAAACAAAAAATTAAGGAAAATTGAATCCCTTTACTATATAAATTATGTTTGGATGAACAAGTGAATATGCATCTCCAAAAATTCCAAAATTACCATTGAAGAAGGGTGAAAAAATTACCTACCAAGAACTACTCCTTTAAGAATAAATAGCATGATTTTTGTGTTTCTAGTTGGGTTCACCAAGACCATTAGAAAGCCTCATCAATTGCTTTCAGCTGATGACTAACTTAGAGGTTTGAGTTAGAAGATGCCCTCCTTTGGATGGGATGCCCAATGGAAGTTTCTTCCTTTGCTTTTTCCATGGCATGCATTCAAAAAGCTCGTATGAAGGAAATGGAAATTTACTATCTCAAATAAAGTCTTTCTAGGGCACAAACCAACTTCAATTGATAGCCTAAAAGTTCCCTTGAATAGTGACCATGCAAATCTCATAGTGTTATTTACAAAGTTTACCACAATTTCATTTCAAAATACATGCACCAAAAAATTTAACTCCAACCTCATTATTAAGATAAAAGAGAATAGACTTTACCCTATATCTAGATTAGTAAAATAGCATTCCAATTGTCCTAAAAAAATGGGAGCATTGAGAGGATCTAGATGCCCCATTTTGAGAGTCCTACTTTAACAACGACCATTACCCCATACAAAAATCACCATATTCTTTCAAGGAAGGGTACATAGTAAAAGACCTGCCAAACAACCTCAAAAAAAATTAATTAAAACAATGTTTCCAACTAGGTATTCCTTGGCTATGTTACTCCAAAAAGATGAGAAAAATTAATATATTACAACTATATAGTCTAAAGTACAATTAACAAAAGGCATTACAAAATTTATGTTTGATCTTTAAAGAAATATTTTCTAGATGTTAATAATCAACTAATCATGTCAAAATCAATCATTATAGTTGTTGCTCTCCATTTGCAAAAGTCTCAACAACAAAGTATCACTCATCACACAACTATTATTCTTTTTACATAGAAAAAACTTTGCCTACTTTTTTTTAATCAAACTTGGGCATTGTTGTGACCTTGTTATGTTACCCAATTTATAGGATTAGATAGTATACTAAAATCTCATTTGGCAAGAGTCTTTCATTCAACTAGTCTCATAAGTATATAGGTCATACAAGTAGTAACGTGGACTTTCATTCATATGTCAATCTTATAGGTATTATGTAGATAGTTCGATCAACTAATTATCAATCAATTATTGCTCTAGTTAAAAAGATACGACTATGTTTTTTGTAAGATTTATAGATTCTAGTATTGCTAAATTCTATTATGCATAATAGTTAATCTAAATAGGTTAGATATTATTATGCTTGATTACAAAATAAAAATTAAACATTTAATGAAAATGCCATAGTGCCCTAATAGCACACAAGATAGTTATCAATTATTAAGTCCTCACAAATGATGGTCCACTCATAATTGCTCTATTGGTACTTTATCTAAATAGTTTAGATATAATTATGCTTGATTACAAAATAAACATTAGACTATTATAAAAATGCCATAGTGCCCTGATAACATACAAGATGGTTATCAACTATTGGGTCATCCCTAATGGTGGTCCACTCAGAGTTCAATTAATACTTTATTATCGAAATAACAAATCATCCATGCTTTAGAGTCATCTATAAGTATATATTTCTTAGGAAACTCATCAACTATTATTGATGGTTTCTTTATATGTAAATTTTTATTCTCCAATCTAATGTATCATGCAAACACAAACTAATATGGTAGTACAAGTATTTGTACTTTGAGCTTCATAAGTATCATATTCGCATAATTAATATATTCTTTCCCTTAAATCTCATCAATAAAAGTAATAGGGTAGAAAGTTCCTCATAAGACTATTATCACCTTATGAGTCACATCTACTCACATATATCTCATGACTTATCTATCGATGTCTACCATGATGACATGGGATGTTTATACTAAAGGTAAAAATCTTTCGAAATAATCTATAAAATACCCATATTAATTGAGGGTCAATTCTTCTAAGATATACACAATTAGCTTATAAAGTATTTATGCTTTTGGCTATCCAAGTACTATACTCGAATGATTAAACTTACCTTAACATTGGATTTTAATATATAGGTTTGTCTTGTAAGTCATGATCGACAGAGTTTTCACTTCATTCCTACTATTATGTATAAGTATGCTTCATGGTACCTATCACTATCCACTACTAGTAAACACAAATCCACTAATAGTAAAACTCAAATTTTATTTCTACATAAATATCATATCCATCAAAAATCAAACTATAACATAATCAAAACATTAAAATAAATAAATTGTGTATCTATCACACAAAATAAAATATACTAACCCTAGACCTTAATTTCAACTAATATTGGGGATGAATTCATTTAAGATAATTTGAGATACATCTCATAGAATTTTGATTTACTAATGAAAATTCTCAAAAAGTGTCTAGGTATCTAATACTAAATTGACAATACTCATTCATGCATTTTAGATTTGCTAGTTGCCCTTAAGTGGAGTCAAAATTCATGCCCCCTTAGTATTTATGCGTGTGCATAGTGCCTCCCTTTTACTCATGGATATCCCTAGATTTGAGCAAACTTGTGCTTTCCAAATTTTAGTTTTTGGTACATTTCTTCATGCCCTATAACTCTCTTCAAATATTTCATATTTTGTGCTTTATACTTGAATGATTGGGAATAAAATTTTAGTTGAAATTTGTGACTTTTAGGAATGCTATAGCTTTTTATTTCCATCTATATTACACAAAGGTGTGGCTCTAGGAATGAAAATTGACTTTGGTTTATTTCTAGATTTAGAATGTCGTGGTATTAGGATTGGTCACGATTATATATTTTATCTTTTTAACATAAATCATGGTACTGGGAATGATCTATGGATTTTTTCTTTCCCTTGTAACAAATTTCCTTGACAATGGGAATAATTGTGTCTATGCATTTCATCTTTGTGACTAAAAATCATGGTATTGGGAATGAGCCATGATTTTGATTATTCCTCAAGAGAAAAAAGTCATAACCCTAAAATTAGTTGTAACTCAAGTAAATACTCTCCAGAACTTTTTCTAGCTAAAAGCCACAGAGATACAGAAGCATTGATATTTTTGTCTTTGTCTTTGTGGCTCTATAACAAGAAGTCATGACACTAAAAGATTATCATTGAGTTTAAGCACTAGTGGGGTACTTGGTTTTTATAATAAAAAATTAAAATCATAGCTATAAAAATGATATGAGTGAGCAACTATAACTCCAAAAAAAATTTCACAACCAAAAATAATATGTTATATAACAATGAGATGGTAGAGTCATAGTATATGAAAATTATCATGACTATTAGTAAATAACTTCGACTAATAATAGACTCTAAAACTAGCCTATAAGCTCAATGAGCTATAAAAAGTTGTAACATAAGGATTGATTTGATTTTATATGACTTTTTACTCTCATCCTTCTTAAAATTTACCAAGTCTTATATTTCTCCTAAAAATTACCAAATTTCACTATTAGTTATCAAATCTGTAACAAATTTTAATTTAATGAAATTATTCTATATAAAACTCTTTTCTATATAAATACATTATGAATAATTATTAAAATAACTAGTATTATTAAATATTTAACATATCAAATAAACTCTCATACTAGAATAATTTCATATTTATATATAAATTACAACTTTCCTTCAATCTTTCATAATGTTTGGTACAACTATGTTTGAATATCATAGTATGTCTAGATGGTAAGACTACTTTAATTTATGGACATAACAATGAGTCGTGGTGGGGTTTTAGTTCCATGACTAAATTAATGGATGCAAAATGATATGTGTTAATAGATATATTTATTTTATCACACCATGCAAAAAAATAATTTATAAGTTATCTCTCATTACCAAGCAGTTCTATATTTAATATCTATAGCTAGATCATCAAAAAGTTATTCTCTAT